>OZ005666.1:10177376-10777376 GCA_963930725.1 Candelabrum cocksii | reverse complement strand
CAGCACTTTTTTGTGGACGTCATAAATGTATGGCCCCATAGAGATTTTTCCGAGAAGATTGTATATGTATATATATATAAAGACAGTAAAATTTACATTCAGCCGCTGAATTTCTTGATATAAATTGCTCGGTATATGTATATGCTCTTGATATAAATTGACAAAACATTGTCACCAATATCGTCATCAACATCGTTGCAACTCTCACTAACAACAGTGCGGTTCAAACAACTCTCACATTCTTGAATCTTTTCAATAGGCAAAATGTCAACACAGCAGATTCTACAACACAAAACATCTTTGCATTCATCATTTAACTTAGGTTTGATATTTATTTGGTAACCAATATGGCGTTTATTTTGTTTCTGCAAAGAAGGGTAGATGCGGAAGCAACAGCAGTGTATTTAAAACTTGTTTCGATTGTCTGTGTACCAATCGACACACCTGTATACAGAATAGTTGGGATTGCATGTGATGCATGTGTGAGACGTTTTTCACTTGCTTGCATTTTTGTGTGAAGAATAAAGTTTTGCCTCAACTTGTGCGATTTGTCAAAACAGTCGTCTGTAAAATGCATCGAGCACAGAAAAACAGTCTGTGGGAGGTTTTCACGAGATATAGCCTTACAGGATTTGATGGTAATCGATGGAATGATATCCCAGGTAAAGGCTTCCTTGAATGATTTGAGCATCCAACAGGAGAACAGTGACTCATGGTGTAATTAATCACAGGAAGATAAAAGTTAACTATTTTTATGAAGAGATGCATTTGATATTTTGATGGCTAAAAGTTATACACTGTATCAATACAAACTTGTACGTCACAGCCTCGATTTGGATGCATACGTAATCAAAGGAACTGGACCTAGCATAATAACGAGATAACAACAAGACAGCTTCGAAGCGGGAAGAAACAGGAAAAATTGAAAATAAAAACAAAGATATTAGGCAAATGATATATCTATTCGTAATTTAATTTATCAAAATGTTTATATTATTTGTGGAACTTGAATGTCACCTTGACATATCTGAGCACTTGGGAATCCCTTTAAATACTATGTAAAAATACTCATGGCTTTGTTGTAGTAGAATGTTATGTAGTAAATGTAGAGGCTTTTTAGACTACAAAGGGGATTCAAAGAAAAAATCATCAACTCATAATTTCATCATTTTGCATGTGGGTTTTGCAGTGAAATCTCTCACCTTAAAGAAGGTAAAATGGATGTTTATGAGTTTTGCAGCAAGTTTACTTTCACGTTGGGATAGTATTATCTGATTTAAGAAACATATGCCGTAATACCTAAAAAGAAGATTCAAGTTAGCCAGTATACTAAAAGCTCAATCAACTTTGAAAGACTAAAACTACAAATACTGCAACAAATAATAATGTCAGTAGTATGTTTGGTACAGCCTTTTTTGGAAGTAAAAACTTCAAGAAACAATAACTAACATTGTTTTGTAGAGGTTTAATTGTGCATAACGTCTTATAATAAACTCTTAAATATTGTATTTTTATCATACAATTTCAAATCCAAAGTAAAAAAATTGCTCCCTCATATAAACAAAATATTCCATAACATTCAGAAAACATGATTTCTTGACCTACTGTGCTTTTTCAGCGACATTTGGACGATAGAGCATTCTGTTCACTTCATCCACAACCACTTCCTTCATATTGGGGTGTTTGGTGACTGAAACATTGTTCCGAAATAAAATTTCACTGATGCAACATTTAAAGTTATAAATTCACTTTCCTTTTAATTGCAATTTTAATTAAAACATTAAATTGAAACCTTTTTCCTACAAAATCTGTAACCTTTAGCAAAAATTCTCACAATGAAATGCTCAACAGAAATTCATTTACCAAGTTGTGTAAGCAAGTACGTCACTTTGGATGCCACTTTCTTTTCCGGATCACCCAGTTTGTTGACAAGCATTGATAAGAGACGCTAAGAAACAAGTTCTTTGCAGAAATCTTGAACAGCTTTTTAAAATGGAGGTTTTAAATTAAACTGGAAATGTAACTGTTCTGCAGACCAAATCTTTACCTGTTCTTGTTCTGGTTTCATGACAAGCAGCTCGTAGACAATACCTGAGAATTTCCATATATTAGTATTTCAATTTTTCCACATAAACAGATATATTGTAGTTGTGTTCTGTTCTTAATGTGAAACAAAAAATCGTGCAAAACAGAATCAATCCAAAAATTTGTCTACTGGAATATTTTTATTGTGTTCATACATTTATTACTTACATGTTAAATTTTTTTTATTGGAATGTATTTGAATTATTTTTTGACTTAAAAAAAACGTCAGTAAAGAGGTATTACATGTACTTTAACCAACAAGACACACAATACAGGTTAAAAAACAAACGTATTTTATAGATGCCTTAATATGTATCTTGAGAAGGTTGTGACATCATTGTTCTTAGTGGGTTCACAATAAAGCTACATATACATGATATTTACCTAGAATTTTATTGCGTATATTCACCAGAGCATCTTTAGATAGTGTCTAAAGAAAATTAAGCATTATTTTTTAATTGAATATTATTTTCCTTCTATTAAAATTATTTCATATTAATATTGAATTAAATATCTAATCAATTTTGAGATGATTTATGTAGATATAAATATATATTCTTTAATATTACGACATAAATAGATTTCTTAAACATGGAAAATGTATCAATTAGCACCTCCACAATGTCTACAAAATCTTTGTATATGCTCTTTAATTGGTGTTGGTAAGCTAGCAATATCAATAGTTTAACTTGCACTTCTTTACTGCCATCTTTGCATAAAATTGTCTTCAAATCTTCGATTGCATACTAAGAAAAATTACGTCAACTACCATTTGTGACAATTTTGACAAACGAAAATGAAATTCAGGACTACAAGAGTAAAACAAACAACCTGATGAAATGAACGTAGCTTGCAGTCTGGCAGCAAGTCAGAAACCCATAAGTGACGCAAAGAATCTGAAAAGATTTGTATATATTTTCATTCTTCTTTCTTTATCTTTTCTCATTCATTCATTCATTCATTATAATTTATTTCAACCAATTAAAGATATTTACAAAGCATAAAAAAACCACAAATAATATGACAAAAAATTCTTCAAATGGTCAGGGGCTCGTAGAAAGTCAATTGACCTTATCATCAAACCCCTATATTTATATTGAAGCAATTCAAAGTTGAAGTTTAAAGAAAAAGTCTTTAAATCCAAAGTTTGAGAAAATAAAAAATTCAAAAACTGTAACTGATTCTCATAATTGAGAATTTTATTTTTGATAAAACATTTAAAAAAGGTATTTGATTGAAAGTCATTTTCATTATTTAAAAAATAATTCCATATTTTTGGTCCACGAAAGTAAATAGAAAACTTTGATGCCTTTGACGATACCATGATTTAAAAACAATTCAAAGCAAAACAAGTTTGATACGAATGTTGAACGTGTAAAAGATTTTTGCTTAGAATTTTAGGAATCATTTTCTTCTCTACTCGATACATAAACAAAGCAATTTGATAAAGATTAATTTGATAAAGATTAATTTGATATACATTAAACGCTGTTAGTTGTTTAAAAAGGGATTTTGATTGATGATGTTGATCTTTATAATAAACGATTCGTAGAGCTTGTTTTTGTTTCAAGTAAATAGCTTTTAGGTTTGATTTATATGAACTTGCCCATGCAATGTTAGCATAATTAATGTGAGAATGAATCATTGAGAAATATAAGTCTTTTAAGCATTTCACATTTAATTGAAGACTAGCTCTATACAATATATCAATATTTTTAGATATTATAAACATTATTTCATCGATGTGTTTTTTCCATGTTAAATTTTCATCAATCATAACCCCTAAAAATTTGGTAAATTTTGGTCTTGTTTTGGATTACCTTTCAATTAGTTAATATTGAAGGTAATATAGGAGGTAAATGTTTACTTTGGTGTTTTTTATGAAATAGAATGTATTTTGTTTTACTGGTATTTAATGATAATTTGTTTAGTTGAAACCATGAATTGAGTTTTTGGCGTTCTTTGTTTACAGTTTCGAACAAAACATGAATATTAGTATGTGAATGAAATAGATTAGTGTCATCTGCAAACATTATAGAATCTAATAATGTGGATTTAGATAAATCGTTAATAAAAATCAAAAATAATAGTGGCCCAAGGATTGATCCTTGAGGTACACCACATGTAATACATTCCATTTATGTCTTATCATGGTTTATTGAAATATATTATTTTCTATTACAAAGATAACTTTTAAACCATTTTAAGTTGTTATTGTGAATCCCATAGAAAGAAAGTTTTTCCATTAAAATACTATGATCTACTGTATCAAAGGCTTTAGATAAATCAATAAAAACTCCCACTGTAAAGGCATCTTTTTCGAAAGATTTTAATATTTGATTTGTCAACTGTAATATTGCATGGTCTGTAGAACAATATTTTTGAAAGCCAAATTGTTTTTCATAAAATATTTTATTTGCAACAAAATGGAAGTATATTCCGTTGTACATTATTCGTTCCAGAATTTTAGAGAAACATGGTAAGACAGAAATAGGTCTGTAATTTTCAATCCGTTCTCTGCTACCTTTTTTATAAATGTATGTAATGTAATGTGTAATTTTTGCAATTTTTAGTTTATCCGGAAATATCCCGGTTTTTAATGAGAGATTAAAGATATATTTAATTGGTTCCTTTATTGCGTCAAAAACAATCTTCACGATATCTGAGTTAATATCATCATACCCTGTACTTTTATTACTCTTAAGCGATTCGAAAGCTTTTTTTAATTCTTCATCAGTAAGTGTGTATTCATCTATAACTTTATAGTTTCCCAATAAAAAAGTTTTGAAATCATTTTCTGTTGGCATGGTAATCAAATCGGATAACATTTGGTCCAACATTTACAAAATATTTATTAAATTTGTCTGCAATTAACTTTTTATCTGTTAGTCCTACTTCGTTTACTAAAATTCTATTAGGAAAATTTTGCTTAGTAGACTTTGAACACCCAATTACTTCTTTTATTATATTCCATGTTTCTTTTATATTATATTTAAACTTTGCTAAACGTTCTTGATAGTACATCCTTTTAGAATTACGTTTTAAAGTTTCAAATAGTCTTCTATAATTCCTGTAAATCAAGTCATTTTGAGAGAATAAAGCTTTTGTTTTCTTTTTGATGACTTAACTATTCCTTTAGTAATCCAAGGACTGGCAACGTTCTTAGATCTCTTCTTCCAACTATCTAAGAACTTAAAAATTATGTGGAAAGCATGTTTACAAAAGAACCTTAAATGTTTTTCACTTTTCTTAAAACCGGCAAGTCAAGATTTAGTTAGTGTTATTTAACGGACAGATGAAGTTTCTATAGTTTTGACAGTAGGGGCTATTGATACAGCCACCCACAGGTTCTATCAAACAAAGAACAATTTTTCAAGGACATCCGTAAAACTGCATAGTCTTGAACTTTCCAAAGTTGTAAAACTTGCCGATGCTAGGCTTGTGGCTTCTTCAGAACTATTAAACACACTAGAACTTACTCTAAGTTAAGTAAATGATGTATTACCTATCGCTATAAGAGCTTCTCGTCGAGATTTCTTTCGAGCCATGTTCATCAAAGATTCAACACTTCGCATGCAGTGTACTGGTGACTCCTAGAGTTGAGTAAAAACTCCTTATTTAATGTACATCATAAGCTTGTTTGTTTCATAACGTGATAAATATCATTTCATTATACTCCGAACTTTGTGATATGGTTATACGTACAGGAATTGAATGTTAGAAAATGTTCAGATAAAATTGCTACTCTTTGCTTCATTCCATCATGCTACACACCTGTGTAATCATAGTAAGTGCAGCTACTTTATCGCTCTGTGTGCCCGACTTTAGAACTGTACGTAACCACTGTTGATCTGAGGAAGTGTCCTGCTCTTTTTCTAGAAATTCAAATATATATATATATATATAACCAGTGGTGTATCTTAAGCTTTTTACCCACTCGCCCTGTCGGGCAAGTGATAGCTTTACTTTTAGTTATCTCACTCGTCCGCCTAAATTCTCACTCGTCCGACATGTTTTTTTATAAAACATTAAAATTTAGCCCAGGCAATCGTTAAAGTAACAATTAGCCTGTGATTTAATATTGCGGACGACCAAAGTTTGTGTTATTTCGCGCGGATTTAATATCGCGGACGACCAAAGTTTGTGTTATTTCGCGCAAATTTAATTTCGCGGACGACCAAAATTTGTGTTATTTCGCAGGGATTCAATATCGCGGACGACCATAAAGTTTGTAATTTCGCGCAGATTTAATATCGCGGACGACCAAAGTTTGTGTTATTTCGCGCGGATTTAATTTCGCGGACGACCAAAGTTTGTGTCATTTCGCGTGGATTTAATATCGCGGATGACCAAAGTTTTTGTAAGGTTTTTTTTCATTCTGATCAAAAAGGACATAAAAAGACAATTCGAACTGTCGTCTTTTCCTATTAATGTTTAAATGTTTCAATTTCACGCATCGCTAAAATTTAATTTCGCGGAAAATGCCTAAATCCACGAAAATTAATCTGCTTAAGGTAGTTTGCATTTTAAAGTGTCTTTTCATTCTTTTTTGTATATAAACAAAACTGATTGTTTCTTTGTGTATTGATCTTTTTTTTCTTCCATCAAATGCAGCATAGTTCTTCTGCATTTGTTTGTCTCTAAGTTGAATGGAACTTTTAAACAACTTGTAGCATCGCGTGTAAATATGTCTGTCGGTTTCTTCCTTTTTCTATGATTGACGTCAATCTTTTTGAAATGGTTAATAATTGGTAACGTTAAATTTCGTTAAACAAACTAAATTTCACATACAAAATTCTTGATTAACCTCCAAAAAAATGACTCGTCCATGTCGGGCGAGTGGTCAGTTGAAGTTTTTCACTTGTCCGCTGGAACTTTCATCTGCCTGGTGCAGTCGGGCGAGTGTTAAAATACACCACTGATAACAATACAATACCGGTTTCATATTTAATGCGGGTGACAAACATAGTGATGTTAGCAATCTTTCTTTTCCTTTTTAAATTCAGTTAGATTGAAAAAGGATACACCAGTTGGTAATGGACAAGGAAGATCTTTACTGATTTCTGTAAAATGAGTGATCATAGCCTACCTTTCTCATATAAAGTGATTTCATGTTTCCAATACTGAACAGCTACTTTGTGCAAACTCTCCAGTTGCTGAGGCTTCAAACTTGATTCAGTTTTCGGTAAATCAATAATCTGAAAGGAAAATCACTTTGCATCGGGTGAACGGTAAAAAAAACTTACCACGAGCTAATTTCTCGATATGTAGTAATTGTAAAATTTCCATAGTGAAGGAGAAATGAAGGGGGAGAGCTGAGGATGTTTCAAAAGAATAAACAAGCTGCGGCCGGTGATGCATTATAACAAGTGAAAATTGAGTTTGCAAAAGCATGCAAGTGTTTACTTCAATGCGATTTATACAAGCAACAATAATACAAAGCCTTTTTGCATCTTACATTTCTTACACCTCTTGTTTTGCTTACATATTTCATTATATTCCTTCATAGAAAAGTGCTTTAAGTCAATCGATGATATATACAATCAAATAAACAGGTCTAAACAAGTTCATGATGTCCTTATAAGATAAACCACAAACCTTACCTGTTGGAACCATGGCACACAGCTTCGTAACAATAGTTTGTCCTGTTTATTGTACTCGAGCATGGTAATCTTTTCATGGAGTTCTATGACTGGAGGGGCCACCATAGTTTTCCTATTATGTTTCGGTTTAGTATCATTTTTAGCAGTATGTTCATCAATCTTTTCTAATTCACTTTCCAATCCAATTTCTTTAATGAACTTTTCAAGCTAGAGTACAAGCAAAATTACTTTAACAATTAAGTTTTAAATGGCCAACTTTTCAGTAACTAACAATTCATAGTATATGTTTCTGTGAAATATTCAACAAATGCAAGATTTATAATTTCAATATTTCAAATTCATCAGCAATTTGATGGAAGCACCATGGTTGTTACCAATCAATTAAACCAAGAAAATAAAAATTATTAACATGCACACACATTGTTTACTAACTTATCTTATTTAAAATCACGTCCACCTCATTATGAGTGACTCTCGAATCTTCCTGCATTTCATCTTGGGTAACCACTTCCTCTTCTTCATCCACATCAACCAGTAAATCGTAATCTTCCTGAGGAAAAAATTGAAGCAGTTATTCGGATAAACCACTCCTTCCATATCAATTGATTGCTCACCACTCTTTATGAAACAAAACACAAATAATTTACAGAAGAATGCATAATGAAACATTGTTCAAATTGTATAAACTTTGTTGCATTTGTCTTGCAACCTAAAAATTAAATATAACTTTTTCCTATGACTCCAAGTCAGATATTAGCAAGCAATATGACAGAAACAGCAGTGAATGTTCTGGGTTCAAGAACATGCTATCACAAAGTTGTTTAGGATCAATAAGTCACGCTCGTAGCGCTATTCATGAGCTTCTCGAACCATGCCCATAAAATAATTTATGTGTGTTTGGTATTTTACTATTTTCTCATTTTATAATATTTTATTTTATTTTATTTTTTTAGGAAAACTTGGATTGGATATAGTGCACAAAAGACAAAGAAATATTATTGAAAAAAGTCTCCAGAAGTTTAGTGTGAACTTACACTTACTGTGATGTATACAAACCAGCTGCTTTTAAAATTTTGGTGAATTAATTATGAATAAAATATGCACAATTGAAATTCCTTGTGATAACAAGAACAAATGCAAATGCTGTTTAGAATGTGGCACCAACCAACTGGCACTTATAATTAATTGTGTCGTGGTAATACAAATCATGAAATTCAACAATCACAGATAAGTTTTTTAACCAATCAATCAGAATATTAATGCTCTAAAATGTCACAGCACATATTTTCACTAGAGAAGTTCCGCTTTAACAAGTTAAAATAAGATTGCGAAAGCCATGTCTTTGAAATTAGGAAAAAGTGAGAAGTTTTAAAACCTTATAAACCTTGTAAACAAAACTGAATGTTTCATTGTGGTTTGATCTTTTTTTCTTCCATCGAATGCAACATAGTTGTTCTGCATTTGTTTTTCTGTAAGTTGAATGGAACTTTTAAATTTTTTGTTACAGCATAACAAACCCTTTAACTCTTCTTAATTTCTCATATGATTTTTTACGTTCAAGATAGCGAATATAATATTGTCCCAGTTCCTTGAGAGAGTTATCATTGAATTGACGCTCGGTCCTTGCGTTTGGGGTTCACAAGTTAAAATGTTCCCCACTTTTCTGCATGTCCGCTCTGTCTGCATTCATTGAACGTTGCATCTTAAAGAGAAACCTGTTGAAGAAAGAAATTACAAATTTTGGGGACCACAAGGCTTAAATTAGCCTGTCTTGATTTTTATGATAGCGGCCTCAATTTAGAATTTAATAGAATTTGGAATATCAACAATTGGAACTGCCCATTGATAAAAAACTAACCAAAACATCAATTAATCCATTACAGTTATTTAATTCTAGTTTGATGAGCAAATAAAGCAAATGCCTGAAGGCTTGTTTATATTTTGAAAAACATAAAAAACTCAAAAAAATATTCGCCATATTTTTCTCGTATCTCGTGATAACTACTACTTATTCACCTTCTAGGAAAGTTTTGGAAAAAGTAAATATGTTAAGCATTTTTCTTAAAATAATAAAAAGTGGAAGGATTACTTTTCACAAAATTTCTGAAATTCCCGTTATTAAGGGTTTCAAAGAGCTGTGACATATAAATAAGGGGCTGTCAATAAAAAACTTTCGGCACGCAAAACGGGTTTTATCCGTTTTGGGGGGAGGGGGTTTAAGGCAATCCGTTTTCAGCGTGACAAAATCCGTTTAGAGTATTTTCTTGTCATGGAGAATGTTAAGGCCATATTCCACTCAGGATAATGATCCGCGGATCAGATCGGATCGGAAAAGCATGACAACAATGATGGAACAATAGAAAACTCAATTATTATTGCGCAGCTATAAGGGCAGTTGTTAATCCTGTCCGGATAAAAAAAAAGTTGAAATATTTGAAAATAGGGATAATGGTTATATCTGATAGATGATTCCATTGCTTGGAGTCATTCTATTTTTATTTTTTTTACAAAAGAACTCATTACATCATGAAAGTTCATCTCCTGATCTCATGACTATTTTCAAATTCAAATTGTTTACTATTTTTTATCATCCTAATGTATGGAAAATCTGCCAGAACACAGGAACTTCTATCCGATCCCATCTGCGGATCGTTATATGGCCTTTAAATAGAGTAAATAAACTACGCAGTTGATTCGCGATAACTCGAACTGTCATGGGATCTTAAAAAAGTTCAGGCTTTCAAGTTGACGAGGGAATAGTTGCCTGAAATTTGTTCTGAGTGACCAAAATATTTTTTCCAACTTACAGAGAAGTTTTTGAGAACTTGAGTTATCGTCAGTATACATTTTTATCAGACAAACAGTAAGCTATCTAAAACTAGAATGCATACGCGGGGCGGACGGGCGGACGTTATATAGCGTTCGGTAAAAAGTTGACTGTTTTCTATATTGCGCAAAAAACGCAGCGCAGAAAAAAGACCTTTTACTTGTGATTTGATTTGTTGCGTGCAATTTAAAATGACAAACAAATGACAAAGTTTTGCATCAGAGAATTCAGATATCTAAATTTTCTTGCGTGCCAAAAAGGAGTACAAATTAGATGACTGTATTTGAGAAATACGCCTCAAATGAGAAACCCTGTAGTATAGGATATATGGTCTTAATCTCAAGTGCCTTTTCACAAATTTCAAAAGACTAGATTTTTCAGGCAGTAATTTACGGTATTAATATTACGGTATTTACAGTATTCAATTTCTTATGAATATTGTACGAGTTTCCTAAATTCCAAAAAAGTGTTGTTACCTGATAAAAGGCTTTTCCGCATTTTTTAGTTTCAAAAACTCTGTAATTTGTTCCGTTGAGAGTTTTTCTTGTCTCCAGAAGGCTTGACCAGCTTTGTACATTTCATCTTCGGTGAGATGCGGATTCTTCAATTGAAGTCGGAGACAATATCTCTCTATGAAATTATCTTATCTTTTTGATAACTCAACAATGGATCATGATAGATTATGAATTTCATTTTACACGTTCGTATTGATCAGACAGAGAAAATCGTAGTTTGTGTTTTTGATAAAATGTTTCTTCTGTTGAAAACACCAGTCCGAAAATGTTGAATGTGTATTGCGCAATGAAAATGGGAGGAGTATAAAATAAAGATAAATAAATATTTCAAAAAATTGGCAAAATCTCTCAAAAACACAATTCCATAGTCATGTAAGTTTCTTAAGGCTGGTTTTCACTTGGCGCTAACGATCGGTACTTAACTTTCGGCAACCTTTGAAGTACAGCGGTAACGATAACAAGTGATAAATGAAAACAAAAAAAAAAATCTCGGAAAAAAATCTAAAAATTAATAAGCGTCCCGGGACATTTATTAGGAACCTAAGAGTACACCAATATAAAGTAGGTTTTTGTGCGCCATCAACTAATGCTGCCTGCCAGACATGTCTGACACATGCACTCCGTAATGGCAAATTGCCGTATTTTATGAAGCCATTTGGCTTCCACGAAAAAAATAAAAATATTATATTAAATTAATTTCATCCAATTCATGACATCCTACCTTTTCGCCACCAAATTCTAGTATGTTCTCAAGGTTAAATGAATCAATATCTTTAGTTTTTAATTTCTCTTTATTGACTTCGTAAGTTGGTTTACTGGCACGAACTTGATTTCTGGAGGACCCAGTTTGTGCCTTAGATTTTTTTAACGCCATTTTGGAAACGTGCTTTCCTAAACTACTTGTTTACGGTACCGAGAAATCTCTAGATTTTCACACCAAATTGTATATTGTACGATAGTTTTAATAAATAGTGGTATAGATTTGTTGTTAGATTTTCGAAGTACCTATTCGGAAAATATTGCGTTGAGAAGTATTTTACATGAAAAATATTAGTTGCTTTATATGCGTAAAGAATATTTCTTTTGTATTAAATAAGTAAATAGTTTTAATTGATGGTATTCTTATTTATAAATATAAAAAAACATTCGAGAGTTGCCGTTGCTGTGATTACTCACAGTGAATTTTTATGACATCATTCGATTACAGGGCGTCTATTTCACAGGGGTCAAGGAAATAAAAACAAAATGGCGTCGTATGTTTTATAAGTCAAAATCCGATAATATCTTTGAAATTAGCTACTTCAATTCGTCTAACTGGTAGCCATTGATTCAACCAACCATTTGATACGTTTCTGTAACATGAGTTTTTCTATCGCAAGTTTATATTGAAGATTTTGTCGTAAGTGGTTTATATTTGAAAAGTTACTAAAAGTTGAAGGTGAAAATGTCCATTAAAGAAGATGAATACGATTATCTATTCAAAGGTGAGATACAAACGAGTGAGGGAAATCTTATTATTACTGTTTTATTTAAGTTAGTCATAATGTTGATAATTATGATTCACATTTATTTTATCTTGGCTGATAAGTGTGTCAAGTTGGGTATATGGTTGTTGCTCTATTTTATAAAATAACATTTTCTGGAATGAGTCGCCATATGCAACAAGCTTGTCAACAGAGTCACAATACAATCTACTGAGAATACAAATTGAATGTTTCGTTTTTACTTGAGCACTCAAAAATTATCTAAATAATGTTGACCACTTTCCTTTAGTCGTTTTAATTGGTGACTCGGGTGTTGGCAAGTCAAATTTGTTATCAAGATTTACACGAAATGAATTTAATCTCGAATCAAAGTCCACAATTGGTGTAGAGTTTGCTACAAGAAGTATTCAAGTTGGTGGAAAAGTCATCAAAGCTCAAATCTGGGATACTGGTAAAATTTAAACTTATGATACTTATACAAATACAGATGTGTTTATTTGTATTTATATAATAAAGCAGTTCCCCATCCTACACAGTGACGCTTTTTTAACGGCTAAATGGTGCAATTTCCACGTGTTTTTGTACAATTGTTTTCTATATCCATGGGATTTTACAACATATTTTTATACTACCTTCCTTTTTAAACACTATTGGTATTCATCCAACTGATGTCGAACCGCAACAGAGTTTTTATTTCAAATGTCCTTAATGTGAAAAAGTGGTGAATCCATTTTGCACAGGGTTACATATCTAGTAAAAATATTTATGAAAATAGGTCTGAAAATATGATTATTTTAGTATTTCAAGGAAATTGATGGAATATCTTTTAATAATAATAATTGTGATGCATTCCATGATATAAATTGCGAGACAAAAACAAAAAAAATCCTATTTTGAGAAAGTTGTATATAACTAACTTTATAACTTCTTTAAAAAATAAAAATATTTTGTTCCTTTTTCAGATTTTTTATTTGTATTTTAAAATGTATTGCTGAAATTGTTACGAGAGCTTTACTGTTCTTACATACTTGACACGTATCAAATGTTTTCAAAACATGTTACATTATTTGTTTTACTCAAGCAGAACTGTTTCTCATATTTGCGTTCTTGTGGATTGTACCATGTTTTGTCACTTTCTTTTTAAAGCAACATGTTTCAAACCATTTAATTTGCTTTCAGTAATGAAACTTGAAGATCTGCCAGTATTGTATTGTAATAATAATGAAATTATGTTGGTAATTTTATAAACAAATGATTTAAAAAGTGCATAATATGCTTTGTCATTAGAATGAAAATGATGGGGGTACAACCAATGGCTACTTTCATTTTCAACTAATATTACATTTGTGAATTATTTCATCCTTGACTAATTGATTATTCTTTTTTTAATACTGATGAGCCCTATAGTAGTAGCAAAGTATTATATACAACACTAATCTTGCAAGCTGATCTGGTGCTTGTTTTCAAGTAATAATAAAACAAATTGTTTGTGCTCTTAAGTTTTGCAAACGTTCCTTGTTACAAACAGTTTAACAGTTGTATTTTTTTTATGAATTTATATATTTGGCATTCTTTTAGCCGGGCAAGAACGATACAGGGCTATAACAAGCGCGTAAGTGTTGTTGGTTCAGTGATTTGTATTTCGATAATCTTTTATTAATAACAGAAAGTTATTAAATATTTAAATGTCTTTTAATTATGCAACACATGGAACACCCAGGTGCTAAAATCATATTTTCGCTTGTTTATAACAAGAGAGATCAGATTAATTTTTCATGCACGTTGATTGTTTACAAGAAAGTATTTGATTTTTAAATTATGTTTATTGTTTTGTTTATGAAATGCTTAGAAACACTCAATAGAGAATTTATAAATAATTTATCGATAAGCTTAATTAAAATTAAAGTGAGGGGCACTGTTCATTCACCTAATTAAATTTGCAGATATTACAGAGGAGCCGTTGGTGCATTGTTAGTCTATGACATTGCAAAACATATCACATACGAAAATGTTGAGCGGTGGCTTAAAGAGTTGAGAGATCACGCTGATGCAAATATCGTCATAATGTTAGTTGGTAATAAATCTGACTTGAGGCACCTTAGAGCTGTTCCTACAGAGGAGGCTAAGGCATTCGCAGGTAGCCTATTATTAAATGCGGTCTTTTGATCATTTTGTGTTGGTGGTTGCGAGTTGAAAATTTTGTTATCAATATTTTCTTTCCTTTTCGTTGTTATTCAGTTTTTGTTTGTTACAGAGCACAATGAGTTATCATTTATCGAGACGTCTGCGTTGGATTCAACCAATGTTGAAGTTGCATTTAGAAATATATTAGAAGGTATTGTTTCTTTTTGTTATTATTCTGTGTGTTATATATATATATTTATCAATAGGTTGCGTGAATATCTGTAACGTGATTTCAGGCTTTCTCATAAGAAAAATTTAGGCGTGTGGTGCTTCTCACGCCTAATCGAAGTTAAAAACATTTTAAAAAACAGCTTGTTTCTTGTTTGGCTTTAAATCTGAAAATACATTGGCTTGGTCATTTACGGCATAATTACATATTGTGCTGTGAATATCTATTTTATGATTTACGTACACGATGATGTTTAACGCAGAACATTTTTATCACTTAATAAAATATTCCTCTTTCCGCAACTATATTGAAAAGTTGTTGTATATTTAAATTTAAAAAACAAAGCTTCTGACATTTGGCTACAACTCTTTATTTTACTATTGTTTTCCGTATATGTTACTGCTGATCTCTAAGTAGAATGAAACACTTTTTAATGTTTATCTTTTAAAAGTTGTAAACAAGAAGAAGTTCATGCTTGTGAAGTACAAGCGTCAAGTACAAGTGACTGACTCTCAAAGCCTTAACTTCCTTGTTTACATTGCCTTCTTCTATATTAAAACTTGAGGACAGAAGCGTTAACCTTTTTAGTTCATGTTAGTGAATCATATTAAGTTAAACTAAAGTACAAAAATATCTTTGAAACCTCTTTTAAAAACATGCGGCGGCTTTGGTATATAAAAAAAATGGTTTTGTGATTTGAATTCTTCTGAACAATCAATTAGTTAAAGCACATACTGAGTTTTTAAAAATCGTTTTCAGCATATTCATCGTATATTTTCTTTAGTTCTTCTAATCATATGATTAGTAACCATAGTAACATACACACTTCTGTCTGTCGACATTGATGTATTTAAATCTGTAAACAATTTTTTTTTTAACAAAGCCTTTATAAATAAGTTTTACTTATTTAGCTGAATGTATTACAGGTCTTTCAACTCAAAGACAAACTAATGCAGAAGAACTACTCCGTAACTTGATTGAAATTCAAAAGATAAAACATGTTGACAATAAATCAACAAATGAAACCTTGACATTTTGAGTATCTTTCAACGTAACAACTTAGGCATACAGGAGGAGCATGACTAATGTTGTAAACTACGTCACTAAACAATAATCATCACATGTTTTTAATGATCATTCAGGTGAATGAGAATGTAAATTCGTTTAAGTTTTTGTTTAATTTAATAATTTTTGATATTTTCAGAACGTTTAGTGTTCAGTACGAAATAAGTTGAAAATAAAACAATACAAATGTGATATGATTGAGGCGTGCAAGTAGTCGCACACATTACCGGAAGAAAATAATTTGAGGAGAGCTTTTAAACGCACGCCTCAGGAGATTAAGGCGTGTGCGCGATCGCACGCCTCATATGAGAAAGCCTGTGATTGGCTAATCTTGAGATAATATATATCATATTTCGGAGTGCAAAACTCAATATTTTTTCTTGATTGGCTAAAAAGGAGTGCAAAATTAAATATTTCTTCTGATTGGTTGAAGCAACTATTTACCTGGATTCCTATTGGTTAAAAACAGAGTGCAAAATATGACACGTGCAAATGTTAGAATAGTGTAATCTTAAAATCATTGAGTTTTGACGACGTTCATGTTATATAAGATATCATAATTGACTTATTGATAAAGTAGTTATCGCGAAATATTTGAAAAATATGGCATATTTTTCTCGTTATGTTCGTTAAATATTTTGAAAAACTCAAGAAATATTCGCTATATTTTTCTCGTATCTCGCTACAACTACTACATGTGTGTGAGTACACCAATAAACCATGAGATGATTAAACCTCTATAATTGGAGGAAATCATCTTTTGAAACCGTCCAACCCATGCAAGCATGGAAAATCGTCGTTAAAAGGATGATGATGATGGTGGTGAGTGCGTGTGTGTGTGTAAAGTGGTACACACTGTTCCAGTTTGCTGCCCCCAGACCATTTTAGATGACCCCATCCTGATCAAGGGACCAGTGTCCTAGGGGTGGGCTTAATGTTCCATAATTTTGGATTTTAATCAATGTTTTGTTTCGTTTAGAAATTTACCACATCGTTTCTCAAAAGCAGATTCGTGACGCGTCCAACCCTCTAAGCAACCAACCAAGCGACAACGTGCAAACGATCCACGTCGCCCCGACAACAGAGCAGGACAATCACAAATCGCTGAAATGTTGCCAAAATTAATTTGTTTTTCTTCTTGTTTTGTTTTTTGTATTCCGGCCCCGCCCAGCAGGTCTTTTTCAATCAAAGTTTATGATGTGATTTTGCGATTGATTGTACACGACGAATTATAATCCGGTTCCGGGTTATTCCGTACTTTTTTGTGTATAAAAACAATTTACTTATTGGTTTACCTTGAAGATATGTTCGCTATAATTGTTTGACACTTTTTTACATTGAATGTTTAGTGTTTGTTGTTGTCTTTTTTTTAATCTTTTTTGGTGCCAGTTAAAATCTTCATGCCATTCTGTTTCTCCCACACGGGTCAACTTTCCACATACGCGAGGATGCGTTTGAACAATATAATGGATGGAACTTTATAGAGTTTTTATGTTAAGAACTTACGATTAAGTGATGCAAGGTTGTTGTGTTTTCTTGCAAGTAAGCCGCATTGCCTTTACATTAATACGAATTAAGTAGCGTATTTCTTCTTGAAGCGAATTATTTGACTGGTTAAACAAGTAAATTGAAGTGCTGTATAATTTATATGAAAATAATAAACCGTTGATTATAATTGGTGGCTTTTGTTTTAGCGACTGAATTCATATAACGACGAGCTATATTTTTTATTTGCAGACCTGGAATATGGCGACCTTTCCTAAATTAGTTCTTCCATCCAACGACACATTGAAAAGTAGTACAGGTCACCATGGACGTAAAATTTATCGAAAAATGTTTACTTATTTATTGTATTATATTAGTATTGACTTTGGTGATCAGAAAAATCGCTCTTCTTAGAAGTAGACATCAAAATAGTTTTATGAAATATTCAGTTAAATCTTATGTTTTATTTCCCAAAATATTAGTTAGGAATTAGGCAAGTTAGCATTTACACGACGTTACAGAGTTGGCTATACATTATTTCCAGTTTTAAACTTTGTAGGATAGTATTTTCTTAATGAGTTCACGTTAAACATAACATTGATTCAAATAGACTGTAAGTATGTCGTTTTTCTTGTTTTCAAATATCAGATTTATATTCCTATCATCTACAAAGGGGGACGGGCGAGTGAAATTGCCCTCAGTCGAAGTTGAACCATAATCTATAAAGAAATTGACGGGAAAATAAGTCTTATTACAGAAATAATTGTTCAATTCATATTTCTACGAGGAAATTTTAATGGTTTTACATTACATTGTTGAACATCAAAAATCTCAAATACGTCAAAAGCAGTTTATGCATGACATCATCAAATTCAAAACATAATTCAGCTTCGTGGTATTAGTTCAGCTGAATTCAGCTTCTTGTTATTTTTTCTTTCATAAAACGATCTATTTTTGTTGAACATGAAATAGATCTGTCATAGGATTCTCGTGCTTTCTTTCGTGTTTTGATTGGTCAAAGCGAGGTAAAGGTGTAAATATGGGCAATGATCGCATGTACACATTCAGAAACTCTTTACGTGTTCTAAATGAGAGAGAACGAAAACATGGAAGTTTAAGTCTGATTTTCCGTCCAATACTACTACACTACACTCATAAAAAGAAAGACGTTGCGTTTTAAATTGTATAGTTTAACTTATGCAGTGGAATCTCCTTAAAGCGGACATCATCTGTGCAAAGAAAATTGTCCATTTTATAGCTAAAATTCAGTTTTGGACGGAATTTTGATCAAAGCACGGTTTTCATACTTTTCTTTACGAGGATTGTTGCTTTTCATTTCAAAACAAAACAGTAGAACTTTCGTAGCATGTCTTCAATAAAATAAAACAAATCTGTTGTTTTCAGTTGGTAAGAGATCTTTAAGCATGCAAGAACGAACATGTCTGCCATTCAAAAGATGTTGTTCAAAAACATTGATCAAGAGATTGAATTGATTATTATAAAACAGAAACAATACGATTTAGATTCTTTTGTCCGAGGTACCACGCTTCCATGGACATACGGACACACAAAGTTGGTGATGAAATTTTTTGTTTGAAGTTAGAAAATGAAAATCAGCATGACAAGTTTACAGTTAATAGTGTGTTGGAAGAACGAATAGTTTAGAATGTTCCTAAAAAACACAAAAAATATAAAGTAAAATATTCCATCAATTTATGAAAATTCCTAACTGTACCATCGAATGCAAAGTAACTGGGAAAAGTGTAAATCGTGGAGAAGATTATGGTCTTGAGATTTCTGTAATTAAGAAGGTTAACAAATGTGTAAAATGAAAAACTGTAAAAGAAATAAAATTGATAAATAATTTTTGTCGTAATGTTATTTTTGCAGTTCCCGCTTTATAGAGAGCGGTTATAGTAAAAGAATTCATTTGATGCAGAAAAAATTGTCCGCTTTATAGAGAAACTCGATCTAAACTTTTATAAGAGTTTAACCTAAGATATATTAATTTCAAGCGCCACTGTCCGCTTTATAGAGATCTCAGCTTTATACCGTGTCCGCTTTATAGAGATGTCCTTTATAAGAGTTTAACCTAAGATATACCCTTTCCAAGCGCCACTGTCCGCCTTATAGAGGTATCCGCTTTATACCTTGTCAGCTTTATAGATTTTTATAGATTTTTTCGTTACGTTTATCTCCACGTTAAATACGATAATTACTTCATACTGATGTCAACTAAAATAAATGTCTGAACCCACAATCAAATATATGCAAATGTTGGTACCAGTTGGTGCCATTCATAACTCGTATTCATGATAAAAGCCCCGAATTCATGCTGGTAATAATTAAAAATTTAAAAATTTGATACATAAAAATGTTCTTTTTCCTTTTTAACTAAACGCAATCGAAACTCAAAAATAGAAGAAAACCTCCGCGTTCCAAAAAAGCGATAGAGGTGAAAATATTGATATATTTTATTATTCTGCAAAACTTTTTTGCTTTTTGTTCTAAAAAACCTCCTTCGCTAACCCAAGGAAACTCGAGGAGTTTTTTTCATCTTTGTAATCGCATAAGGTCGTACATCAATTAGGCCAAGTTTAAACCATGAAGATTGTGGGGTGAAAATAAATTTTCTGGGAACTACCTTTGTGGTGGTCTGGTTTTATGCCTTTATGATCCACATAAATAGTATATTAACGGCGGTATAAAAATTAAGCCTGAAGCTTATGTATGGGGTGGAATAATGTCCAATGGCTGTACTTTGAGGGGGGGGGGGGGGGGGGGGGGGGTGTGACTTGGCCAACACCCCGGAAATTTTAGTAAGTTTTTTCATCTTTGTAATCACATAAGGTCGTACATCAATTAGGCCAAATTATATCCATGAGGAGTATGGTATGAAATAAAGTGATTTTGGGCCATTTTCCAATGAGTCCTGGGCCCCAAGAACCCAGCCATTTTAGAACAGCTGACAAACAGAAATTTAATGTAAGGAAACTATATAACAGCGTAAATGGGTCAAACCTTCTGAGGAAAATGGGGTGAAAAAAATCCGTCACCAGGTCTTGGACTATGGAAATTGATTGAGATCGGCAATTTTTGTTTTGTTTATTTTTGCTGCTCTTGAATAAGCGAGGCAAAGCTACAAACGATCACGATTGATCAACAATCAACAAGGGGGCTGATTCTTTTGCCAAACTCGTGACTTATTTAAGATGACAGGACTAAAAGCTTCTTAAAAGTTTTTAAAATAATATCCAGCGTTTCTTAAAATTTCTTGAATAAAAACATTATTAATATGTTCAAATACGTTACTGTAGGTGCAATCTTAAAAATTCTTTAGTATCACCATGACCTTTGTCTTTGACATGAAACACTTGCAAACCATATGGTAAAACCGTATGTTAGCTGCCTAGCTAACCAAAATCATAAAAATGTATAAAATTTAAAGTATTCCATTTGCTTTGGAAATTTGTATGTTTACTAATTAGAGGATGCTGATTACAAATTCAAGTACCAGAATTGGGATATTTTCACCCCTTAATAGTTAATTCCATATTTGTATTTTCGCAAATTTGGGCCCAAAGTTTTCTTGAAACTCATAGTTTTTTTATATACAACTTCATTTTCTTCGGGTAGAACATTCACCAACTCTGAATTTTTTGGTAAAGCCATAGTTCCATAGTCGAATAAGGACATTTTTATTCGCTTACTGATGTCTTCATTTTAATCCAAGAACCTCCAACTACCTGTCTTATGTTGCCAAGAACCTCTAATCACGTTCAAAATTATGTTCTATTTCTAATCTTTGAATGTTATTGTTTGGTTTTGTACAGAGTTTTTAAATAGAGAGGTGATTTGAATATTTATCTACTGTATTTTATTTTCATGAAATAATCATATTTATATAGTTGCGCATATTGCTTTTATCTTACTTATAAAACGTTCATTGCACAATTGAAAATATCAAGTGTAAGTTTGATTTAATAGATTCATTGCATTTTTGTTATAAATGCACAACTTATATATATAAGTTATGGGAATATTAACAACAAATTGACAATGGCAGATTTTGAGTTCAAGGTGATTGTTATTGGTGATACAGGTGTTGGTAAAACATGCATGGTTGCTAAGTTGATGAACAATCCCATATCACAGACGTATGTTCCTACTACTGGTAAGAATTCTTTTATTTTTAAATTTTTGTACATTTTAGATACTGTCCATTTTGAAATTATTTAATTACGATTTTAGTGAAAGCCATTTCGAAATACACCATTACATTTAAAGGATTTAACATTTGCTTGACTTTCTAGTAAGTTTTTGTTTTGTTGTTAAATGATAAAAAAAACTATTAATAATATAATATTATTATTTCAGATATATATTTAAAACCCTAAAATAGCCTATTTAATTTAATTATGAACGAGACATGAAGTATTATAACGATATATAACATCGAAAAGAGAATAATAAGTATTGCTCAACTCATCAACACTGCTAACCACTCCTCAAACCTTTATCATGTCCTTAGAACCGCAACCAAATCATATCTTAGAGTTATAAACGCAACACACACAAAGAAACTGAACAACCTCCCAACCTCTTACAGACACCACATCCTTCTTTTCTATATCCATCAAAAACAGTTCACAACTTTTCATCTCACACTCTCACGATAGACCCTTCCATTTAACCTTGATCAACACATACCACCTAAAAGCAATAAAACCGAAATACAAACCAAATTTGTGAATTTCTAACAAGACATCATCAATTCAAAACCAAACTACGCCAAGTCTGCAGCAACTTCCCGCCGTAAACCTTCGCTACCAACATCAAAAGTGTGTGGTAATTCTTTCAAAAACCTTCTCAAAAACCAGTGAAACAGAAAGCAACAACTCTTTACCATTCTTAGACATCCTCATTGCAACTCCAAACGGGTCATTTCATGTGAAATCACCTGGTCATGTAACCCACCCTCTCCAAATTTGATGAAATCTGGTATAGTAGCTACATACGATGAGAAAATCATGTGTTCTAAATTTCAGCTCAAAATCTCTTATGGTTCTTGAGATATAGACTCTCGGTCCCAGGCCCTTTTTTGGCTAAAATTCTCAGCACTGCGAAACTTTCACGTCAATTAAGTAGACACTTTGCGTAAAATCTTAAGAAATTTACATCCAAATTACATGAAAATTTGTCCCTGACCATTTTCTTGTGTGAAGAATTCAAAAACCACAACAAAATAATCATTAGATAATGTCTTTATAGTGAATTTTGCAATTAAAGTTTAGCTCCAGAAAAATGTTCATGATTTGTATGAGATGAGTTCTGGGGCCAAGATATTTATGTGGGGAAGGTGTAACCATCTTCAAATTTTTCACACAAGTTACACACTCATTGAACTACCTTTTGGCCAAAAATGGTGTTGGTTTTACCTCCCAAACAAAAATATCACTATTTAAAGAGACTTTTTCCAATCCTTTGGTATCAAGTAACTTGTATGTTAAAGCACTATGTGGCAGTTCCATATTATGTCGCTTCGCTTTGAAATATAACTTTTCAAACTCTAGATTATATGTTTCCATTGATTCTATGGAAGAACATTGGTAACGATCAAACTCAATATGCACTTTATAAACTTCTATTAATTGATCGTTTTTGAACAAATTGTCCATGAAAGTAACACATTTCTCAATAGTCTAGTAACCTTAGGTTTCAACCGTGAAAAAAAAAATCGCAAAACTATTTTGGTATAATTTGATTGGAAATCTTATGTAGAACACATTTTTGACATGCCTGACATCTAAAAAGTTGAGGAAACTGAAACGGAAACTGGTGTTATGCATCGATTGATTGACTGATCATTTTGGTGGCAAAAAATATTTGTTCTAACTTCATTGGTGTCTTCTTCTGGCTTGTTGGTACATAAATCTCCTCTACAATTTCCACATGCAGCCAAGCACTGCAACCCATGTTTTATACAAGTACATGTTGCACCACCACATGTTTTTTTGTGTCTGGGTTACACTTGCAACGAAT
The DNA here is from genome assembly GCA_963930725.1 of Candelabrum cocksii. Lineage (NCBI taxonomy): Eukaryota > Metazoa > Cnidaria > Hydrozoa > Anthoathecata > Candelabridae > Candelabrum > Candelabrum cocksii. Next base: position 10,753,917 of record OZ005666.1, on the reverse strand, counting down.
AAATTTCAACAGTTCTTCCAGAGCTGGTTCGTGGTCTGTTTTAAAGGCCGCAACGACTCACGAAATTTCCATCCCCATTCTAAAAGGTTTAACATATCAGTTGACAAATTCTGCCATTGTGCAACCTGTATATGAACACGGTATGCATGATATCTAGCCGCACCTTCAGTCGGTTGTAAAATCACAGGATCATAAAGCTTTCTTGTGTAGCGCTTTCCAAAAATTTGTGGCATCTTAGTTGGCAAAGTGTTTCTTCATTTTTTCCTATATGCCTGAACAGATTAAAGTATATATAATTACATATATCAATCATCAATAAACTAATATGTCACATATCACTGCTAGACTTTTTTACATGGTATAAGTAATAACTAAATTCATTCCTAAATTGTAAACAAAGGTTTTATAAAACAAAACTTGTATAAAACTGTCAATAGTTTTTATTCTGGTCATACATTTTAGACGTCCCCTTTGAAAATTCAAATTTTTTTACCACTTCCCCCTGTCTGATTCCATCGTATATGTACCACCCTCTGGGATTATATGCATAAAACAACGAAAAAAGAAGAACAATTCATCACTTATGATGACCAGTGGCGTAGAAATTTTTTTGGGGGCAACTATATAGCCTAGAGTCTTTGACCAATGGCCAACAGGATTTCCGGAGGTGCACAAAAGAACACGTTCACACACATGTTTTTTTTATCATTTATTACAGTAAAGGAGGCGTCTTTTTTAACGAGGAACAATGTTTTCTACTTTTAACAATAAATATTTTACTTTTTATAATACGTTGTATTATTAAGGTACCCCCCCCCCCCCCCCACCCAAAAAAAAAAAAAAAAAATCTTAAAATCAGTGCAAGGGACGTCTAAAATGTATGGCCCCTAACTAAAAACACCTCTTGCAGCTTCATAAATATCTTGCTTGCGGCACTAGCTAAATAACTGGGTGGTATCTAGTTCACCAAATTTTAAAGCTACATCTCTAAACTTTTCTTCTTGTTGGAACACTTTGATCTTTTCTGTAAGAAAGCCAAGCACATTTAATAGATTTGTATTACTATACCATCGATTGATTTCAATTTATACACCTGTTTTCGAACTCATGAACTGAATTTAAGTTTTGGAACTTTTTCCCTTTTACTTTTTACCTTTCTGATTAGATGAGTTGCAGAAGTTGTGTCGCAACTACTCCAAGCATGTGAAAAAAGAAGGCAGGCAGTCAAAGGCAGTCTGCATTAGATAATCTTTCCATAGATAAACAACTTTTTCTTTTATAATTAAAATTAGGTTTTTGATCTATAAACAGTTTTATGTTAAAACGGTAATAAACTATTTTAACTCTTTTGAACAATATACCCCACATTAGGTTTTGTCTTGAAATTTTTCCCCTCAAACTTTGGATGTCAGGCATGTTAAAAACCTATTCTATATAAAATTTCTGATCGAATGATACCAAAATAGTTTTGGGATATGTTTTTTCACGGTTCAACTGAGATATGGGCTAAGGTTACCAGACTACAATGCCATTGTCTTCTTTCAAATTGTTTATTTTGAGTTCACTGAACACTTTATCTCGAATATGAGACTCGTCATTTTCTTCAATCCCCAACATGGCGATGAAATGCATTCATTGCCACTGAAAATTGATATTCTTCTTTTGCCAAGGATGAAAACAACAAAAGTTCACCTCATACTTTCCAAAAGTGTATAATAAAAATTTTACTCTTAATATCTCGAACTTTTTCCTCGGTCCGCTGGAAGCTCGAGATATCGAGAGTCAACTGTATGTTTTACAATTTTAAAGTTAATAAAGTGCTTTACAGTTAATTTTAAGCCGTGACAATGTCTTATACCACCCCCACGCCCCCGTGCCACCACAATGTCTTATACCACCCCCACGCCCCCGTGCCACTCGAATGATATTTATATGGTGAATATTGGTTTTATGTTTTATTACTCCTAGTGACCTCTCAGGTGATGAAAAAGATCGGACAAATTCAACGGCCTACTATTATTCTTCACAAGTAATAACGGTTTACGTTTTCTATCCCTAATTGGCAATGCAAGGTTTAGCAAGTATAATTTATTAGCGACTATTTTGTTTTCATGATTTGTGAAGCCACTTTAATACACTTTTTGTTGTTTTGTAGTTTAGTTGCACACTGGTTTACGCTTTTCAGGGGGCAATCATTGGATACAGTGTAACGAGCGAAACAAGTTTACAAAATGTACAAAACTGGATGAAAAATATTGAAAAGGTAGGAAGTATTTTTATTTCGCATCTTCCTTTGCTTTTGCAAACATTGTAGATTGTTGTAAATTTACAGCTAGCTTTTGTATAAATGACTGTAAATACTGTAAATATGGCGTACTATTCATTTTGTTTCTGACTGTGCTTTCCCCATTTTTAGGCATTGACTAAAGAAGTATCAGACAATATTGCCAAGGTCGTAGTTGGGTTGAAAAGTGACTGTAAAGTGCAAGAAGTGAATCACGAAAATGCAGTTGAGGTAAATGATTGGAATAAATTGCTTCAGTTACAAGTTTGAATAAATGTGGCTGCTTTTTAAGTGAATTGTGTTTCTTTTAGATGGCAAGTTTTATGGGATGCAAACATTTCCGATGCACATGCACGGAGAAAGAATCGTTTCGCGAGGTATGTTATATCTGCCTAGAATGGATAGTGAGCCATATAAAGTCGTCATAATTAAGTAAGAGGGGATAAAATCAGGTTGTTGTAGATTAAGGTCTCGTTTTCTCGAAAACTTTCCGTTCGTTTTTCTGGTGTTTTTACGTGAATTCCAAAGAATCATTAAAAAACTAAAATGGATCATTTGTATCGAATTAGTCTTTAAATCATATTTGTTTATGCATAATATAATCCTTCGAAAAGAAACTTGAGTCATTTTATGTGAAAAGATGCATTATTTTTGTTTTTCAAGAAATGACCGATTTCTACAGAAAACACCGATAGTATTACTGCATGTAATTCGGACACTCGTGGAACGCTTTAAACGTGTTCGAATTACAGACAGTTTGAATAATACTTATTTTCTTTTAATGTTGAAGATCCGCGCACTCAGATCTCCGTTTTGCTTTAATGATTCAAACATAATTAAAAAAAATAAAGAAGCGCTTACTTCTTTACAAATTATCTTCAATGTTTTGTGAGAGAGAATACTATCAAAAGTCTATATTCTTTTGTAGATGCTGACGGAACTATTAGACCAGATGTTAATGAATCACGGGGTAATTTTCTAGCGACAATTTAAGTATTTCTTTACGTTCGCTATCTTTAAACAATAAAGTTGTTGTCGGGAAATAATTTCAGGTGACGTTATCACAAGATGAAACGGCTGACAATGATTCGCTCATACCAAAGAACGAGCCACAGATGTTCGACTGTTGCTGCATATTATAGTGTGCTGGACGCACCAGTATATACCAATATTTTTCTATGATATAAAATTTTTTATCACTTTATTTTAACTTTGTTGTACTCAAGTATTTTTTCATTATTACAAAGATAATTATAGGTAATGCATTTTTAAATTTACCATTCTCGTCTCTTATGTTATCAAATTTAAACAAATGTTCTGCCGCATTAATGGTCTCAAAATCAACGTTGAAAAAAGAATTCTCAGTTGTTGTGCATGGGATTATACCAGTGATAAAACGTAAATATATATATATATATATACAGGATATCGAAAAGTCATTCGGGGTTGGCAAAACACGATCAATTTCCACAAATTTAAAAAGCTAGTGATTTATCTTCAAATATATGTGTGTAAACTATAAAACTAAAACGTGCTAAATCTCTCATAGTTGGTCGATTGCACTGCAGACATCAACGAATATGTCATCCACGTTTCTTTCAGCGTTGACCTAAAAAGAATTTGGTTGAAGTAATTTTCACGATGCGAGAATGATGAAAAAATTTCGAATTATTTGTGACATTTTCATAAAAGAAATCAGTGGAAATTCTTTTCTGGCGGACTACTTCTAATCAACGCCTAATAGACTTTATTTACGCCCCTTTCTAATAAACGCTCACCCTTTTTAAACATGAGGCGTTTTGTGTGTAGAAATTCTTCGAAATTGTATATATTTTACCTTACAAAGCCTATATTTAGGAGTTTTATCACCTTTTTCAAGCGATCGCAAAATTCTCCTAAGACCGGCAACGTTGCATCCTCGAATGTTTTCAGTCTCAGTTTGATGGTAGCCTCGTTATCATCCACTCGTCCGCTTGTCTTCGCTCTTCCTAGAAGTCTCTCTGTCATGCACTCGTTCGAACATTCAAAGTACAAAATAAACTTGCAACTGGCGACCTACACGCGTATGTATATAAGAAGAAGACGTTTAAATGAAGTTGAGAAAAAATGTTAGTGGGTCTTGAATAAACGCCAGGTAAAATTTCCTAGTTTAGAACTGAACGCCCTGGGTGTTTGTATGAGGTTAATTCGAACATTTGATATCGGAGAGCAAGATGAAGCATTGTCTTAGTTTAGGTTACGGATATATATTACGGAGATTACGGATAAAAAAAAGTTTTCGTATGTCAAATCTATATAACCTTACAAATAGCAGAGACACATCTAAAGATTCATAATATGCAATAAGATAATTTCAAAATTCTGCTAACACCACACGTTGTTCCAATATATGAAACATTCTTGTTCTCGACCACAAATGTGAAAATGGAAGAACAACGCGATGAAGTGACCATTATAACCAGGATATAAATCGTGCGCCTAAAATGTTTCACTGCTAAAATATTTGGCATAAGAAAACTGCAGGGAAGGATGTTTGGAAGCCCACGCTCCCCGTGTGCCGGGGTTTTGTTCTATCAGTTTCAGGTAAAAAAATTCACTTTTGGAATAAATGCAGACTTGATGCTTTTAAAAGCTTTTCTCGGTCATTTGCTGATTTTTGAAAAATATCCTGTTTTCATTTGCATGTGTGCCCATGCATAATACATCTAACTTTAAGTTACGTTTTCCCAATTCTCCCCGTTTTAGAAATAATGCAAACTTACAGTGCTTTCGAACTGTTGGCCTTGTGAAATATCTCGAGGGAATCCGTCAATAAGAAATCCTTTGCAATCTTTCCGTTTCACCATCGCATCTTTCAGAAGCTCTAATATTGTTTCCTTTAAAAAGAAAGTAAATTAAATAAATAACAAATATATATAGTATAAAAAATGAAATATAAACAAATTTACTTTTTACAACTTTTTTTCTCAATTATAATACGCACAAAACTGAGCTATGAAAACTACAAGCGTTTTAAGACTGAAAATATATCAAAACTTGTAATTTACCTGCGACACCAGTTCCCCTTTCGCCATCACAGCTTTCAATTGCTCGGCTCTTGCTGAGTCAGTTTTAACTTCTTCGCGTAGAAGGTCGCCAGTGGACAGGTGACAGAAGCCATACTTCTCAACAATTTTCGCGCATTGCGTTCCTTTACCACTGCCGGGACCACCTAGTGAAGAGGATCGGTAAACCTTAAATCATTGTGGTAGTTTCTTGAATAAAAGAAGGCTGGTTCTATATTAAACTTTATTTTCAAAAAGGCTTCTATTCGATGGCGAAATCCAAGCAATCTAGAAATTATTCGTTAGATGAGAGATAAAGACTTTACGTGTGATGAATACGCTACACTGTCGAAAAACAAAAGCTTGAGGAGATAAAAAAGGATGTTAATCACGTGACATATTTTTGTTATTTTCTCTTATTGTATTTATATTGTTGAAAAACTCAAAGACGCAGAAAATATCCAAGGAAGCTTCGAGAAAATACGACATTTGTTCAATTAAAATTTGAAATATTAGCAGGGGTGAAAAAACTTGATTTTCTATAGGTTGAATGTATAACAATAATCATTAGGTATGATCGCATATAATTGTTCATTTTAACAACTAATAGATTAATATTAATTATAGATTAATTAACTATGACTATTATAAACACGTGTCTCGGCTATGGTCTACTGAAGAAATAATGCGTGAAATTTGTGCACGTGCATATGGCACGATTTCACACCAAAATCCTGCGTGAAAAATCTAAAGAGGTTTGTAAACAACTTTGAAGAGGGCGGATTTAAGCGTAGAAAAAACATTTGAAACCATGTGATTCTTTACAATAATAAAATGTATTTTCGCAAGCAGTTCTCTAAGCGCAAGTTTTGAAAGTATACAATGATATTGCTAAATTTCGTACATTGACTAATGTTACTTATAAAACATTGATTGGTCCTGGTAATGCCGGCTACAAGTTATATTAAAAGCATCAGTGGCTCAGCGTTCTAAGCATTGCAATCGGTACCAAGGGGTACAGGTCATGCCCCCCCCCCCCCCCCACACACATTTTTGTCAAGTAATAATTTGCAAAGCCAAAGGTGCGCGTCAGACCTAATCACGGTGGGTCCTCCTATGTCACTATCTTTATGCCTCCCCCCCCCCCCATATCGAAACCCGTGTCGACGGCCCTGACAGGGTTCGTATCTCATTTGAATCTTGCCACATCACTAGAAGTACTCAGTTTGTTTCTCGGTGAAGTGGCTTATTCTAGACTTTCTAGGATTTGTTTCAAGTTACCGGGTTAAAAATTGAGAGAAGTTTTGAACATCAAAGAAACCCTATTCGAATTCGTGAAGTTTGCACCAAGTTAGTAAAAAACAAAAAAAACGATATCATCTTTCTATTATATTATATCATATTAAAACTGTGCAATAGGAAAGAAGTATAAAAGCTATAGAAAGATAATGCTGTTGTAATCGGTTCGTAAATGCCTGGCGCATGCTTTCCTAATCAGCTAAATCCTAATCGCCTAACACGCACGAAAAAACAAAACACCATATAAGGAAAAACTCATGCAAGATTACCAATGTGAAGCATAATCCGTCAGACAACAAATAAAATCAGATCGATGTTGTATAATGAACTGAGTCAATAAACATACGCACCCAACACAAAAACAATGTTTTTGCCAGCTAATTCCTCGCACATGTTTTTGTTTTTAACGTGTTTCTCGAGAACTTCGCAAACCTCTAAAAATACCTCGTCAGCTGTTTTCAGTGCAGGAATCTAAAAAAAAGGAAACACCTATGTAATCGCGCAGAGACGAAATGAAATTTTGAGAAACAACTTGTTCTTGTCGCGGATTGCGGTGAAACACCTTTGCTTAGCATTTGCTGCATTGAAACAAAAGGTTTCGCACGTGAATAACATACATGCATGAAAACATAAAACCATTCCAACATACCCGTGCGTAGCTCAATCGAAAAACGAGGCTAATGCAACAATCTTTTATTTATAATGACCGTAATCCCTTTCAACAAATCTACAAAAAGACACGATCTGTTCCCTAAACAAGGTGTCCATGTTTTTTAAACGTGCGTTCGAATAAGACTAAAGCTCTTTTTAGAGGATATCAAGTACAATTTTAAAAGCGCGTGGAATAAATTTCTTCGTCGAGTAGTTTTAAGTGACAACAGATGTTTGTTTTTCAATAAGAACTATTCAGTCCAGTTGGTTAGATGTTAAACGGATTAAAAAAATCAAGTTGAAGCAACACATGTCATTTCAAACACTTTTTAAATATTCTTTATTCCTAATTTCATAAAAAAATGTCTATAAAGAATATATCTGAGATTCATCATTTAATAAAAAATTCAAAATAGGAAGTCGTATAAAATCTTTTTCAGGGTGCAGTTCGACCATGGATGATTCTACTCACCTCTCTTACAACATTGTTTTCCTTGGCGCTATATTTCTCCACCAAAGGAAGGGTCTGTGTTTCGAAGGTTTTGATTCGCTCACGAATAGTAGTTTCGTTATCGTCCGCACGTGCCGAGGTTTTTGCGCGTTCCATTAAGCGCTCAATCATGACGTCAGTGGGACACGAGAAATACAAGAGCATGGAGGGTGCAGTGATCTAGAAAATATATTTAATTGAAAATCATTGAAATTAGATAATTTGATACATAAAGTTAGCATTAAAATCACAGTCAAATAATGTAAACAAATGTAGGCAAAACGGGGGAATTTTTCCAAACTTCTGCATTTTCCATCAACACCCTAAAAATCTTGATTACTCCATTACTTCATTTACCAAATTTCCTATTGTTGTGCCATTTATTAAGAATCATTGAAGATAACAAATTCTTACAGTGTACCGTATTTCCTCTTAATAGCGCCGGGCCTCATATTAGCGCCGCCCTCTAATAAGCGCCGCACCTTGAAGCAAAATTATGTTATTAGCACCTAGAAAAGCGGCGCTAATTAGAAAAAGAGCAGTAACCCATACAGAAGAATAGTTACAAGGATACAATACGTTTTTTTAGCTTCTAAATTATTTTTTATCTTTCATAAACCAGGGAAATTTCATAATTTTCACAAACTCAGGCTCGTACGTAAGTTCGAAATAAGTCAATAGTTCTTTTTGTTTCTTCATTTCACGATCCAAGGTCTCAGCCGATCTTTTACTTTCCGAGAAAGCAAAAAACTTCGCTACAACCACCAGACCAACTTCACGTTTCCGTTTTCCAATTACTTGGTAAATCAAACGATTCTGCACATCAGCTTCAAGGAAAAAGTGTAATAATGATGAAAGTTCTATTGGCACATGACCGACTAAAGTCCGTTTGAGAACGCTGATGAAAATATTGAAGAATTTCTTTTGGTGGATATCTCCGATGACGAATATGAATTTATTGACATTTTGTAATATAAAAACATTACTGATTCTTTTATTTTATTGTTTTTGAAGAGCGAGAAAATTCCATAAATAAAATTTATTTCTATACCATTTTGAAAATTATTTTATAAGCGCCGCCCTCTTATTAGCGCCGCACTTTTTGAGTCAGTTTTTAAATAAGCGCCGAGGGCGCTAATAAGAGGAAATACGGTATTTCAACTGCAGGAATATTCGTTCATTCAACAAACCACTCATACCACCAGGGACGTAGCCAGGGTAAGCCATTTACGTCAAGTCATTTTTTCAAAACAATATTAATTTTATCATATCAGAGGTATACTAATAATAAAAATATAAAAAAAAACACATCTTCTTGTTAGTATTTGCGAGATGTCGTAGCAGGTTTAATATTCCAGCCCTAATCATAAAAACGCGTAATAAATCTTGGACCGAAGTTGTTATCCGGAGCCGTTAAAATATCCAAGTCTTTCCGTCAACGGTTCATCAAAGAGAAAATGCTGACTTACATTTTCTTATTTTCGCCCGACGTTTTATTTAGCAATGCAGTATTTTGAAATTTTTGCGCGTTTTGTTCATCACAACGTCAAACACTGTCAACTTTAGCTAATTTCAAACAATCTTACTTGACATTTCATGATTTCCTCTGGTTGCTCTCAAATGAAAATATGCCTGTTCAGCTTACAGAACAGCCGTTTGCTTCAAATTTGGGGAATAAAATAAAATCGCAAGTATAGTAGTCTGTTTATGTTTATTACAATACTGTTTGGTGTTTCAAGATTTTTTAAAATGATGTAATGGTAGGGCAATATTGAACAGTGAATATAATTAACAAAGTGCAATAATTATAAGTGAGACATCTGCCATTTAGGAAATCATAATTCTTTGTTGGCTAAGCTCCTAGAAACGCCCCTGGCTACGTACCAAATTAAAGTATATTTATGTCTTATAAATTTTCCAGTGTAAAGCTATGTTATAGAAAATCTTTCGATCACATCTTAGCTACGTGTGACAACAAAAAGTTTATTTGATATTATACTGCTGCTCAATGTGTCTCTTAAATACAACTTATTACTTCTCATTAAAGTTAACGTACCTGTCGTTCGAATTGTTCCGCTTGATCGATTTCACGCGGGAAACCGTCCAAAATGAAACACTCTGATTGGTCCATACTAAGCATGACGTCACCAAGAATGTCCAAAATTAACGCCTTAAATGCAAATTGAAACAAACTCAATTTTTTATTGCAGTTATTTATTTTCTACTAAGTGGTATCCTTAAGCAAGGACACTATATAGCCATCTTAAAAAATGTATAGGACTTCATGCAATCTTAATAAAGAAACCAAGGGTTGCAAATGGCCTAAATATATCAACCTGGGGCACCAATTCCCCTAGCGTCATTATTTCTTTCAATCTTGCGCTCCTTTGGGTGCCTCTCTCTACTTCCGCCCTGAGAAGGTCGCCCGTAGATAAATGTGTGTAGCCAAACTTCTCGACAATCTTCGAGCACTGTGTTCCCTTACCACAGCCAGGACCGCCTGAAAGAAATGACATTGGAGAGTAAACTAAGAAAGAACGCCTCACAGTATAGTATAGCTTTCATGGTATTTCATGGCTAACTTCTCATAGTAATAGTCGATAATCAGTCTCCAATTAAGTAGACAATTATATCAAATAAGACAATCTCTCACCTACAACAAAAATCACTTCTTTGTTTTCGAAAGTGTCCTTCAACAAATGGTCTCTTCGTGCAGTGCCTTCCATAATCTCCTCATCCACATTCACAATCGATTCTTCGTTGACCACAAGTTTCTTCTCTGTGAAGAAAAAAGAGTACATTCCATTTACAACAATTCCTGCATGTTATGTAAGTTTTATACCTGGGAAAATCTCCTGTAATGCTTCGCACGAGTCTTTAAAAACGTTGTCAACAGTTTGGTCGGAGTTGATCTAAAAAGAAAACGGGACACTATAGCTTAAAAATGTAACGTATCGCACACACATTGACTATATTCAACATGACATCTTACTGTCTTCAGTCTATCATTAAAGTGCTCAGTCAACACAGCAGTTTTTGAGTGGAACAATTCCAAACGTTTCTTTATGGTTTCCTCGTTATCGTCGCCCCTGCCACTGTGCTTGGCACGTGCCAGAAGTCTGGTGACCAAGATGTCATCAGCACAATGGTAGAAAAGTACAATGGAAGCTCGAGCAACCTGTTAGTCACAAACAAATCTGATGCAATTGAATGAATTGCAATGAACAATTTGAACAATAAAGTTAAATATGATATAAAAGAAGTCAAGTTTAGCAAAGATACAAACAGATTACAATAAGAAGAGTAGTTTGTCCAGACAAAGAAAATGTTTGATAAATGTCCACTAAAAACCATTAAAAAAGCGAGTGAAGAGATTCTCAGAAAACAGCAACACAGGTAGGAAAGATGAAAAGACTTAGGATATGAAAAATAATTGATATATATATATAATAGGCTAAAATTGGAAACATCGTTATCATAACATAACTTCTAATCAGCGTACATTTTGTTCAAACTTTACACTTTGATCATACTCTCTAGGGAAACCATCAACAAGATAACCATTGACACCAGTAACAGATTGCATCGCGTCTCTCAGAAGTCGAATGATGATATCCTCATTAAAAAATAAACTTCAAAACAACTAAAAACATCACAAAAAAGAAAATGAAATAAATAGATATCTGGATTTGTTGATTTGAACATGATCACAAAAACAAATTGTGCAGTTTATTTTTAAACGCGACTAGAAAGTCCACCAACAGCTTTTATCTTATTTTATCGTATGATTATAAAATAACTGCATGCTTTACTAACTTTCATGCTAACTGTAAAACTTTACAAAGAGTTGCAATCGCAAGTTGGACACATTTGAGTAATCACAAGTAGAACAATTTTGCTTAAAAAGCTTTTACCTAAATATTATGAATATAGATTTATTCGAAACAAATTCTAAGATGTCTATGCATACCTTTGGTACCAACTGCCCTTCTTTCATGATTTGATGAATCAAACAACCAACTTCCGTGTCGCTTTTCGCTTCTGCTCTCAGCAAGTCACCAGTAGAGAAATGGGCCAAATTGAATTTCTCTGCTAACTTGACACATTGTGTACCTTTACCACTGCCTGGGCCACCTTGAAAGAAAACAAGTATTTTTTCATGACATGACCCAAATGTAGAAAGATCATCATCATAAGTACATATCCAACATTTTCCTCCTTACTAAAAGGAATGTTCTTCAACATTACGGACTCCAATCAACCACTTCGTATAAATTTTGTAAAAGCAGATATATAAATACAGGTTTTATTATAATCATTATTATATAATTTATTAAAAACATCTACGTACCCAAAACAAAGATAAGTGGCTTTTGAATAAGATTATCAATTGATTTGCAGGTGTCTGCAAAAACCTCTTCAATATCACGGCCGGCGGGTATCTGAAGAGATAACTGATTTCTAATGACAAAATTAATGTGAACTAACGATTTTTAATAATATATAACAAACAAAAGGCATATAAACATATAGAAAATGATACAGTTGAATCCTGTTAAATCGTACCCCAAATAAGATGGACTTTCACTTTGTCGCACCAATTCTATGTGCCTACTCATTTAAAATACTTTGCAAAATACTATACATTCGTAAAATCAGACAGACCAATTTCATATCTCCCTTGAGGATACGACTTATAGGGACTGGTCTGCATTCAAATATGACAAAAATACACGAGTAACAGAAGAGTATAGTTTATCCACAAAAATGTTAATCAGTAATGCAATTGTTGCGGAAAAAGGGAAAATATATTGCATCAACAATGTCACTAAGAAGTTGGAGGAGAAGTTTTGAAGAGCAGTTTATCTAAAGCTACATGCAGATTAGTACTTGGTAGTGATCTCAGGAGAATTAACAACAAAATCAGACCTTTGCAATAATGTTACGGTAATGGTCTATGACAGGTGCCGTCTTTTCGTGGAAAAGAGCTAAACGCTTTTCTATTGTTGCCTGGTTGTCATCTGCCCTACCACTATGCGTAGCACGCAGCAGCAATCTCTTGATCAAAACTTCATCTGCACAATCAAAGTATAAAACCAACTTTGCCGGGTACACCTTGGTAAGAAAACAGAAATGAAAATCAAGAAATCTTCCTTCTAAAATAAAGACAACTTAATGACAGTCATTCGTTTGAATGCAGATCCCAAAGATTACGATGCGTAAACATAATCATGCATATATAACATTTAAAGCTATGAATTTGAAATTTTCGCTAATGCTCTTAAAATACCTGCTTCTCAAACTTCGTTCCCTGGCATATTTCCCGCGGAAATCCATCAATAAGAAACCCCGAACATTGATTGTCTTTCACCATTGATTCTTTTAACAAACATATTGTTACATCCTAAAACCAAAAAATGATAAGCTAAAACTTTAAAGTCGTTGCCACAAAAGCAACAGTTTTAAAAACCTTTTTTGATGCAATCTATTTGAATTTGTTGTGAATTAACACAATTGCCATACAATCTAAACCAAGGGAGGCATTTTGGGGATTTGCTGTTTGCTGTTTTCAAGATATGGTAAAGAATACTCTACATTTTGTTATGATATGGGCTAGATGAGTTTGGCTGGAACGATCTTAAAATATAACACTTTAAAATAGAACACAGATGAACAAAATGTCTAGTGATAAACAACAGTCAAAGATTGTTGTCATAAAAATCATTATTTTTACGGACACGTTTTCCATACAATCATCTAAACATGATTCTTTTACAAATACAGAGTTTAACTTAAGGACTACTGTCAGTATGTACCACTCACCACTGGGACTAGTTGACCATCTTTCATAATTGCATCAATTTTTCGACTAATAGCACTGTCCTTGTTTACTTCATTGCGCAACAAGTCACCAGCTGAAAGATGTTTAAAACCATACTTTTCCACTAATTTAGTGCATTGAGTTCCTTTCCCACATCCGGGACCACCTGAAAAATCAAACAAGGTCTGTTTCTATATTTTGTATAAAAAGTTGATCATTTAATCTGAATTTTAACAGTATATATTTAATCAATTTCAAACAGTGTGGTCACCAGCTTTAAAAAATACTTCAGTCATAAAAACTGAAACTAGTTGAACAGAGATAATATCGAATGTAGGAAAAAAGTCACAGGAAAAAAAGTCACAAAAAAAGTCACGGAAAAAAAGTCACAGGAAAAAAAGTCACAGGAAAAAAAGTCACAGAAAAAGTCACGGAAAAAAGTCAGTCAAGTACCAGTATAACAGCAAACCAGATGGTACAACAGCAGAAGTTCACCAACAGGTCTTCAATGTCATTGTAGAGGATGTTTTTTGTAATGTTACTGATACATGTTTTGTTGTAATTATGTTTGTTTCATATCTTTTTAAATGAGAAGCGAATTAGATAGCTTAGCATATGTTTCTACAAAAGCAAAAGAAAACCTGTACAAGCTCATGTACTGATACATGTTGAAGGTCTTTTTGTTTCATATCTTTTTTTTTATGTATGACATGTTGATATAGTGTAAAGGAAATAAATTAAGCAAAACGAATTGAAGACGTAGACGTAGTAATGTAGATTTAATGTATACCAATATTCTATTCCTCCGCCGTCACGAATTGAGACCAAATCTATACTCTACTTTTTTACTTTTCTTTTTTCCAGAGATATGATTGAATGTGAAAGTTGCTTAAACTGGTTTCTTAAGATGTGTTCCAACAACAAAGGTTTTAAATGATGAAAACGAAAAATGGCAGTGTGATGATTGTTCCAAAAAAATGAAGAATATGTATATGTATAGTTAAATTTAATAACAGAGTAGATAATATAATAATTATATTTGTTTTTACAGTAGTGACAGTAAATATATATATATATATATATATATATATATATATTTTATATATATGTTTTCGCCAATTCGCCATTTTTGTTTATGTTTGTTATGTTTCGGTTTAGGCTTAAAAGATCACTCAAAAATACACAGCACATAATATTACGGCTTTTCGCATTTTGGTGGATGATTTCGTCTGCTAACCTGAAAAAACATGAAAAACATAAATTTTATTTATTGTGACTTTTTTTCCTGTGACTTTTTTTCTTGAGACTTTTTTTCCTGTGACTTTTTTTCCGTTGACCGATAAGATCTGTTTAAAAAATCTGCATTCAACTGTTAGTCTCAATACAAGGTCTTTGAGTGACATGACATGCCTTTTAGAACTGTAAGTTAATTTGGTCAAAACTACATAAGGGGTCTGCAGCAAAAACTTTAGTCCTAGTTCGCAGAATTTTTTTAGGGCTTTTCAATAATTTTTTTCTCGGAACAAAAATCTCTTTATTTTCTTTTATGCACTTAAAAGATGATGAAAATGGTTGATGATAACTGTGACTAAACTAAAACAAAACATTGGTTTATCAAATCTTTTTCGGAATTGTTAGACAATTCTCATCAGCCAAATCTTCAAACAACTTTCATACAAATTTTTGCGACAATGAGAAAAGTTGTGATCTAAACTTTAACAGTTCATTCCAAGCACTCACTGTACAGTATTGTTAAGCTTTGAGACCTTTTCAAATAGGAATAAAAGATTAAACCTTGAAAATTAACAAACACATATAGATTCAAATATTTAGGAAACCTGGTAACAATATGGTAACTTTTACTTATATATTATAGCTGGAAAGCAACTAACCTAGAACGAAGATGACAGGTTTTCCGCAGAGATTAGACATGTCCACATGATGATTTGTATATTCAGCATACCAGGCGGTGTGATCTTCACTACCAATAGGCAGAAAAGGAACAGCATCTTTTGTAAACAACTCCTCAGTTACTTTAGAACTTTTTCTAGTGACACATGATTCCTTTTTCTTTACAAGACTTGGTGGTAATGGTTCAATAAAAGAGCTCCATTCGATCACAGGATTGTCTTTTGCTTTACTCAAACACTCCGACAGAAATTCAAGATGGTTGCTAGGCTTTTTATACATTAATGCAGTCATCATACTCTTCATATAACAAAAAAAGAAAATTTATTTCGTACTTTAATTTTATAAGTGACGTTTTGTCTTACTTCAAATAGTTGTGGTATATCTTTCGCGTACATGTAGTCTTTGGCTTCTTTAATTCCGCCAGTAAGCGATGAATTGTCCTTAATGTTGTTCTCCTCCATTTGAAACCAAATATTATAAAACAGCTAAACATGATAATAATTCAATTATTTTGCAAGGCATCAACAGGCTTTAATACATATTTTATTGTACTTAAGTTGTAATGGTATACCTACAACCCATGGCGTACTAAAAATAAGAGGCCTTGACACCGCGCTTGATGTCCATAAAAATGTGGGGGCCGATTTTTTCTCAATATAGAGGAGATTCATATGTTGCAAAATGATAGCACATCAGGAAACTTCAAAAACTTGAAGAAAAGAAATTAGTAAAAATGTCCGGATATTTGATAGATGACCTATGTTGCAGCAAATCCAAAACCAATCGAGCAACAAAGAGTTGATACTTGCTTAAGGTATTTTGTAAAGAGACAATAACTGCTTTGAAATGCCATCCGTCTATGCAAAATGACAATGTTGAAACTGTAATATTCTTAACAAAGCTACTTTAATGTCAAAAATTTTTGTGTCCAGAAATTTTCACGAATCAGTCCACTCGCGAAATTTTTTACATTTTGCGGGAATTATTTTTTGCAAATCGGTCAAAATGGAATATTTCGCGGGCATTTAATTTCGTGAATTCTTCAAAGTTTTATTAATTTCTTAAGTGAAATAAGACTCACAGAGTCTTTATCGAATCAGTTAATTCTGTTATTTCTTTTAAAATGACAATGCCTGGGACAATGTTAAACAAAAAGGTACTAAATAGATGCAAGGAAATGGTCACCCAGTTGTACAAAAAGCCAGAAGAGAGTGAGATTATGGGTTCTTTCGTTATTGATGACATCGTTGAGCCAAGTAATCAATCAACCAAAACCGAAAAAGAAGAATAGAGAGCGTACTCGAGAAACAGCCTCGTGTGATATTAGAACGATGTTTTGCCAAGTAACAAAAAAGTACCATACTGGCGAAGGCTGTCATAGTACTGGATTAGTTTGTAAATATTTATTCAATGTTGATAAAAGAAAATAACTGTTCAATTTGTTTGTGAAGATTTTTTTCACTTTAATATGAAATTTTGAAAAATTCGCAAATCTGCAAAAAAAAAAAAAAAAAATGCGAGAATTTATTTTCGCGAATGATCAAATATGAAATATTTCGCAGGCATTTAATTTCGCGAATTGTAAGCCCATTCGTGAAATTCGCAAAAACTTCTGGATGCGAAAATTTCTGACATTAAAGTAGTTGAATTTTGGAAAATTGTGAACGTCAAAAGCCCTTCAGAAGGAATCTAACTCAAGGATTCACTTCGAGACCCTATATCATCACTAAATGATCTACGACTTAATGATTTACTAGGATTGTCAGATATGATTGGCAATTTAAAACCAACACAAGGAAAACGGGTTCAATGTTTAACTACTGACACCAGTAATGCCTTTCAAGTTACATGCAAAGGTCTTGTTGACCTTGGCAAATTATTATTGGAAACACCCCATTCCTATGTTTTGCTTGGAAATTTCACAACTGACCCTTTACTAAGCTTCAACAAGGGAGTGGAGGTACATATTTTATTAATATTCAACAAGTGATGGAAAAATTTAATATTAGTAAAACGAAGCTTGTGCTGCAACAAGATATGGATGTTACAACATTTTCTGCGACATAGGGACACAAGTGTTACTACAACTTAACAGAACAACAATGTTAAGTTTTTCATGGTTTACCAGAACTTGAAGATAAATTAAGCACTGATACAAAATCAACTTTGGTTTATATTGCTGGTTATGTAGCAAGAAAAGATGATGACAGTGATGTTGGGCACTGCTACATTAGATCAAAGTGATTTGAACATTCTAAATGATATATACAATCTGTGAATTGGTATATTTCAGTTATATATAGTTTGGTTTGGTGGCACAAGATGTTTGCCATACTTCTCTTTGTGACATATAGTAATATGCATTTCATATGCATATAATTTTGGTATAAAAGAAAGACATCAAATTGTGCTTGCAAATATTTTTTTGAATAACTACTGCAATATGTCAAACCCAGTTTCCAGCAGCGAACCAAAGGTAAAAGTCATAAAATCCCCACAAAAGTAATACCAACTAAGATAATTTTGCAATAATTGAAATTGTTTGCCTTTGTTGGTTTTTCATATATGTTTACAATATTACAGGTATATATATATATATATATCATATATATATCATCATCATCGATCACATGGCCGTCGCAACGGTCATCATGGCTTTATATATTATATATATATATATGTTTAATTTGTTAATAGTAATCATTTCTACTCTTGTAAACTGATGTTTCTGGAGTGAAGAGATTTGTCTTTATTTTTGACTTTGTACATTTTTGTTGTGTTAATATTTTAGTTCTTGCTTTATTTTAGGTGTATATAATGTTCTGTTTAGATGTTGTTTTCCTCTTTGGAAGTATCACATGAAATTGTTGGCATGTATGTAATTGTTATTCTTCAAATCTCAATTCAGTCTCGACCATAGCTCTAAGTCACAATTCTGTATTGGTCGTAGAAATTGTGGTTAAATAATTTTCTAATTTAAAAATCTGAAATCTCAAACTCGACCATGATAATAACTTTTGTTCATTGTACATTTTGTTATTATGTTGTGTTTGTGTTGATAATGGTAATGTTGTGATTGTCCATGTCTGAATTATTACTTAGCAGTCCTAGACGTGCTGATAAGCCCTGAAAGGGCGAAACAATCACAGATTTATCATAAATCTATTGCATCTATTGTTTATTTTAAAAAATCAAATTTTGTCTGCACTTGTGTGCAAACTTAAAGGTCATCTCCTATTCCACCAGACTATTGAAAGTAAGGAAACATACTACAAAATCGTCCCCACATTTTTACGGACATTGCGCGGTGTCAAGGCCTGTTATTTCTAGTACGCCATGCAACAACCTCAAAAACAATTTTTAAATTAAAGCAAACCAAGTTTTAAAAATCCTAGTCAACAAAAATATTTCGTTGTTGTTGTCAGGTGCTTAGTTTCTATGTACATATATCAAGTTGTTCTTTTGTTTTTGTACAAAGAAGCCGATCAAAACTAACCATTTTAAATAAAAAGCTTGTCTTCATTTTTTTATTTATTTTTTAAATTTATTTTCCAATTGCATATACATATATAAAATTTGTACGTACAACTGTGGTACTCATAGAAGACCGTTTGATTGGTCTTATCGTCGAGAACCGTCTTTTATCGTTACAATCATAGTGTAATATTAACAGAATTCAAATTTACAAAAAAGAAATGCCGAGGAAAGATAAAACGATTGTCAAAGAAAGCGAAATTTCAATTCAAAAAGCTAAAAACGATATAAAAGATCAAACAAATGTTAATGCTTCAAAGGTTTTGTTCAGCATTTTTAGAAATCAAAAGAGTTTTCAATTTCTTCTTAAAAACATCAAAACTTTCTGCATTTGTAAGCGTTCTACCACCACTATATATGTCGCAATCAACACTATATGTCGCAAACTCAACACTATATGTCGCAACGAAAAAAAGTATCATATTTTTTCAAAAATGCCACTATATGTCACAAAAGTTTAAAAATTCAACACTATATGTCGCAACGAAAAAAAGTATCATTATTTTTTCAAAAATTCCACTATAAGTACTTAACATTACAAACAACTCAGCTAATGAAGTTTGAAATAGTGGTAAAAATTGGCAGGTTTACTTATTTAGTGATGCTGATTTCAGACCATGTACCAGAATTTGGATATTTTTACCCCTAATACCTTATTTGGCCAAATTTGGGCCCAAAGTTTAAAATAGTCCGTTTGCTTTGGAAATTGGCATACGAAATATATGTATATATAATCTAGTTACCAATTAGCATTTACATGACCATATATATGTAAATGGTGTACAGACGTTTCGAAATTGACGATTCGAAAATGACGGTTCGAAACAATATTGTTTTACATTTTTTTATTCGAAATAATTTTGTTTTTCGTTTTTTAAAATTCTATTAACGTTTTTTAAATTCTCGAATCAATCACGTGGTGCTGGTGGTTTATCTTAGAACATTATTACGGTTGCGTTTAAACTCATATAACATATAGTAGTTTAGATTACAGAGGTAAATGTTTTACGCATGCGCACGACGGTTGTGAATGATAACTGAAGGACAAAAATTCATCGTCAAAAACAAATTTTGAGCTGCGCATGCGCAAAACCGAATTCGCGACTTATGATGGGAATCTGAAATTTTGCACAAAGAAACATTGTCAAGTTTGGTAAGATATTCTGGAATAAAATTTTGAAAAAAGTTAAAAATGCGAAATTTATGCGCATTCGAGACCTGTTTTTTCTTAGTTACGTGTTATTTCCCTTAGATACCGTAATATTATCAGATTTTTTTGTTCATTGACCGGTGACAAAATAGTATAGCTGTATATATACAAAAATTTGTTTAAATAATCTTTATTAGAACGATCTATGAACGATTTGAAGTTACGCATGCGCAAGTGCTCACGCTAAGTTGTGAGATTTGTAACGAAGTCATTCTGATAAATATAATCATTTTCAATCACGATTCAAAATTTGCAGTTATAATCTTCATTATTTAACGAGAGATTGCTAATATACTAGGGTTGGCAGCATTCCTTATACTAAAAAAAATGGCAAAAAGTGTCGAGCCCTCTTATATCTCCTTAACTACTGGCCGGAATCCCTTCACATTCTGCCTATAACTTAAGGACAAGGATTCATCGACAAAAAGTCCAAATTAATTTTCACATCACTGTCAGATATCGCACACGCATGCGCCGTACCATTTTTACATTTTAGGCCCAAATTTACGAAAATTACGTCCAAAGTGTTTTTCAAATTGTGACACATAGTGTTGATTTTCGATTTTTTTGTGACAAATAGTGTTGCGACATATAGTGTTGAGTTTGCGACATATAGTGTTGGTTTGCGATATATAGTGTTGAGTTTGCGACAAATAGTGTTGAGTTTGCGACATATAGTGTTGGTTTGCGATATATAGTGTTGAGTTTGCGACATATAGTGGCGTTTGCGACATATAGTGTTGATTGCAACATATAATGGTGGTACAAGAGTACTCTCCCCCAAAATAATACTATTCCATAAATGCGGACCACGATAAAAAATACAAAACTCTTTGACTTTAGATTTACATTTTGGTTTGAAAAGTTTTTCTGTTCTCATAGTGTATTTGTTTTTCGGTTTAAATTTAAAAATGTCACTAAAAATTTCAGGTGATAAATGGAATTTGCATGAGCACATAAAGCATAAAACGGCATAAATATTTATTTGATAAATATCGAATATATTTGCATCAATAAACAAAGGTTTCGAGTGTGTTAATTGTTTCTGCTCCGCAGGACAGAATCTTTAAAATCGCCTTGGGAGTATCTAGATAGATAGATAGATAATAAATAAAAAAAAAATAAATAAATAAAAAAGATAGATAGATAAGCGTTTGACAAACAGCAACAATATCAAAAGACAAATCAACAACAACAAAAAAGTCAGAGTTCAATGGGCAGTTCTCTGAGCCAAGATCTTGTTTCGGCATTCGGACAGCGAAGAGCAGTGAGGTTCCCGGACGGCTTGAGTAAAACGCAGTCAGTCACCACGTGCTCCACGGTCTGGGTCGGGTGGCAACATGGGCATGAGGCTGCTTTTTGTATGCCCCAACGCAGGAGGGACTCACCGACGCGAGCTGTGCTGGAGCGAAGACGGTTTAGTCGCACCCACTGCTTACGCGGTAGGTCAGCACCGGGCGGCAACGACGGGCTGGGCGGGGGACAGGCAGATCGAATGAGATAGATATAGAGATAGATAGAGAGATAGAGACCGCAGAAAGCCTGCGCGCGTATGTGCTTATTTGAATTGTGGAACTCAGGCTATATGAGCTGTAACAAAATAATAAATCAATGGGTCCCTTTGGCGAAAATCTTTTGGTCACGCCCCTTTTGGGTGTGTCTTTGACCACTTCTTGGGTGAATCTCTCTCAATACAAGGGAATATCCCTCAAATTATAATTGCAACGCGATCAAGAAGTATCTAATACTGTAATGTAATAGCTAGCTACGTACGTATAAGAGCAATACTGTTCCTAGCTAGCTATATTTTTTCTTGGTTCTACTGCTTTCTATCGTGATTTTCAAGAAGATAGTTCATTGTCAGTTACGGGTGTAGAATAAGAGCGTGAGTGAAACATACACTTATAACATTGAAAAAACACAATTTCAACTTTTTGACTTGACTTGACTTGAAAGGGTGGTTGCTTTGCAGTTTGAAGTGGTTTTTTATTGTTCGATAAGAAAAAAATTGAAATTTGAAATTCCCTACTTAGCTAAGTATACGTCGTTTTACCTCATGAAAATATTTATTATAAAAATTAATTATTCTTAAAAAAACATGAGATATAAAGGCAAGTCATAATAAAGAATGGCAATCCCATTGCAAAGAGATTTCATAAAAAAATATAAGTTACAAAACCTAATATCTACAAGTTTAATAATGCAATGCATAGTTAAATAATGCCAACATTTCCTTCAAGCCAAGCTTCACAGAAAACCTTTATGTCATCATGAAATAAAAATCGAAAGAAAATCGTCAAATCAATTTGTATTTTACTCTGATGCAGTTATTAATTAATTATTATTATTATCAGGAATAATTTATACATGATTTACATTTCAGTAAAAATACTGTTATTATCAAGTGTCCAGTAAAAAATAAAAAAACTTTAAAAATATAAAATATGTGTATACAAAAAAAGCTCAGAAAATTTACAGTACTAACGATATAAACTAACTTTAAACTTGTTAATTTTTCTTCATTTCTTATCTTTAGTGACCTTTTTGTGCAAACTTACTTACTTTCTAACTAAAACAAAAGCATAATTGTGAAAACAAGAAGAGTTGCGATGTCGTGGATTCTGTTTAGTCCTGTAGAAATTACATTTTTGGTAGAAAAGATTTATAACTCTTATATTGTACATTTTCTTAAAGAGAATTTTGTCAGCTTTCTGAAAATGAACTGTATCAAACTGTATCTTTTGGGCAAAAAAGTTACGAGCAAAAATGTCAGAGGGGGTTTTTAGCCCAAATGCTTGTTTTTATCTTATACAATTGCTAGTTTTTTTTGTATACAACTAAAAATTAATATAATTTTTAATATACCCAGCCGGCACAAAGAAGTTTTTTAGAGGTTTTTTAGAGGTTTTTTTTATCTTCGGAAGAGGTTTTTTAGAGGTTTTTTTTTGGTCTAAAATGTCCGCTTTAAAAACCGTTTTTTGAAAGAGGTTTTTAAGACGATTTTTTTATTCGTCTTTAAGAAGTTTTCAAAAGAGGTTTTTAAGAACTTTTTTTCATCCGTTTTAAAAACGTTTTTGAAAGAGGTTTTTAAGAGGTTTTTTTTTTGTCTCAAATGTCCGCTTTTAAAACCGTTATAACCGTTTTTAAAACGGTTTTCGGAATCGTTAAGCCTAGATTTTATTCTTTCGGCGTCGTTTTTCCAGAATAATAAATAACCTTCCTGTTTATTGCAAACATATCAAGTGAAAAGAAAACATAATTTTCTTGGATTGTCATGTATTCTTGAACAGTATTAATCTATAAAATATTATAATTATAAATTTTAATTTAGGATATCCATGAGCGCGGCATCCTAACTTATGAATTTATGTTGGGGAGGCGGGTAAGAGTAAAATGAACAGGGACGAAAAAAGAGGGAGGGAATCCAAAAATAGTTCTTTTGTACTAACGGACTTTTTGAATGAAATTGGTTATAATTGTTTAAATTGGTGGCGAGAAATTGGGAAAGCCATGGATATCTGAAATTTGAGGACGGATAAATATCATTCTCGTTTATACAATAAAACATATTACATGTTAACAAACAATATATGTAAATATATACATATATAAACATAATTTATCAAATATATAGAATTTTGCGG
This sequence comes from Candelabrum cocksii, assembly GCA_963930725.1. NCBI lineage: Eukaryota > Metazoa > Cnidaria > Hydrozoa > Anthoathecata > Candelabridae > Candelabrum > Candelabrum cocksii. The sequence goes on along the minus strand of OZ005666.1, from coordinate 10,730,029 downwards.
GCAGGAATATAAAAAAATAGAACATTTTTTACTAGAATTTACAAACATCATGAAACTGAGGAAAAATAAATATAATTCTCGCTTATAAAATTAAGAGTAAAATTTACATTATTCAAATAATATTAGAGTTAGTTATATACAAATAAATACAACGGAGGGAACTATTAGGAACTGAACTCTCACGTAAAAAAGACTTTTGGAACAAAAAATTAGAAATTTACAGGTCTTAAATTTACAAATTAGTATTGACAATCTGCTTTACGTTTCGCCCTGCACCACCTCTTTGACCGGGAGCATTCTTCAATTTTGTTGAAATTATATTCCGTATTGACATTTCGGTTGCATCCTCGTACTTTTGATTTACAGCTTCTAAAAATAACAAAACTTGAATAATAAAATGAGTTAGTGAAAAGTTGGCTATCTTCAATCAAGGTTAAACCCCATAGTAAAATATTAGTTTAGTAGGACTCATCCATCGTTGTATATTTTGATACTTTAGTCTATCGTAAAATAGGGCATGCATAAGAAAAAATGGTCTTACCGACAATCACTTTACCGACAATCAATCAGTAAGAAAATAACATTCTTCATCATTTAAATAAGGAACGGAATCAGATTCAGAGATTGGCTGTAAAATTGTGAGAGATTCTGCTTCTGAAGTTGTGACAGTGACATATTCATCAACATCCATATTATAGTCTGTTGAAAAATAACGGTCAACCTTATTTTTAAGTTTTCTCCGCTCATTCCTTTTGTGTGATTGATCCATTGTATATAATGTGTGTATATAGCTATATATAACAATAATAATAATTTATGTTTTAAATGGATAGCAGAAAAAACCCAATGCTGTAGTTTATTTCGACTGGGATCTACCTGAAAAAAACACCTAGCTAGCTACAACCCTCAAGAAAAATATATCACGAAAACGAAAACGAAAACGCTTCAATGAACACTCAAAAAATATGAATACTTAAGAACTCATACGTTTGTTTTTATTGTTGTATACAACAGCTTTCTTTTGTTCTTCGCTGTTATTTCAGAATGCAGAAATTCTTTGTTGCCGCCAAAAAGTCAATGTTACTTATATATGGACGGGGGTAAAAAAAGATTATTAATTAAAAATTTATTATTATTTCAATCCCATTTTATTGTCATTTTAATTTTGCACGTTTAAAAACATATATATAGGTTATGTATAAAACATATATTTAAGATGACAACACAAATTCTGAATTACTATTTTGATTTTAGAAATACTTATAACCCCCGGTCAATAAATAGGCCAATCACACACGACAGTTTTTTTAAGGTTTTTTAAAGGTTTTTTATAATACCATTTTATTGCAGCGTAAAAAAAACCTCTAAAAAACCTCTTTTTTCAGCTTAAAAAATCCGTGGTTTTTTTCGCGAAAACTACTCGAAAACTCGCGAAAATTAATCTACTTAAAGTAGGTAGATATATAAATTTTTTAACATTTTTCTTTAACTATATTATGTTTCAATTCTCTTTTAATTCGTTAACAGAAATATTCGATTTAATAGAAACGAAAACTAATACTAACATTAAATATATTTTTTGTGTCCTTCACACGTGTTCGTTATAATAACTAATAATTAGGAAAGAGAAAAATCATACTATGCAAAGTTAAGAGTCTTTACAAAATAACTATTTATCAATGTTTTAGATGAAGATGTCGAGAAAATTCCTGTCCTTGCCCTTGTTATCACAACGCTCATCTTCTTCTTCAACTATTGGAGCATTCGTGCATGTTAAGCCGTGACACTCTTTACAGGATGACGTGCAATTTAATCCACACGGCCCTTTACAACCGAAACGAATTATTTTTAGAATATCCGATTGGCCTGCTTCAATAATGGTCATTATTGGAGAGAACTTACCATTCATCTCTCACCCCCCCCCCCCCTTTTTTTTTGATGGTAGACCCGAAGACCATGGTAATAAGCAGCTCTTGGAGATGGAGGAAGTAGAGTAGGGTCAATGTTAGCACGATCAGAAGCAACCATTATGTGATACTTTTGTTTTCTAATTTGTTGTAGGCTACCTCCTGGCGAATGAAGTAACTCAAAGAAATGAATGGAAGCATTTCCAATATCGTCAGGTGCCACATCGTCGAGAAGAAACTGTTGAGCGATTATGCGAAGTCGTTTAGAAGATTCTTTGACTTTGAAAATATTGATTTTTTCCAAAGTGGTGGATCGCCGAAATAGTAACGCATCCGGAGACTGTGATGACATGATGGACACACAGATTGGATTATCGGAAATTATTCTCCCACCTAGAATCGTGGCAGACCAAAAGGAAGCGAATTAGCGAATTTGTAAAAAAATTTACAAAAACCTAAAGATTTGGATATTTGTCAAAGGTATTGGTTGAGACGCATGTATTGATTGGTTTCACTTGAAATGTTCAGGACTCGATAATGTTCCAAAAGAGAAGGTCTGGATTTGTTGAACCGGTCACAAAATACCGTCTGTATTAACTTTTCATCGTTTGTAATATGCTTTCAAATACATACAAAATAAAGTGAAGTGTTTTAAAACAGTATAGAAGAAAGGTTTGTAATTTATTATTTTAAATGGTCAGTTCATTTTTGGTGTCACAATAATCTCCCCCTCTCTTCAAATGACCCCACAACATGTTTGGTGAACTATGATGAGTATTCTTTGATGAGCGAAGACCTATGCATTACCTTTTTTCTTGTGGTGTTCATCGTCAAATGATTTATTTTAAAATCTTTACTAAATCATGACCAAAAGGCTTTCTTTGATGATGTCATTAAAATCTTTTTACAATATCTAATTTGTGTTTTTGTATTGTGATTGAATTAATAAGTGTAATTTGAACGTAATTATAGTTAGTATACTAATTTTCTGTGCAATTTATGTTTGGTGCTTTTTGTGCGTTTTGATGTTCATTATATTAAATATTGTATTTTTAAAAATTGTTATAAATGTATAATTATTGTGTGAAATAATTTAGTTTCTGTGTCTGCAATTGATCTTTGCAAAGCGTAATAAACAATCTTTCATTTCGTTGACAATAAAAATATTTTGCTTCTCGCGCTTTATTGCAGTCGAGTCAATTTTATTTACATTGTGTATAGAATTGTTTTAACTACATACAGTATAATCCCGACAACTCGAACCGGCGAGTCATTGCGCTCATTCGTTTACCGTCACTCTAGAAAATCCTGACACCAGTACCGGTACTGGCACTATGGCCACTTCCTTTTTTTAAATGATGGTTTGCAACAGGTGTTTGTTTAGTTAACCCAGCATTTGTGCCAGAAAAGTTGGGATGTTTCATTTTTTTAAGTGAAGTCCAATCTCTATCAACGAGAACAAGGGGTCAAAACTTAATCGCTTGTTTTCGTTGATATAGAGTGGACTGCTCATCCGCAGAAAAATCTTGGAAAATAGCTATGTTTTAGAGAATCTGTGTAGATTCCAGCTTTTTATTTTGCGAAACAATAGATTCAATTAACGGCTCTAGCTCCCCTCTATCTTTAAATGTCTATCTTTTCTTGTATGACTATGGTGAATAAACAACAAAAAACAATAATTGACTGTATACATATATTTTGAAGGAAAATCTGAAAGGTTAACTTGCATATGTAGTTGTAATTATGTAGCAAGAATATATTTTATCATACTTACATATCCCATTGTAGTCGAAATATCCGATTAAATACGTCCAGGGGCAAGACACGTTCAGGTTAAAAAAGGTTTGACTTCAACTTCTAGTTGTACGCCGTAATTATGAGGAGGAGCTTGTTAAGCAAAACTTTTGGGGAATTGAAAAAAATGTGAGTACAAAGGAAAGTTCGAATTATCCGAGTATTCCACTTATACGGCAGTTACTGTATTGGAATAATCTTCTATGTATAGTCAACTGGAGTAAAAACGGGACGATTTTAACATATGTTTGCTTTATTCTTGAACCGCTGTAACTGTGGCTACCATCTTTGGTGATTTTATTGGGCTACAAATGGCCTTGAATGAGCGCGAAGTGGTTTTGGTCAATGACTTTTACTTTTTAGAAAAATCAATCTGATATGTGTCCCGCTTTTACCCCGCAATTTGGGGTAAAAACGGGACACCCTTGGGGTAAAAGTGGGACGCGTTCCGTTTTGGGTATAGAGTAGAATGTCATAAAGGGGTAAATGTGGGACAGTACAAGGACTATTTGTTTTTGTTTCTACAACTATTTTTCTAATGTTTATAACGTTTTTTTCTAGGTACAAAGAAGTTTTAAATATGAAAACTAAGGAAAACTAAAGACTATACGTAAATAATATGTTGGAAAAAATATATATATATCACTTCATCAAGTACAGTTGAAATTGTTGTTGCTGCTGTTGGAGGCTAGCACTTGCACACATTGTTACAAAGAAGTGTCCTACTTTTACCCCATCAAGCTAGAAACACTGTGGGGTAAAAACAGGACTGTCCCGTTTTTACCCCGATTATTGAAAACCAGCCGGGGTAAAAACGGGACACCAATTTTTGGATGAACGGCACCTCTTTCTCAAAAATCATTTCCGCAGTTTTAAATTAGAATGTTTATGTGTCTTGATTATTTAAAAAAAACCCTTGAAGATAATAAACGGTGTAATAAATATTAAGCAAGCAAAATGTGATTTTAAAATCGGCTAATTTATGGTTTTTGAGTGTGCGGGAGAAGTGGATCTTTAAAACTAACACAAGGTAGGGGTATCCATGGTTTTTTGTGGTTAAATGATGGATGGAGAATATGTCTAAAGATAGTATTATTCAATTTTGAGATTTTTACATCTGAGGTGTTTTATTAGCCTGTCCCGTTTTTACCCCTTCATTTTAACTGTCCCGTTTTTACCCCAGTTGACTATATGGATAAATAGTATTTTCTTTGTAAACGCCATTCATTCAATAACTAATTTCGACAAATAAAAACAAAAACTATCAATTAATAAAAACAAGATTTTCAAAGTCTCTTATTTTAAAACAGTTTTTGTGATTAAAACGCATCAGAAATTTTTTGAATGTGGTTCTCAAATGTCTTTCACTAATGTCGCCGAAACAATTTGGCAATGTTTGGAAAACAAAAATTGTTGTGTTCTCGTTTACCCAACATCCATCAACAAAAAGAATCAATGAAAAACATATTCAACAAAGACAAACATTATTTAAATAAGTTTGAGTTAAGTAGCCTAGTAACTAACGACTAACCAATGGAATTTTCAAAATATTGCTGATCAAATGTGACGTCATAAATGACACTAAATTTTTATGTTGAAACTTGGTAAAGCTTGCTTGTTGGTAAGTCGAGATGAAAACCCTTGTTTATTTGAAAGGAAGAAACCATAACTTTCAATAAAATACGTTCTTGGTTTATTTAAAAGGAGTTATCGCCTTTTCTATTTTGGCAAACTTGCCGTGAATTTTACTAAAACAGAATGAATAATTACAACTAGCTTGTTTTTAGTAGTTGTTCACAAACTATGTTTATTATTATACTTTTAGAATTGAATGATTATTATACTTTATTAAATTATAGTTATTAGATAATGTTGATACACATGTATATATTTAGGTTCCATTTTTTGTCAATATTGTTGTCAATATAAACTTAAAACAAATTGAAGCATTTTATTCTGAAGACTTACTATAATAATATTTAGTCTCAATATATGATTGGATGCTGTTCAATATGGATTTAATATATTGTGGTTGTTATTCTGTTTTATTTTTGTAAAAAAGACTCGTTTTAGACTAATCTCTAAACACAGGAAACAACATAAACTTTACATTGCTCTTAATGTTGTAATATTGTTATAACATTTGTGTATAAAGTCTTTTGCATTAAATTGATTAATGTTATTATGTGTAATTACCCACTATAATAGGGGAGATGTTGTTAGATGATTCTAGTTCATGCAAACATTCAGGTGACCACCAAATATATATGCTTCATTTTTGCCAAGGCATTGAATGTCTGTATGTGGAGAGAGAGAGCTGACTAAAGTGGTCACATTTTACATAAGTAAAACAAACCTTATGGAAGTCAGGAGGGTTTTATGAGATTGTGTTGCTGCCATTGATTGATAGACATTGGTATTTTTTCCTAAAACTGAACTGTCATTTACATTTATGTGTATAAGTGTACGCTGGGAATTTCTGGTGATTTCTATGATTTTTTATATTATTAATTTTTTTTAAGCAAAGAAATAATGCATTGGGTAAATGACCATGTGGCATTTGAAACTACTGTATGCTACCTTCGTTTACATGGTTTAATATTTTTCAATTGCAAAAACATTTTGTTTAAATGTATGCACAAAATTTTTCTTTTCTTGAGGTTTCTTTTATCAATGAGGTTTCTTTTCTTGAGGCTTTTGTAACACTTACCTAAAAGAGATTTTTGTTTTAGCTCTTGTAATCTAAAAGGTTCATTCAATTTTGTTTGAAATGATTCGCAATAATGCAAAAAGAAAATTCTCTTTTCTTCTTCTTTTAATATATAATGTGGGAATGATCGACCTGTTATAACAGGACCTATTAGTCAACGTGCTTTAATTAGTTGTTATGAAAACAAAACCATAGTTTTTGTTGGTACAATAGAAAATTACTTGGTATACCTACATAAAGTAAAATTATCATTAATAATAATAATCATGCACACTAATCTCAAAGTACATATTTTTTCACTTAAATTTTGATCATCTGAGACATTCCTACTACATTTGCTACAGATTTTCTTTCCTTTAATAAATTGTTATATTGGCATGTGTATGAAACAAACTTCTTTTTGCGTTTACATGTTGTAACAGGAAAGAGCATTTTAATTTGTTTCCATTGTATAAAAAATGATTCATTCTCAACTTTTTGGGGAAAATTGAAAATTTGAAAAAATTTTCTTTCTCTTAAAATGAGTCACTTCATACTGTAGGAAAAGGTTTTACATTATTTCATGCAATTTTGCGAAAAGTATAAATATTTATTAACAATAAAATTATATATAGTAAATAGATAAAACATTTGATGAACAAAAACATTTTGTAGAATCTGCTACCGGAGAATGATGGTATGCTTCCAATATATAAAATCATTGCAGTTATTGTTGTTTGTTTGGTTGATCCGTCACTGACATTCCACAGGGTTTATTAATTCACTATATTCAGTTTATTATAGTTCTATTCACATCCGATCAAACTTTGTTAGCAACTTTTATTGTTGGTAATTAATGATCCCTATGATAACAAGTAAATGAAATTGAACAAATTAGGAGATCATACTGAGGATTTGGACACTTAAATCCTTAAATAACATATACATTTGTCTTTTGTTAAAAAGGTCTTTTGCAAGATGGCCATAGACACATGGTTTTTAATTTCTATCTGAGTTCCAGTTAGACCAGTACATAATATCCAACCAAAGTTATATTTAACAAGAAAAAAATATATATGGTGTATTTAATTATGTCTGTTAATCATAAATGACAAGGCCTGAGATCGACGCTGAAGATGTGTTACATTATAAAAAAGAAATTTACGTTGTTTTATTAATGATTGTTGTTCTATTATTATTTTTTCGGTTGCATTTTAAGTGAAGACAAAGTTTTAAAAAGTGATGAGTAAAATGGCTGATGTGCACTTTTTTTCTCTACCTTTGAAAGTAACTGAGATTCTTTCATTTCATTTGAATCCACTCTCAATGGGAAAAGATTGGATGGCTTTTGCAGCTGAGCTAGATTTCAAACTGGCTGATGTTAGGAACATAGGGTGTTTTTCTGATCCCACTTTTGAGGTTGTAAAGAGATGGGAACTTAAGGAAAATAAGATATTAAGTCTTAACCACGTAGAAGTAATATTGGAGAAAATTGGCCGTAAAGATGTGATTCGAGACATTGGCATCAAATTATCTGAAAAGAAAACTGATGTTGAGTTACTAGCACGTGCTTTGCCCGAAGAACATCCTGGTCATTATACTGCCCAACGAAAATATGACGTTTTTATTTCGTACTCAAAACAAGATATTACATTTGCCAAGGAAATTGTCAAGCATCTGGAAGAGGAGAACTATACGGTGTGCATTGATTTTCGGGACTTTATGCCCGGTTACAACTATTTAGATCAGGTATGCAACGTCATCGAATTGATATGCCGAAAGGTAATTGTGATTTTATCCAATGGATTCGTGAATTCTGAGGATTGTGATTTCCAGGCAAAAGTAGCGTTGTCCTTATCTCCGGGGGCGACCAGACATAAAGTCATTCCGATAATGTATGAGTCTTGCGAGAGACCTCACGTGTTAAGATCACTCACATACTTAGATTACAATAGTGTATACCAAAGACCTCATTTCTGGAACTTGCTGACTAAGGCGATTAAAGAGAAGTAAACAATAAACAAAAACTGTTTCTGAAATATTTCTACACATCAAAAGAAATAACAAGTTGCAGTCACTAAAAGCAACGATTCAGCTTGCATAAAAGTCAAGCCCGTTTTCCATTGTTCAAATTTTTTCTCTTTGTAAGTACACAATTTTTTTTATTAGCAACTGCTTTATAAGCAACAATACTCATGTTCAACAAAAAACTAAGCAACTCCACTACTGAGCTTTTATTACATTAAGCAACTGGTGAAAAATATTTATACTAATCATAGCCACTTTCTTCAATAGCAATAACTTTGCCTTGTATGTGTGTATTTTAACTACATATGCATATACACCAAGTGAGGACATTGTATTGTTATTTTCTTTATTTCAAATGTCTGTCTTGTTGATTGACGTTTTCTCACTTATGAATCGAATTTTGTTTGTAACCTATTTCGAAAAATAAGCAACTCGAGTACCAATTTCGGCATAAAATTTAAGCAACATGAGTTCTACCCCAAATCTTAAGTTGCTTATAAAAAAAAATTGTGTAGCTAGCTAGAATCTGTAAAGGCAACTTTTTAAAATTTTGAAATAATTTATTACATATTTTTAAACAGAAATCAGATTTCATTTATGTATTTGTCAAACAATTTTTTTTGTTACCACCCTAGAGTTTTTTAATATCAAAACATTTTTAATGAAGTTCTGATATGCTTTCGGTTTTGTAACAACACATTTTTCTAAACATATTTTCTCTGATAAAAAAAATGTAAACAAATGTTTGCTAGACAATTATTCATTCCGTAATTATTTTTTTCATTTGAACTGTTTTAATTACGACATTTGTATTGTGCCTGTGTGTGTTGTCATAATTTTTATTTTTTTATTATGAAAGCCATTTTTAGTAACAAGATTACGATTTTTCACTCTGCTGGTGTTTTTTACGATAAATTATGCAGTTATTTTGGTTTCGATGTTGCATAAGAACTGAGTTTTTTTTTAATGTAGTGTGAGCTATTTTTATACTAGAAAAAGCATTTATCTTTTGGTTATCTCTGTGAATATGATACAGTTTTTTGAAATGTTATTTGAATACCTTGTAAAAGCAAAAGAATTGATGTTTTTGAGAACTTTACACAACAAATTTGATCTTGTGTAATTAACATTGATTTCCTTTTTCCTTTCTTTCTTTGAAATGAGAATGACTAATGCGATTGAAAGAGTTTTTTTTAATATTGGTGCTTTATGAATTATGCAATTTGTTACAACGCATATTTGTTACGGTGTTCCCATGAGTTATCATTTTGATAAGTTTCCTTTTCTTGTTTTTCTAAGGCTTATTGTTGTTTTTTGTGTGTACTTTTATGTTTTGTTTTTGTAAATCAATTTTCATTTTTTCCAATCTCATTTCAAAATAATAATGATGCTTCTAAATCAATTTTCAATGTTTAAAGTAAAATTGCCATGTGTAGAATATTATATATGTTGTTTGTATGCTTTTCATAACTTTATGTTTTAGGAAACACATAATTAGAAGAACAACACCTTTAACATATTGCGTCAAAAACAACTGAATATATCTTGCTGGAACGTCACCCGATAAATCATTGCATCATCCCTTCTCTGTACTATCTCTTGTTACAACCTCTACGACTACAATGGAACAAGACTCCAATCACACTGTCTTGTGCAAAATGGGCTGCGGCTTTTATGGTAATCATTCTTACGAAGGCATGTGCAGTAAATGTTACAAAGATCACGTCAAACGACAACAACAACAGTCACCTGCTGCTGGCAGAAGTAGTCCTGGATCAGGTATGATTATTTCTTAACCATGATGTAACATTAATTTCAACATGTGCAAACTTGCCCGAAATGCTTAAACATTAAAACGTTGCCAAAATTTTAAGTCAAACTATTTTTCAGTCACATTTCGCATTTTATTTTTGTTTTGTTTGTATTACAATGCGACGCCACTGGTTATTAAAATTATTGTTGATGTCAAAATTTCTGAAGTGAAAATGTAATTATTAAAAAAGCTCTTCAATTTTCTAGTGAAATCCATTAGCAAGCCTAGCTCGAATTGGTCGCTTGTCTGGTTGAGTTATTGGGCCTTCGCTATTTTGTGTTCTGGGTGATAAACCATGTTATCCATGCTGCAAACTTTGTGAATTTTGAAACTAGTACTTAAAAAAACACCTTTTTTGAATCTTATTTTTAATTTTTTGTCAACAAATGTTGAGTGCGTACCTGCAGCTGAAAAAAGCCTCATTGGTTCACCACATATTTCTGTAAACAAAAACAGCATTTTCTTTGCTTGGGGTATCGCAAGCTATGAAATCGAGTTGCAATGACAAGAAACATTGCTATGCGGAAGAATTACTCCCAACATATTAGCCATTTCAATCGTATTTTTTATACATTACTGCATGGTTATAATGAGGTTGGCAAGTAAGACTTGGCTAGATTGAAAATGGCTGTTTGACAAACATGTCTGTTACACAAGATAATGTGAATGAATTAGTCAACAATTTCCTCGATAATTTCATTTATTAAGTAGATATTTTCCTTATCACTTAATGGTTTCATCAATTTACTGGTTAGACAGTGTTATCGATCATCTGGTTGAATATCCACATTAACTTTCTAATCATTTTCCAAGCCCTCTCTACAGGTGTCATATTGTCTGTTGCAAAACATGTGTTCTATATGTAGCATATAGTTGCGCATCACATAAACAGATTCAAATCGCCATGCTAAGACAAGTTCCTTACATAATTTATGTTTGCTGTGTTGTATTTGTATAACAGCAGCACCTTTGAAGTGAAAGCTTTTAATTCGAAAAATATACATTGACTCAACGGATTTCACGTTAATTTTCTTTCAATCTTGCAATTTGTCAAGTTATTTCTTTTTTTTCTTTATGATTCCAAGTAAACACCAAAGAGGGTTTTTCAGTTGATCAATAATGTAATACTTTCATCACTGGACTAATCTCGGCAATCTATTTTCCTCCCGTTGTGTTGTATGATGATTATACCTTCTCTCCGCAGTAACAAACGACTGCTATGCTCATCACTTTTACTGAATTATTTTATTCTTGTAATGTGGTAGACAACAGCAGTGTACTTTACTGTTATTGGCACAGACAGATTTGTTTTGCATAAGTTAGCTCTGTGATTTTTAATGTTTTACCAGTAGTGTGTTCGTTTTTTTGTTTGTTTTTATTGTAGTTGCTCAAAACAAGGCCTTATTAAACATGTAGGTACATGTTTTTTTTATAAGAAACCTGTCTATAAGAAACCGGAGGCTCAGGTTTGCCAAAAATTAAGAAACCCCTAAGAAACTTATGCAGGCTGAAACTTTGCTAGAGTTAAGAAACTTTTATCAACAATGAAAAATATTTTCTCATGCAACAGTTCAGCCTCAATTATTCTTAGTATATGTATACATTAACAACGAAAAATTTGGCTGAGACAAAATTTGGGTGAAGATTTTTTTGTTTGCATTGCGTCGTTCAAACATGTTTAAACAATCAACATATATCGTAAATCCTCGAATTGGCCTCTTGGGGGCTAATTAATTTATGATTTTTTTAAGTGGGGGTTTATTCGAGGGGGGGGGAGCTAATAAAAAAATGTGGTATGACTAACCCAGAAAAAAGATATATGCATATGTTCATCAATACTTCATATGTGTTCAGTTCAAAATATCAATGTCCTCGGCATCACCGATTGCTCCATCGAGGATCAAGTAATGAGGGCAAGCCTCTTGTATATCTGTCTCATCAGAATGAATGAATTTTCCTCTGTGCCGTCGAGCAATTGTAACTGGGCCTTTAGCATTTCTTGTCCCGAGCTGCATGGCATACCTGGTTTAAAACACGTTATTTCTTCATCCTGACTGCTGTCAGTAGCAACTGACATATTGCAAATCGATGTTGACACCATCAAAGACATTGTAAAATTGCCTCTTTTATATTAGCTGTACTATGGTTGCTTATATTCTTACTTGTGTTTTATTTTACAATTTTATTAAAGTTATAAGATTTATAATACAGCCCAGAACTGTCTATTCTTCTGTAATTCATAGCAAAAGATTATGGGTGTTTATAATGAACCATAAATTCATGATATAATATGTTCCCGATTTAGCCCCCCACGAGGGTTTAAGTAAACACGAAATTTGAGCGGGGGGGGGGGCTAATAAAAAAAATTAGATTCAATGATGGGGGCTTATTCGAGGGGGGGGGTCAATTCGAGGATATACGGTAGTTCTTATAGAAATATAATGTAAAATCGTCAGCATAAGTAGTTTGTTAACATCAGTGGTGAAGTTTTTCAATCAAAGCATCAGTGAGGTGATCAATAAAGGACTGGTTTATGTAAAATAAACAGCAGCAGATATGAAACTTATAAATAGAGTAAATTTAATTTTGTATTTCTCTCCACTATAAACACATAAGAATAACCACTATGCATCAATTCAATTCACTTCTTTAATTAAAGGATCCTGTGGCACGACCTCTGCTTCACAATTACTTCTTCAATCGCCAACTAGTCCTGCGGCTGTTTCGAGCAGCGCCACGACCGTCGCCCATGTCACTCCGCCAGTTACAGCACAAATCGCCGACAGTCAACGCACCCCGGAGAAGGCGTCGCCCATTGACGTTGCGGAGATGTCGTCACCTTCCACGCAATTGGACGACAGCGCCGATTCACCAAGCAAGCTGAAGAAAAGAAATCGATGCTTCTCTTGCAGAAAGAAAGTCGGTCTCACAGGTGTGACGTCATGGTTCATGTGAATAAAGACACCAAAATAATTGCATGATTTTCTGTTCGAAGAATTTTGAAATTGCACCTGAATTTGAAAGAAATTTCACTTTTTACGTTGTGATTTATGCTCACAAAAAATGTTTCATGATTCCCAGTGCCAACTTCTGTAAACTGTTTCTTTTTCACGTTTTCAGGTTTTGAGTGCCGGTGCGGCGGTCTGTTCTGCGGATTACACCGCTACTCGGACAAGCACAACTGCGCATACGACTACAGGGCGGACGGTCGAGAGCAGATCGCAAAAGCGAATCCAGTGATCGTGGGCGAGAAAATCAAGAAAATATAACGGAAAAATGTTTTTGTGCTCCGTTTCAAATAATTTGTACCATTTATTTTCTCTATCTTTCGTGTCAGCGTGTTATTATAACACGCACGCACAAAGTGCTGAGGTGGCGTATCGATATGTAGGCGTTTTTTGAAATTTGTGATTCACGGGGGCCTGAGGGTTTTGCTTACTCACTAAACGACAGCGAATGGAAGTTGTTGAACCACGGTCACGTTTTGTATTAATTAATTATCGCTTATTATTATGCAATCATGCCTCTAGTGTTACCTCATAAAAATAACCTTTTTATTAACCTATCGGGTAGATATGAAATTGTATGTTCTTGTAGTTGGTTTAAAACCGGGCTTTCCTTCTTTTACTTGAGACCCTTCCTTTGTAATGTGTTTTATTTGAGAAAATTCTGTTTCCTTTTGCTCCAAAATGTGTGGTTACATGAAATTTAAGCACTGTTTATATTATTTCTTTTTATTTTTGGTATACTTATTATGGCTATTATTTTGGAGTATTGTTCGGTAACCTTTTTTGCTGATATGTTTAATACAAACTGATGTATGACTAGCTGGATGAAAGAAACGTTTTATCGCGTTAGGGATTTGTTGGCTTAACGTTCTTACATACTCATGCTCTTTTTTGCTTCATACTCTTGTTGCATTCCGACGTTTCTATTGTTTTGCGAGTGTGTGATACTGCAAACATTTCGCAATCATTTGATGTACAAGGGACACAAATGTTCACGACCATGGCGTTCTTATGCTTACGACTAATATGCATTTTATTATGTATAAATGTAACATGTCTTTTTGTGCAGAGTGTAAAGTATTTCCCCTGTTTTTGTTTTGCTCGTGTTTAATTTGATGCCCCATTAAGTCATACTGTCAGAATTATATTTCCCGAGGTTTTATGATCTAGAAATGAACGTTTTCCCGATTGTCTTAATTCACCGCATATAGACTTGCATATTTGCACGTGTCCCCTTGTTCAAACACAATTTCAAATGAGTGTGAACTCAGGGCCATGCCCCCCACTGTTTGCAATTAATGTCTTGCAAAGGTGCGCGTCAGACCAAATCATGAGGGGTCCTACTATGTCACTATCCCCCCCATATCGAAATCCGTGTCGACGGCCCTGGAACTTAATGTCTATATTGTAAATGTATATATTCAAATTATTTGAAGCTGAGATTCGAGACGCTAAACGTATTCTGTAGAAACCACAGTTTCCTATGCGTGCAGTACAACCACACTCTTGACGTATTAAAGTCAATATAGAATGCAACCCTCGCCATATTCAAATAGACGAATTTAAAGGAATAAACGAAAATGTTAGGATATGGAAAGATCCGAAGAAATAACTTAAGTTTTGACGGAATTTAAAAAATGATGGATGAATGCAATTTTCTTTGACTACAAATACTTCACCTTTTTGCGACAGGATTCTGCATTATATCGCTACAGCCATCACAATCCTTCGGAAATCTTTCTTGTACAACATTTCTTATATATATAGTAAAGTGGCTGAATTAACCCTAATGTTGGTAACGGGCGTAAACGAATGTGTCTATTCCCTTTTCGTTAGCGCAAGACGTTGGGTGTAACTGTTAAGGCGGGCGCCCCTCAAACCACCAACACCCGTACTTTACCGCATCGATACTCGCTGAGTCGACGAGGCCGGGAGGATTTGAACTCGCAACTTCAGAAACAAGAAAAATAGAAGTATTCAGAAATACTGGATCAGGGAAAGAAGACGTAAAACCGGATGGTAAGGTAAGGTAACATTTGTTCAAATTTCAATAAATTTATTTTAAAATATAAAAACTTTTAATTAAGTATGCGTAAAAATATCGTGAAATTTGGGCGAGAATTAGGTGCAACACTTGAAGTTTACGTAGAAACTTTTTGTATTTTTTGCAACTTTTTAGCAACTTTTCGCATTTTACACAGCAACTTTTCGCATTTTACGCAGCAACTTTTCGCTAGCAACTTTTTGTATTTTACACAGCAACTTTTCGCATTTTACGCAGCAACTTTTCGCTAGCAACTTTTTGTATTTTTTGCAACTTTTTAGCAACTTTTCGCATTTTACACAGCAACTTTTCGCATTTTACGCAGCAACTTTTTGCATTTTACGCAGCAACTATTCGCATTTTACGCAACAACTTTTCACATTTTACGCAGCAACTTTTCAGAAATTTACGAGCACACCCGGTCAATTCCTGTCTTATAAGTTTTTATTTTATAGTTAGCGATCGTATATAATTTTACAATTCTTTCCTCACTATTTCTCATATTTTTATTTTATTTCTTAATTTCGAAATAACGTAATCTTTCTTTTCTTTCATTTGTATTTTTCCATTTCAGATGACGTTTCATATGATTTCATATGATCTCTAACGAAAATGATGATAGTTTTGAAAGCTTGTCAATTGACACATCACTTTTACTTGCGGAATCAGAATGTGATCCTAACTACACAAATATTAAAGGAATTGACTCGACATATTTTACTGTAGATAGTTTTAGCGCAAAATATTTTTCAGGTTTTTCTGTTTTGGTGTCAGGAAATATACCCCCCCGGAAAAATACTCCCGGAATTATACCCCCTGGAAAAATACCCCTCGGAAATATGCCCCCTGTACAATAACCCCCCCGGAAATATACCCCCGTACAATAAACCCCCCGGAAATATACCCTCTGTACAATAAACCCCCCGGAATATACCCCCTGTACAATAATCCCCCCGGAAATATACCCGCCGTACAATAAACCTCCCCGAAATAAACCCCCCAGAAAAATACCCTCGTACAATAAACTCTCATGAAAAATGCAGCTGTTGAAAATCTGTTGATACACGTTTGTTTTTTATAAGAAACCTAGCGAAGGCCCTAATATCAAAAGTTTCTTAATTTTTTTTAAATTTTAGTCCTAAAAGTTTCTTAACTAGTATGCAATAAAGAGCCACAAAACAATCTTCCAATTAGAGATAATTATGAATAAAAGTTCACCGTGAAAAGGATTTTAATTCGTAGATAATTTCTTGGTAATTGCGCTCAACAGCTATAAGGGAAAATATATTGGTAAGTGAAATATGGTATAATAATGATATTGAGTATAGGTTACCCATGCTCAAAAATCCTATTTCTTCGGGATATGAGGCAGTCCCCTGGAGTTACAACCCAAGCTTCCGAAAATCCTCAAAAACCCGGAAAATGAATGATCTTAAAACTTTAGATTTGAGGGATGTGAAGCAATCGGTATATCGCAATGTGTAGCAGCAACAAATTGTAGCAAAATTATAGTACTTGTAATATTTAACAACCAGTATAACCCAACAAATAAATTCTTTCATGTTGGAAGAATTTTCTTTCTGAAAGTATTTTCATTTGAAAGTAAGTGTGTCATCAAAGATGGAGTTTGTAACATCACAAAAAAAGGCAGAGAAAGATTATTTCAGGATGGTTATGTCTACGTTTTTCAAAAAGACCTGGCAAATGACGTGAGATCTTACGAGTGTGAGCTAAGAAGAAACAAGCGACAATGCAAAGCAAAAATAAAAGTTGACATTTCAGATGATATTATTGGAATGGCCAATGAACACACCCATGCACCTTCTAATAATACAGTTTGTGAAGTAAATCGTATTAAAAGCAGAATTCGAGATGAAGCCGACACCACACAAAATCCACCACAACAAATTGGTAAAGCACTTCAAGGAATTTCAGAAGATGCATTTGTAAATCTACCTGCAATTAGTCACATGCGTAGAACAATTCGTAACCAACGGAAAATTAACTAACGACCTTCTAACCCTGTAGACAGAGCTGCTATCGCTGAGCTACCTATGGTACCGTATTTCTTCTTATTAGCGCCCCCGGCGCTTATTTAAAAACTGGCTCAAAAAGTGCGGCGCTAATAAGAGGGCGGCGCTTATAAAATAATTTTCAAAATGGTATAGAAATAAATTTTATTTATGGAATTTTCTCGCTCTTCAAAAACAATAAAACAAAAGAATCAGTAATGTTTTTATATTACAAAATGTCAATAAATTCATCTTCGTCATCGGAGATATCCACCAAAAGAAATTCTTCAATATTTTCATCAGCGTTCTCAAACGGATTTTCCGTTAAAGAAGGATCACCCCGAACCGTTAATTGTTGCCTCAATAACTCAGCGCCACCTGCACATGGTGATCCTTCTTTGAAGCAATGAATCAATTGGAAAACGGAAACGTGAAGTTGGTCTGGTGGTTGCAGCAAAGTTTCTTGCTTTCTCGGAAAATAAAAGAACGGCTGAGACCTTGGATCGTGAAATGAAGAAACGAAAATAACTATTGACTTATTTCAAACTTACGTATGAGCCTGAATTTGTGAAAATTATGAAATTTCCCTGGTTTATGAAAGATAAAAAATAATTTAGAAGCTAAAAAAATGTATTGTATTGTATAACTATCCTTCTGTATGGGTAACTGCTCTTTTTCTAATTAGCGCCGCTTTTCTAGGTGCGCCGCTAATTAGAGGGCGGCGCTAATAACATAATTTTGCTCCAAGGTGCGGCGCTTATTAGAGGGTGGCGCTAATATGAGGCCCGGCGCTAATAAGAGGAAATACTGTATACCAATAAACTGCTAATAACGAGCAGTTTCTTTTATTTGATAGTGGTTTTGGGGATGACAACCGAATCCTCATTTTTGCATCAAACCAAGCTATTCAGCTCCTCGCTAATTCCGAGGATTGGTTCGGTGATGGAACTTTCAAAGTCTGTTCAGACAAATTTTTTCAATTGTATACCATTCATGCTAGGATCAATCAGCAAATCATACCCTGTGTATATGCTTTACTACCAAATAAAACTCGACAAACTTACAAAAGACTTTTACTTGAGGTATCAAATCAAGTTCTAGCGGTTGGAAATCCACCTTTGACTTTCCTCGCTGATTTTGAGATTGCAGCTATGAACGCTGTCACTACCATTTTTCCAGAAACCGAAATTACAGGTTGTTTTTTCCATCTTACTTCAAACATTTGGAAACGAATTCAAGCTTTTGGCTGACAAGAGCAATACCAAGCCGATCCTGAGTTTTCGCTTCATTTGAGAATGGTTGCAGGTTTTTCTTTTGTACCACCAGATGATGTCATTGATGTGTTTGAGCGAGTGTGCAATGTTATTCGAAATACCTATCAGGATGATGCTGACCGTCTTCTAGATTATTTTGAAGATAACTACATGGGGAGGTTCCGACGAAATTCACCACGCGCTGTGCCACTATTTCCCATCCAGAGATGGAACATGGTTCATCGAACACACCAAGAGATGCCGCGAACAAACAACCATATTGAAGGATGGCACCGGCGCTTTCAAACCCTTTGCTCGTTTTCGCATCCTACATTATGTAAATTCTTGGAATTGCTAAAGAAGGAACAATCTATAAACCGTACTGAAATCTTACAAGCGGAAGGTGGACATCCTCCTCCAGCACAGCGTCGTCGATACATGGATTGCAACGAGCGAATTCTTGCAATACTAGATGAATATCCAAATCGTGAAAACATGCGTTATCTTCGAAGCATCGCTCATAATCTCGGATTTTAAAGAACATGTAACAATAATTCTTTTGATTTTCCTACAATCATTCAATCTTATGAGAAATATAATACTGTCAGGAGTTAATTTTCTCGCACTTTTTTATTATTCCAGGGCTATATTTCTGGGGTTCATTTTACGAGGGTATTTTTCCGAAGGTTTATTTCCGGGGGGGTTTATTGCACGGGGGGGTATATTTCCGGGGGGATTTTTCCAGGGGGTTTATTTCTTAGAACCTTCTGTTTTACACCTAAATATTCGAAATTTACAAAAAAAATTCGAACATCTGAAACTGTTTCTGAACACATGCAAAACAAAGTTTGATGTCATATGCTTAACTGAGACATGGTGTGAAAATCCCATTATTATACCAGCTGCCAGATTATACATTGATTGAACTCCCGCGTGCTTCTGGTAAGTCGGGCGGTGGAATTTTAATGTATGTTTCTGGCTGCTTGTCCTGCATTGTTCTTAAAAAGTTTATGATGTCAAACGAGCATGCTGAGATGCTATTTGTGGAAATACAGTTGTCGTTCAGGAAAAATATTATAGTTGGCGTCGTTTATCGACCACAAAATGGAAAAATAACAATCTTTAAAAACGCACTAAAATCTATTTTCAAATTTACTAACCAACAAAAGAAATCTCTTTGTATAGCCGGCGATTTTAACATTAACGTTCTGACGTATAACACTTTCCCTAAAACTAGATCTTTTCTTAACATGCTTCTTGCTCATAACATTTTCCCCCTAATTAATCGGCCCACTCGTGTAACTAAAACGTCAGCAACCGCAATCGTTAATATTCTAATAAATAACCTTTCTGACCATGACCTCACATCTGGAATTATTAAAACCGATACATCCGACCATTTTTCCATATTCTACACATTCAATCAGCATCAAAAAAATAATATAACCAAAAAAATTACTACAAAAGAAGAAATCTATCTAATAGCAACTTGAATAACTTTAAGGAACGTCTTCGGGAGACAAATTGGAATGACGCACTTTCATCGAATGATGCGAACATATCTTTTAATAAATTTCATGACAAATTTATTACGCTTTTTAATAATTGCTGTCCGGTAGAAGAAATTATTTTAATGAAAAAATCTTTTTTAAATCCCTGGTTTGACAAAACGCTTATAAAATGTTCCAGAAGAAAACAAAAACTTTATAATAAATTCTTAAAATCTAGAACTGCTCAAAACGAAGTTATTTATAAAACCTATAAGAAGTTTTATGAACAGCAAATTTTCACAAAAAAACAAAAATATTATTCTGACTTGCTTCAAAAATTTAAGGGTAACATTAAAAAACCATGGTCTGTAATTAATGAATTAACCGGACGTTCTAAAATAAAAAAAGTAATCTTCCTTGTAAAATAACTGAAAATAATACCAATATTACTAACAAAGGTAACATCGCTACTGAATTTAACAACTTCTTTGCTAACGTTGGGTCTACACTGGGAAGAAAGGTTCCACCATCTAAAATGCATTTTATTTGACAATTTTTAACGGAGAGATGCCAGAAATCAATGCAACTGCATCTATAGAAGAATGTTTTACTTCAATGAAAAGAAACAAAGCTCCTGGTTATGACATAATTACCAGCAATATTATTTTTTTTGTAAAAGATGAAATACTCTCCGTACTCTCCTAATGTATCAACATTTCTTTTATAAACGGAGTCTTTCCTGATAAACTAAAAATAGCTCGTGTTTCCCCACTTTTTAAAAAAAGAGGATCCCTCTGATATGTGTAATTATAGGCCTATTTCTATACTTTCTCTCTTCTCTAAACTCTACGAAAGAACAATGTATAAAAATCTCTATTCTTATCTTTTAAATAGTAATCTTCTTTATGAAGGCCAATTTGGGTTTCAGCCCAAATTTTCTACTGAGCACGCTATTGTCAGCCTTGTAAATACCTTATCCATCGCGTTAGACAAGAACTCATACAGTATTGGAGTATTCCTTGACCTTACAAGAGCATTTGATACGGTTAACTATAACATACTGTTAGAAAAACTAAAGTTTTATGGTGTCAATAAACTGAACCACAAGTGGATCATAAGCTTCTTTCGAACAGATCTCAATTTATAGCATACGATGACTGATCTGAAACAGACCAGATTTTGATAACTTGTGGAGTTCCGCAAGGTTCAATTCTAGGATCTCTCTTTTTTCTTATTTATATTAATGACATTTTTAAATCTTTAAACTACACTTAATCTATCATGTTTGCTGATGACACTAACCTTATTTACAGTAACAAAGATATAAAAACTCTTTTTTAAAATACAGTTGACTCTCTCTAATTCGAATCCCAAGGGGAAAAAATTTGTTCGAATTATAGAAAGATTCGAATAGTAGAAAGTCTCTCTTATTCGAATTTTCAGGTTTAAAGGATGAAATTTCGAATTAAAGAGAGAAATTGGAATTTTTGAAAAATGGAGGTGAAAAATAAAAAAGAAAGATCGAGTTTTCTTTGATTCTTTTTTTCTTTTCCTAAGTTTCACGATCATTTATGAACAAGTGACAGTTGCTGAAAAACTGTTAAATTTCTAATTGTTTCGTGTTAGATTGTCTAAGTCAAACACACGACTCGCGTCGCTGAGGCCTTTCCACAAATCAACTCCAAATTTCGTAAATCTGACACAGTTCATCAAACCATAGTGTATTTACAAAAAATCAAAACATTCGAACAGAAATTCGAAATTTTGAAAAAAAATACATTTGAAAGTGTTAACAGTTAGTTTACACTTCGAAAATTCGAATTACAGAGAGGATTTTGCCGAGGGGACCAGCAAATTTGTTCGAAATATGAAGTTTTTCGAATTGCAGAGATTCGAATAATAGAAAGTAAATTATAAGAGTTTGTTAAGGAAAATTGACGGTGAATTAGTATTCGTTCGAATTATAGAAAGTTCGAATAATAGAGATTCGAATTAGAGAGAGTCGACTGTACTAACAAAGACTTAATAAGTATAGATGAATGGTTAAAAGCTAATAAAATTTCACTTAACGTTACCAAAACTAATTATATTTTATTCCATAACGTTAACCAGCACGATAATATACCTTTAAAATTACCGGATCTTGTTATACGTAATAATAAAATACAAAAACTTAGAACTACAAAATTTCTGGGTCTTTACATTGATGAATATCTAAGCTGGGATCATCAGATAAGCTACATAGAAAAACACTCATCCAAAAACTTAGTACTTAGGGCACCCATTTGCACCTACGAAGTCGCTTCACCAGACAACCCACCATTTGAGCTAGGCTTGCATTACGCAATGAGTTCCGCTCAATAACTCAACTGTAACTCAGAAATCAAAATATTTCCGAGCTGGGTTTCGAACCAGCACCGTTTGATTTTGTGGGTTGAATGCACTAACCACTAAGCTACAGTGACCTATGTACAGTATATCATTTAAAAAGAAGAAATGTGAATTTTGCATATTACATAGAGGACCTCTCATTTGGAATAACTTTGAAGAGCCATTAAAAAAGGCAACTAATATATTCGCTTTCAAATCTTCAACAAAGAATTCCATTTTTTTAAAATATAACTAATTTTTTTGTCTTTTTTTTACGTTGATAATATCTAATTAACTGACTTGTCAGCAAGGCCTTCTTTAAATCCACGCCAATAATTTCCTACACTGTACTTTATACGATTTTAGCTACAATTTCTGTATTGTAACATTTTGTATACTAACAAACTGTTCATTGTACATTTTTATTGGTAAACAAACAAGAAAAAAAGAAAGAAAAAAAAAGAAAATATGAACACAGCCAAATTATATCAGGTGTTAAAAAACTTCTAGTTTTCTTGGAGTCTCCAGCCATTTCTTGAATTATTATTTATGGTTGTAATTATAAGATATTTTGGCAAAAGATTTCCAATTTTAAGTGCATAAATGTCGTCTGAAGTAAAAGGGAATGATGATAAAGTCTCGCAGACTTCTATTGGCATATCCAATTCACCGAATCTTTTTAAATAATGCCCGGGTGCACTCTTCTATTGTCACATTTTTTTTTATTTCCGTTTTTTTTAGTTTTCAAATTATTAATTACTGAAAGATTTTCCCTGGCCACTCAGCTTAACTTAGAAGAACGCATCTTTCTCTAAACACCGTCGTTGTGATTGAAAGAATGTATGAATCGGAAGCCCCGTTTAAGATACGTTCTTTATTGGGCCTCGTTCAATTTAAAAGTTTAAAAACAAGAATGAAACATCAATAAAAGCGGAGGTTAAAAAATAATTCCATTCGAGAAAGACGTCACAAAAAACAATGGACGATGTTTTCTAAAACCTTTAGGCAACATTTTAAGTACACGACAACAGACATCTACAATATTGTTTTTCCAACTGTTTCGAACTGAAATTGGTTTAAATTGCGTTGTTGCTACGAGGCAGTCTGCTGTTAACATCTTCCCTATGTCATATTGGTCATTGTTTTATTTGATTGATATCATTTAATCCAAAGCTATGTTGCATACACTTTTTCGTCTTAGAGATGTCACCAAAGTGTTAACTGTTAAATCAAAAATATTTCTTAAATTAACTAAACCTTTATAATAACTCAACGTACAAATTTAAACAAAGCGTAAATATGTTAACGGAACTGGTACTTAGAGTTTAGCTCGTGCTTTTTAATTGGATGTTATTGTTGTCATTAAAAACAAATTTGAAAAGGCCCATTCTAGAGAATAGAATAGAGCTCAAACAATAGCAAACTGGAGTATATGTTTAGAAACAGCGTTGTGCGCACATTTCAAAACTCGACTTAGAGGAATCTTTGCTTTGCAAATCATGGGACGATCTCTTACAAAAGAACACTCAACAGCTTCTATCGTTTTGGGAGTGGTGGAAATTCTCCTTGGAATAATCGTGACAATATGTTCCATTGTGTTGGCCGCCCAAACTGACCAGTTATCCGCAAAGAACACTCCTTATTGGGCTGGAGTTGCTGTAAGTGTTGGAAATGTATAATTTTAACAGTGTTTCTCTCTCACCACGAAAAAAAATTTGCTAACTGTTGAAGGAGTTATGAGGATAATTTATAAGGGCTGCTAACATTAATTTGTTGTCTATACCTTATCTATAAGGGATTTGTCTCGATTTTCGGACTGTCTATTTGTTAAAACAGTTATAGAAATATAGTGATTAGGAGCATTTGTTAAAAAGCATTCGCTGCTTTCAAGTTGTTTTCAAAATAGATCATATTTTCAAACGCCCAGTTCAATTCGATTTGTGGCGTGCGTCTTAATCCCTTGATTCATTGTTTCATTATAAAAAACAATAATGGATTGTAATGGATTTTACATAATGGCATTTGGACATGTACGAGTGACCTTTTATCTAATTAAAATAGTCGAGCATACATAATAAAACCTAAGCTAACAATAAACAAAAAATGATTGATAACTGAACCTAAATGCTCTCGTTGAAACTATAAACGCTGCAGTTGCAACAATTTAAAATATATATCAAAAAAAGATAACACACATTGAAATCTTCTACTATCTTAAATCCCTGCTACAATGAGGGCTGTTTGTATACGAGCCTGTCGTGTTGGCGAACTTTTTATTTTGACGTTATTAAAATTAAGGGTTACGAAGGATTTAGTCCTCCTACTATGGCTTTACTTCATAAAAACTGCATATATATTGAATTAAAATTTCTTTTGCAGTTCATCATACCAGGCATAGTTGGTGTCGTAAGCGGAGCAACAAGCAGCCATGGTGGGGTATGGAATTTTTCCTATTACGTGTTGTTTAGTACCACACAATCCTATATTTTCATGTTTTACCTTAGAAGAGCCGTTTTTGAAATATATTTTAACGTCGGGAAATGTGTAATTTTTTTTTCAGATGATAGCTTTTATGGTTTTGAACATCATCGCCTTCATCTTGGAGTCGATCGGATGTCTATTCATCGGACTTGTGGTTGCAATATGGTCCGTGTACGCTGATCAAATAGGGGATTGTTCCTACAGCGATGTTACAAAAGTGTGCGAATGTCCCAAAATCAACATTCGGTGTAAGCATTGACATAAATTTCTCAAACGAGTGCATTTATACGGGCGTGTTTTCACGGTCTGATGTGATTATGATTTAGAGCAGTTGTTAGAGATTAGTATATTCGTGGAATAATATTAGACCCACTAAAATGTTTTCCACGACTACAGTCAAGTAACGTTAAGTTAATTCAACTTTGCAAAAATATTATAGGCGTTATTATAGAGGCGTGGCAAAATCGTCCTTGCGAGATCATAGCTTTCTATGGTTTGTTTATTGTTCATTGAAATTTGTGAATTGTCAGCAATTTTCATGGAAACAATTTGTTCTGTAAACCGTTTATTTTACAAGCGAATATTTCTGTTTAGTGGAAGACTGTGATGTTTTAACAAACATTTCCGCATTGATGTACACCATTTTGGTGTTCTTGATAATAGCAGTGATGGTCACACTAGCCTGTTCAATTCTTGGTTGTATCGCTGTGTGTTGTACCGAGGTGAGTGGAAGTAAACGAAACTTGTGGCGGAAATAAACTATTGAAAATATCATTTTTTGTTTTTACAGCAAAAACCCGATGTCTTGATTGTTAAGGACGACGACATGAAAGTTAAGTATAGCGCGGTAGAATGAAGGCAAAATTACACTCTGTTGTTCTAATTTGGAATTGTTATTTTCGCTAGGATGTTTTCTGTTTAACATTTTTGCGATATTTCGTTTTGTCAAATCTTTCACTTGCATTATTTGGTTTTACCTTTCACTTGTAACAAAATGCACGAATTAACAACATCATGGAATTGTGTTTTGTCTTTTCATGCCATATGTTTTTTCCAATGTCTCGTGG
Organism: Candelabrum cocksii; assembly: GCA_963930725.1. Lineage (NCBI taxonomy): Eukaryota > Metazoa > Cnidaria > Hydrozoa > Anthoathecata > Candelabridae > Candelabrum > Candelabrum cocksii. The sequence continues at coordinate 10,704,073 of OZ005666.1, read as the reverse complement.
GGATTGAAAGGTCATTATTAGATTTATTAATAAATCCCGATAACTCGAACCCCTGTTAACTCCAACTGTTTTTCCATTTCCTTTCCTAATAGTTCCCCACTAAACATCCAGACTTCGCTCGAGTTCAACAAGTTGATTTCTTTCTCTGAAAACGAAAAAATGGCGGCAAGAAAGACGGTCGTTTTTCTTTGTGCAGTTTTTGGCGTTGCTGTGTTTTTGTTTTTTGGGTTTGCAAATATTGTTTCGAGCAATAGTTTAGATAATGGTAGCGATACTACAGACTTTCAAAACTACGAACACAGTATGGTATTATCTATAGTGAGAGAGAATATTTATGGAACTCGTTTAAAAGTTTCTCGTTTACCAAGGAAATGCTTAATATTTATGTTGTTGTTATTCTGTGGGGACATAGAATCTTGTCCGGGACCAACATCACTTGACAATTTAAATGGCATTATAAACTTGAGGGGCATTAAGCTTATACATCAAAATATCATATGATTGTATGGAAAAATGGATTTTCTACAAACTTTGTTTACTACTCAAAAATGTATCTTGACACTCTCTGAAACACACATAAAGTCCAACGATTCAGCGCTGTTCAAAATGCCGGGTTTCAAGTTCATACATAGAAATCGATAAAACGGTGACGGCGGTGGTGTTGCTGTTTATATCTCAGAAGTTCTATCATGGAAAAGGCAAATGGATCTGGAAAAAAATGAAATAGAATGTATTTGGATCGAAATAGACATTTTTAAAGTAGGGTGTATGTAGGATTTATACACAGACCCCCCGATTCATCGTTTGTATCTAAGGAAAGATTTCAACAATCATCTATACGAAATGCTAACAAAAGTAAATGACAACTCATTAGTAACATTTCTTTTGAGAGACATAAATGCGAACTACCTAACAAAAGCAACGCACAAAGAATTGAAAGATTCATTCATTTCACACGGGTTTCACACTCATAAAAGAACCAACACGAATCACAAGAGAAACAAAAACACTAATTGATGTGATTTTAACAAACAATCGCTCTCATGTACAATGCGCTAAAGTGGTCTCATTGAGTATCAGTGATCACGATTGTGTTATTTGTATACGAAAGATGAACCATCATAAAATACCGCTTCGAACAATAACCTGTAGAGATTATTCAAAGTAAAATCCCGATAATCTCTCAAAAGATTTAAAAAAATACGACTGGGATCAGTTATACGCTACAAATAACGTAAACACCGGTTGGTCGTACCTAAAGCAAGCGCTTTATACCATCTTTAACCAACATGCTCCGAAAGTCCAAAAACGTATTAAAGGGAAACCTTGCCCTTGGCTATCGTACGAAATTAAATCTCTTATGAATTCAAGAGACAAAATTCTCCGAAAGGCCCGAAAAACAAACAAAGAGTGCGACTGGACAAACTACAAGAGAGTTAAAAATCAGTGTAACAATAAGGTCAGACAGGCAAAACAAAAATACCATAATAACCTTTTAATTGAAAATAATCATAACCCAGCAAAATTTTGGCAGTGCATCAAAGAAATCTACCCAACAAAGAACACTAAACAAAGATCGTCATCAACAACTCATGACACTGGAAAAAACACTTCCACTGTAGATTTGTTTTGCACCTTTTTTACCGACATGGCTGAAACCGACGGTGCAGTTTTTGTTGATCTCTCAAAGGCATTCGACACTCTCAGTCACTCAGCGTTATTGAAGAAACTGTCATTGTACGGCGTTGATGACAACTCGCATAACTGGTTTTGTGACTATTTATTCAATAGAAAACAGTTTGTCTTCATTCAAAGCTGCACATCAGAAATGAAGAATATCACATGTGGAGTTCCCCAAGGGTCTATTCTAGGACCCTTGCTGTTTTTACTATACTTTAACGATTTTGAACAGCACCTACACAATTCACAAGTATTGAACTTTGCTGATGACACTGTAATCTATCTTGCAGCGAAAAACAAAATCAAAATTGAGACAAAGTTGAACGATGATCTGGAAAAATGCGCTTGTTTATCAGTGACAATCACCTTGTTATAAATTTGAAGAAAGGGAAAACCGAGTGGATGCTTTTTGGCACCTAACAGAAACTATTAAAGTATGGTAAAGAGCTTAATCTCCGTTACAACGGTACTGGCATATAACAAACTGAAAGTTACAAGTATCTGGGTACTATCCTCGACGATACGTTATCATTGAAAGAGAACTTTGACAAGACTTACAAAAGGTCAATGTCAAAACTACGTCTACTATGCTCTCTTAGTAAATGGATCTACAAAATTGCAAAAGTTAAGATTTTCAAACGGATGATTATGCCTTGTTTAACGTTCAACTGTACCATTAATCTGAACTTAACAGCAACTCAAGAAAACAAACTTCAAACCCTTGACAGACTAACAACAAGGGTACTTGGTGAAAAGCAGACTCCATTGAAAAACGAAATTCTCAAACACTCAGTTTTATTGGTTCGAAAATGTCTTGAAGAAAACTTTTTTAACTACTTCCAGAGACTATTACATAACCAGGCAACTAGAAATAATGGAATTCTTGTCAGATTACCAAAAGCTAAACTAAAATATGCAAAGTCAGGTTTCTACTCAATGGGTGCAAATATTTATAATTGCTTACCCAAAGAAATTAGAAAAAAAAAAGTTTTAAAGATTTTCGAAAATGTGTTTTAGATCATTTTATGTAGATATGTTTTTTAATAAACTTGTACTAATTAATTTATTTATTTATTTAGCTAATCATAATTTTACACACAGGACGTATATGAAAAGCAGTTTTCACTTTTGTTGTAAATAACTGATTATACCTATCCTGTATAAATATTGTTATAATAATAATAATAATAATAATAATAATAATAATAATAATAATAATAATAATAATAATAATAATAATAATAATAATAATAATAATAATAATAATAATAATAATAATAATAATAATAATAATAATAATAATAATAATAATAATAATAATAATAATAATAATAATAATAATAATAATAATAATAATAATAATAATAATATGTATCTGCGTTTTTGCTACTCATAATCTGCGCTTTTGCTACCTATTTGCGCTTTTGCTACCTATTTGCGCTTTTGCTACATGCGATTTTGCTACCTATTTGCGCTTTTGCTACATTTTGCGATTTTGCTACATGTTAAATTCAAAAATGGTATCGTTTTGTTTGATTGCCGAGCTGAATTGAACTGTGTTGATTGAAATTGAACCTACAATCGAAGAAATATCAAATATTTGGATTTGGAATTGAATTTTCTTTGATGCAACAAACTAATATTTCTTGTTTCTTTGTTTAGCTAGCTACGGATATAAATATTTAGCTAGCTAGCTGTGGATATAAGTATTTAGCTAGCTAGCTACAGATATAAGTATTTAGATAGCTAGCTACAGATATAAGTATTTAGCTAGGCAGCTGTGGATATAAGTATTTCCTAGCTAGCTAGCTGTGGATATAAGTATTTAGCTAGCTAGCTACAGATATAAGTATTTAGCTAGGCAGCTGTGGATATAAGTATTTCCTAGCTAGCTAGCAGCTACAATTTTCAACAACAATCTGTTCCAACATCGGTTTTATTTTAAAACTAAGAAACTAAATTTTCTTATGATAATTATTTATAACAAAACAATATTCTAATTAGTGTGATTCAATCAACTTACTAAAATGAGGTTCAGGTACTGCCATGTAACTAAATTTATTTACTCCAAAACATTTATAAAATTAAATATAGTTGATTTAATTGTCATTTATGCAGTGGATATTTGCCCAGGAACAGGCTATTGATTATTATGGCTATTTTGCCAGAAGATTTTTGACATTTTGTTTTGAACTTTATTTTATAAAGTTTATAAATTCTTCATTTATATGGAATGATGAGGTCTCAAAGTCATCAAAGTGAAAAGGCGCCTCTGGAAAGATTGGCGAAAAGGTACAGTATTGACAAAGAGCTCTATACTTCTAAACAAAAAATAAGAGCTAAGTCTAATTAGCAAAGACACAAGATCTTCAAAGAAGCTCTCAGAATGAAAGATGAAAAGCAAGACATAGTTTGGGATAAATGCATTAGAAATGATGATGGCAACATAGCTTTCTCTAAGTTACATTCTTACAAGTGTCACTATGATAAACTCCTAAATGTTGAATTTCTATAAAAATTACTCCTAAAATGGTATCAAAAGTTCTCTCAAAAATGAACGCAAAGGAAGCTACTGGCACCTCAGGCATCAGTATTGAATTGGCGGTGTCCGGTGGAGAAGATATGCTTCATGCAATCACTCATCTCATGAATTGTGTTGTGACAGAAAGTAGAATCTCAAATGATTGGAGCTTATCGCTCATCTTTAATTTCTTTAAAGACAAAGGTGATGCATATATATAACAAGGGAACTAGCATTGCCTTAAACTCCTCAATCAAATTTTGAAGGTTATGGAACGGTTTCTTGAAACAATCAACTCAAGTTGTTATCGACTCCATGCAGTTTGGCTTCATGCCCAGACACTGCCAAAAAGTTTCTTGGTAAACATAAAGATCTCTATCCTATTTTTGTCGACCTTGAGAAAGTGTTTGATTGTGTCTCCCGGAGGGTTCTTTGGTGGGCTAGGAGAAAGCTTGGAATAGAAGAATGGCTAATCAAAACTGTTGAAGCCTGGCTTCATGCCATGTATTCAAACACCAGATCCAGTGTTCAAGTCAACAGAAGTATAGCCCAAGGTGGATAAGTTCTGCAAGAATGTTTAAAAAAATACCTTCTAACAAACTGACTTGGACAGATTATGTTGTTTCGGGAAGCTACAACGCATGAACGCAGAACAACTAGAAATGGTGGTTGTTATGTGTTATTTAATCTGAGCAATGCAGTTTGGGTAATAGACTTACGATAATCAAGGATAAGACATCAACTAGTTTTTCCTTCTTGTAAGGAAACTATTTTTCCAAGAACACTGAATGTTTTACGAGTTTTCAAGTCATTTGACTACATATATATATATATAATATATATAATTTCTATATATATTAATTATATATAATTTCTAGAATGTAAATTTCCTCTTTCCATTTATTTCTTGTGCATGATATGTACCATGACACATCATGTGCACTACTATAACAGGCCAGTGTATACTGTATAGTGCACCCATAAAAAACTTGACATAGCATACACCAATTTTCTCAACATAAAATCAGATGTTACAATAATATATGTCAATCATTTTACTGAAAATGAAATGAGATACACTTTCATTGTTGTCAGATAATAAATAAATCTATTAAATGACATGAGGTTAATGATGTAAACAAGAAGAAAATCCCATTTAGTTTCATTATTTACTTTCGAATTTTGTTTCATTTTTATGTAATTATTTCAGCGTTAGCAGATCAACAAAAAGCAACCCCGTAAAAGCTGTTTTATGTCAAGACGAGACTAGTCATTTATAAAAAATGTTTATGGATTAAACTATTAATAAGAAAGATGATTATCTATCTAAAACTAACTAAAAAATTAAGTACAGTACAATTAAGTGAGTACAATGATGAGTACAACTTTTACATACTTTATTCAAGTTATGTATGTTGAATTCATTTTTATTTTTTATTAAGGGTTTGACATTTTTTCTGCTTTAAAGGGAACTTTAAAGCAGCTTATTTGTTCTTGGAATACAAAGGTGAGGTTATGCCAAGAAAGACTGGAAATCAACAGCAAATTCATTTTGCTGCAAACGATATTGGATGTTTTATCTATGATATTGAATTGAGGATGGTTTCAGTTATTCACCTTTGGAGCCATTACTTTGCTTATTTTCATACTTCACTTTTTGAAGAAGTCTCATTTTTGGAATGTAAATTGTTTTGTTGTTCATATTACAAATTTTGTCTCAGGAGAATTATATGAAACCGTTCAACCTGAAGGATGTGGGAAATGTATATAGAGGCAAGGTATGTGTCCACTGGTTCTTTTCCGCAAACATATTGTATTGCATCTTCGTCATCTTCTCTTCTCTCTTGCAACAATAACATTTAATGAGAAGTACCATGATAACTCATGCCAGATGCTAAACTTTGTATTTTACTGTGGAATAAGGGTACTTAGCCAATGAGGTCAAAGATGTTACATAACTTGCATAGCATACATTACTTCTAAGTGTTATGTTTAGGTGTTATGTTGGGTAGTGAATGGGCGAATAGGAGCGCTGTCTGTAGTTTAGGTTCTGCTTAGAGAAAATTAATATCTTTGTTTCTTATATAGAGTTATGCAGATTCAGGAATATATGAAGTCTTTTTACGTTGTTTTTGTAGAATTTAGACATACATATAGCGTGATAAAAGATTGATTGTTGTCAATTCAACCATACAAACAAATGCGAACAACTATTGCCTTGTTTTCTATTTGCTATTTTGAAATATAATTGTTATGCCAACAATACTTCTTCATGTGAGATGGAAGGAACCTTGTCGTGGTTCACATGCTTAATTTAAGTGCAGTGCCATTTATTCATGGACTGACTTAAAAACAAATACCTTCCTTTTTTGAAAAAATAAAACTTCAAGCATGAAATATTGTTTTTAATTTTTACATCTCAAATCCTAGGTCCCTAAAATCCCGTTCACCATGTATCCTCAATGCCTTTGAGAAATTTCTTCAAAACGCAATTGTTAAACTTTAGTTTTCATTGTTATTACATATTAGAATAAAATGAAATTTTCCATTTTTTTTTTTAATTATGACGTCATCAAAGAAAATCGTTTACAAAAGTTTGTTGTTTGAATTTTACATGATCGAGTTACAAGTCATGAAGATGGTAGTGATATCGACTTCGTTATTGAAGAAATATCTCATGATGTAAGCTGAAACTTAGACAAATTTTATAAATATCTGGTTGGTGCAAAGAAGGTACGGTCAGAAGATTCTTCGAAACGCACAGTTGGTGATGTAAAACGCATTTTGGTTGCAGTTGGTGCTACCGACAGCTTCACGACCTTTTTTGACATTTTTTTATCTCTTTAAGCAGAAATTATATTGAATCTGTGAAAAAGCAAGGTTTAAAAGCAAATCACACTAATGCAACCGTCACTAACGTAGTATGTGATCCAGTCACACTATTGGGACCGTCACTGACGTAAGTGACTCAGACACACTATTTGGACCGTCACTCGCGTAAATAACCCAGTCACACTATTGGGGCCGTCACTATTACGTTAGTTATGGTCTCAATATTGCGTTTAAGTCACTTACCCGAAAGACGGTCTCAATAGTGCGACTGAGTCACTAACGTTACTTAAGGTCACAATAGTGTGATTGAGTCACTTACGTTAGTTAAGGTCACAATAGTGTGACTGAGTCAGTTACGTTACTTAAGGTCACAATAGTGCGACTGAGTGACTAACGTTACTTAAGGTCTCAATAGTGCGACTGAGTGACTTACGTTAGTTAAGGTCACAATAGTGCGACTGAGTGACTAACGTTACTTAAGGTCTCAATAGTGCGACTGAGTGACTTACGTTAGTTAAGGTCACAATAGTGCGACTGAATCACTTACGTTAGTTAAGGTCACAATAGTGTGACTGCGTCACGAACGTTAGTTAAGGTCACAATAGTGTGATTGAGTCACTTACGTTAGTTAATATCGCAATAGTGTGTTTGAGTCACTTACGTGAGTGACGGTCACAATAGTGTGACTGAGTCAGTTACGTTACTTAAGGTCTCAATAGTGCGACTGAGTGACTTACGTTAGTTAAGGTCACAATAGTGCGACTGAATCACTTACGTTAGTTAAGGTCACAATAGTGTGACTGAGTCACTAACGTTACTTAAGGTCACAATAGTGCGACTGAGTGACTAAACGTTACTTAAGGTCTCAATAGTGCGACTGAGTGACTTACGTTAGTTACGGTCTCAATAGTGCGACTGAGTCATTTACGCTAGTTAAGGTCTCAATAGTGCGACTGAGTGACTTACGTTAGTTACGGTCCACAATAGTGTGATTGAGTCACTTACGTGAGTGACGGTCAAAATAGTGTGACTGCGTCACGAACGTTAGTTAAGGTCACAATAGTGTGATTGAGTCACATTCGTGAGTGACGGTCACAATAGTGTGTTTGAGTCACTTACCTGAGTGACGGTCTCAATAGTGTTGCGGAGTCAGTTACGTTTGTTACGGTCACAATAGTGTGAGTGAGTCACTAACGTTGCTTAAGGTCACAATAGTGTGACTGAGTCACTTACGTTAGTTAAGTTCACAATAGTGTGACTGAGTCACTCACGTTAATTAAGGTCACAATAGTGTGATTGAGTCACTTACGTTAGTTAAGGTCACAATAGTGTGACTGAGTCACTAACGTTCCTTAAGGTCAAAATAGTGTGACTGCGTCACGAACGTTAGTTAAGGTCACAATAGTGTGATTGAGTCACCTACGTGGGTGACGGTCCCAATAGTGTGACTAAGTCACCTATGTTAGTTACGGTCTCAATAGTGTGATTGAGTCACTTACGTTAGTTAACGCCACAATAGTGCGAATGAGTCACTTTCGTTAGTTCAGGTCACAAAAGTGTGACTGAGTCACTAACGTTACTAAAGGTCACAATAGTGCGACTGAGTCACTTACGTTAGTTAAGGTCTCAATAGTGCGACTGAGTGACTTACGTTAGTTAAGGTCACAATAGTGTGACTGAGTCACTAACGTTCCTTAAGGTCAAAATAGTGTGACTGCGTCACGAACGTTAGTTAAGGTCACAATAGTGTGATTGAGTCACATACGTGGGTGACGGTCCCAATAGTTTGACTGAGTCACTTACATTAGTTAACACCACGATAGTGTGATTGAGTCAGTTACGTTAGTTAAGGTCTCAATAGTGCGACTGATTGACTTACGTTAGTTACGGCCACAATAGTGTGACTGAGTCACTAACGTTACTTAAGGTCACAATAGTGCGACTGAGTCACTTACGTTAGTTAAGGTCTCAATAGTGCGACTGAGTGACTTACGTTAGTTACGGTCACAATAGTGTGATTGAGTCACTTTTGTTAGTTAAGGTCACAATAGTGTGATTGAGTCACATATGTGGGTGACGGTCCCAATAGTGTGACTAAGTCACCTATGTTAGTTACGGTCTCAATAGTGTGATTGAGTCACTTACGTTAGTTAACGCCACAATAGTGTGACTGATTCACTAACGTTACTTAAGGTCACAATAGTGCGACTGAGTGACTTACGTTAGTTAAGGTCACAATAGTGTGACTGAGTCACTAACGTTCCTTAAGGTCAAAATAGTGTGACTGCGTCACGAACGTTAGTTAAGGTCACAATAGTGTGATTGAGTCACATACGTGGGTGACGGTCCCAATAGTTTGACTGAGTCACTTACATTAGTTAACACCACGATAGTGTGATTGAGTCAGTTACGTTAGTTAAGGTCTCAATAGTGCGACTGATTGACTTACGTTAGTTACGGTCACAATAGTGCGACTGAGTGACTAACGTTACTTAAGGTCTCAATAGTGCGACTGAGTGACTTACGTTAGTTAAGGTCACAATAGTGCGACTGAATCACTTACGTTAGTTAAGGTCACAATAGTGTGACTGAGTCACTAACGTTACTTAAGGTCACAATAGTGCGACTGAGTGACTAACGTTACTTAAGGTCTCAATAGTGCGACTGAGTGACTTACGTTAGTTAAGGTCACAATAGTGCGACTGAATCACTTACGTTAGTTAAGGTCACAATAGTGTGACTGAGTGACTAACGTTACTTAAGGTCACAATAGTGTGACTAAGTCACTAACGTTACTTAAGGTCACAATAGTGCGACTGAGTGACTAACGTTACTTAAGGTCTCAATAGTGCGACTGAGTGACTTACGTTAGTTAAGGTCACAATAGTGCGACTGAATCACTTACGTTAGTTAAGGTCACAATAGTGTGACTGAGTCACTAACGTTACTTAAGGTCACAATAGTGCGACTGAGTGACTAACGTTACTTAAGGTCTCAATAGTGCGACTGAGTGACTTACGTTAGTTAAGGTCACAATAGTGTGACTGAGTCACTAACGTTACTTAAGGTCACAATAGTGCGACTGAGTGACTAACGTTACTTAAGGTTTCAATAGTGCGACTAAGTGACTTACGTTAGTTAAGGTCACAATAGTGTGACTGAGTCACTAATGTTACTTAAGGTCACAATAGTGCGACTGAGTGACTAACGTTACTTAAGGTCTCAATAGTGCGACTGAGTGACTTACGTTAGTTAAGGTCACAATAGTGTGACTGAGTCACTAACGTTACTTAAGGTCACAATAGTGCGACTGAGTGACTAACGTTACTTAAGGTCTCAATAGTGCGACTGAGTGACTCACATTAGTTAAGGTCACAATAGTGTGATTGAGTCAGTTACGTTAGTTAAGGTCTCAATAGTGTGACTGATTGACTTACGTTAGTTACGGTCACAATAGTGTGACTGAGTCACTAACGTTACTTAAGGTCACAATAGTGCGACTGAGTCACTTACGTTAGTTAAGGTCTCAATAGTGCGACTGAGTGACTCACATTAGTTAAGGTCACAATAGTGTGATTGAGTCACTTACATTAGTTAACGCCACGATAGTGTGACTGAGTCAGTTACGTTAGTTAAGGTCTCAATAGTGTGACTGATTGACTTACGTTAGTTACGGTCTCAATAGTGTGATTGAGTCACTTACGTTAGTTAACGCTACAATAATGTGACTGAGTCAGTTACGTTAGTTAAGGTCTCAATAGTGTGACTGATTGACTTACGTTAGTTACGGTCACAATAGTGTGACTGAGTCACTTTTGTTAGTTAAGGTCGCAATAGTGTGATTGAGTCACTCACGTTAGTTACGGTCTCAATAGTGTGACTGAGTCACTCACGTTAGTTAAGGTCTCAATAGTGTGACTGGGTCACTTACGTGAGTGACGGTCCCAATAGTATGACTGAGTCACTTGTACGTTAGTTACGGTCTCAATAGTGTGTTTGAGTCACTCACGTTAGTTAAGGTCACAATAGTGTGACTGAGTCGGTTACGTTAGTTACGGTCTCACAATAGTGTGACTGAGTCACTTGTACGTTAGTTAAGGTCACAATAGTGGGTCTAAGTCACTCACGTAATTGACTCAATCACACTATTGTGACCTTTACTAACGTAAGTGACTCAATCACACTATAAAAAAAAGTAAAGTCTGCGACCGCTGTCGAAGGAGACCCGAAAGGTTTCTTTTTCTAATGGCTACTACCAATAAGGGTAGGGGAGGGCGCCACTCTTTTCCCAATCTTTAGCCCAGTAAACTGGTACTCATTTTACTGACCTTTTGAATGTATGGAAAGCTGAGTCAACTTTCACGCCATGACCTGGTATTGAACCCTGGATTGCTGGAATGCGAACACTCACAGTAACCACTATGCCATGGCGTTGATTAGTCCTGGCGTACTTAGGACGCCCGTTTGCGCCTACGAAAATTGCTCAACCAGACAACTAACCTATTTAAGCTAGACTTGCATTACGCAATGAGTTTCGCTCAAGATCTCACTGTAACTCGGAAATAAAGATTTTGCCGGAGATTCGAACCGGCGGGTTTGGTTTCGTGAGCCGAAAAATTTATCCACTGAGTTACAGCGCCTGAGCTACAGCGCCAATCACACTATTGTGACCTTAACTAACGTGAGTGACTCAGTCACACTATTGAGACCGTAACTAACATAAGTGACTCAATCACACTATTGCGACCTTAACTAACGTAAGTGACTCAATAACACTATTGAGACCTTAACTAACGTGAGTGACTCAAAAGACACTATTGTGACCTTAACTAATGTGAGTGACACTATTGTGACCAAAACTAACGTAAATCACAATAGTGGGACTAAGTCACACTTTCACATACGTTCGCACTATTGGGTATAGATCGGTTATAAATAAAACGCTATTTTTTATCATAATAGCCGTAGCACAAATGGCCCAAATGCGGTAGTGCTTTTATACCATTGATCAAGGTATCCATGATAATGCTTAATTCCCCTTTTGGGAGCTTCGTTAAAAACGCAACAAAATCTTGTTGATCTTTCGGACTATAAAACTTCGGAAGATTGAATAACTTACTTGATAATGTTGTTTACCATTTGTATTTTTAACCGTAATTCATTACTACCTTTCTCAACCAAATACTCTATTGGTTCGTATTATAAAACTTTTCGTTTAGGCATCTCATTCATTTACTTTAGTGCAGCAACTTTCCCGGGCATTAACTTTCGCGTTTGGCGATCTTTGGAACAAATTTCGCTGAAAAACTTTCGCGAATTCATAATAAGGTTCGTATTCGCGTGAAAAAACTTTCGCGAATGGGCAAAATCCAAGAAAACTATTTATTCGTTAAATCACATCTATGGTCTTTACCGTGATCAAAAATGTATAAAATATACAAGTAAATTTAATTATCTGCCTCTTCCCATTCTGAGACATCTGTGACAAATCTGTGACAACTGTGACATCAGAAATTGCTAAGAGATGGCTAACATCAGATTGCTCAACATTATTACTCAGGATCGGATCAATATCTTGGAAAGGATCGATCGATGGCATTTTGCTTGAACCGAGTTCTATTTACTGTACAATGAAGTGTTTTTTCTTTCTTCGCGAATAATCGAATGTTTTTATTTTCGAAATTAGATACAAAAACAACAGTTTCTTATTGTTTTGAAAATAACATCTTTTATCACTGTTACTACAAATCTCCTTCATCAATATGGAAAAACATACATTTACTGCCGTTGTAAGAGGATATCATTACTATCGAAGATTTTGGCAACCAAAAGAGAACGAAAAACTTATTTGTTTTACCGAGCCTGGAAATGCCTTCAATATAGATTTGTTATAAAGACAGTGAGCGAAAATGGAGAAACTGTTGGACACTTGCTAAAAGAGATTTCAAGAATAACAAAGTATTTCTTAGATCGAGGTGCGTCTATGTATTGCACGCTTTCTTCAGAACATTATCGCCGTTTTCCCTTAGTACAAGGAGGACTTGAAATAGAATGTCAAGCTGTGATCGAAACACGAGCTACTATTCTTCAAGCGATATTAACATCACGTTATTCAGATCTAGTTAAGTATCTCTACACGGAACCAACAGAAGACATAGCGGTTGGAAATCTGTTCAATTTTGTCATGACGTTGCCGCCTACAGTCGTCACACCACAAGCTCCCGGCAAAGGGAGGAAAAAGTCTGCATCCACAAGCACTACTGTTTCAAATAATCGGGACATCCGAGAAATGCTTGCAGCTCCAAAGAAGAAAAAACACTAAGTGTTATTGTATTTTACGACGATTAAAATAGAAAAAAATCATTACTTTTGAAAATTGTCCCGTTTTTATGATTTTGTTAAGGTGAAAAATATCCATGTTTTCGCGTGAAAAGACTTTCGCGTTTTGATGATTTAGAATTTCCAAAGACATAAACTTTCGCGAAAATGACCAAAAATCGCGAAAAACGCGAAAGTTGATGCCCGCGAAAGATTCTGCCCCTAAAGTATTACCTGAGATTAATTTTTTCCTTTTTTCGAAGTTCTGCCTAGATAGCCAAATTTTGATTTTTCACATATAAATGTAGAGAAAATAAAAAAAACAACTGAAAAAACTCATCCGTCTTTCGGATTTTTAAAATAGCGCGCGTTTAAAAAAAATCTTAATAACAAAAAAATAATAAATGACCACTTATTCTGATGTTGGCAATTTATTATTTCGGAACCGATCCATTTTTTTCAAGTACTTTCCACACTAAAATTTTCGAGAATAAGTGGCCGCTTATTATCAAGATACTTTTCCTAATAATAATAATAATAATAATAATAATAATAATAATAATAATAATAATAATAATAATAATAATAATAATAATAATAATAATAATAATAATAATAATAATAATAATAATAATAATAATAATAACCCGCGCGGAAATGCAAAGATAAAGGTTGCTGGACCGAAAAATAATAATATAAAAAGCGTGGTTTGGTAGACAAAAGCCTTGATGCTGATGATAACTTCATTCGGGATATCTTCCACACCAAGATTGCGGTTTAAGTTTAATGACTTATACAATGCATCACCAACAACTAACACCTCATTAAGGTCACTCGACTTCCAAAGTAAAACTTTTCTTAAAATAGACCAACAAATTGCAGTCAAAGAGCTACACAAACTTTGTTGACCTGCGCTGTTGCCAAACATTGAATTAGCCTGATTAAAAAAACCTTGAACTACTTTTTGCAACTGGTATAAAAGCAATTCTTCTTGCAATTTAAAGGTATAGATCAAGTATTGATAAAGTATATAAAGCTAGCGAGGTTGATAACTATTGCAGATTTGACATCGAAGTTTTTGAAATTGTATATAGCTAGCAGCATTGATATATTTTAAGTTTAAAAAGTAATAATGCCAGTGATGGCACTTAATAATGAATACAATGCAGCTATATGATGGCGTTTAAACTCGTGCCAGCATGGAAAATAGACGTTAAATGTATAGAGAGAGACAGCCAGTGATGACAATTTTTTGAAAATATGCCAGTGATGGCAATTTTTTGGAAATATGCCAGTGATGACAATTTTATGAAAATATGCCAGTGATGGCGTCGGTGGTGACTATAAAATCAGATCAGAATCAGCCAGTTGCAGTGCCTGTAGCTAAAGCTTTAAAAACACTACACACAGCAAATAAAAAACAGTAACAAAATACAACACAAACAAACAACAGATCAGACGGCTATATAAAAGCTATTACAGCGAATAAGCAAACACTTTTTTTAGCTTCTTACCACTCTCTTTAAAACTTCCTTGTCGTAATGGAGATAAAATTCTGGAAAGTTTAATCTGCCTTTTCACGGCCCCCTATCACACGTCTCAAAACAAAAATATAAATTAATACTGTCAAAATGCTTGAAATTGTTAGGCCACGCTTTGCACACACACAAAAAAACGTGCGTGTCCGTACGGAAGTGAAAATCTGTTAGATAGAAAAGTTGCATTTCAAAAGCCCTTGCGTAACCGCGGGCTAAAAAGTAAAAGACCATGCTTTGAGCAAAAATGGAAAATAGTCAAAAATATACACTTTACACTTCGACTATTTCATCTGTTTAGGATGATTCTTGAAGATTTGCGATGTGTTTTATAAAGTATATATATTTATATATCGTAAAATAATTTACTTTATAGGAGATTTCAATATTAATTATCTTGATTATTACAATAATGCATTTATTAAGAAATTTTCTGATAACTTATCTCTGCATGGTGTTATACCATTGATTAAAAAAGCGACACGGGTGACAAAAAACACATCTACAGCGATAGATAATATATTTACTAACTGCTTCTTCAATAAAACACTGCTAAAAAGAATGATAAAAACATCTATATCAGACCATTTCCCTATTTTTGTTGCATTTAAAAACAATAATGCGCCAAAATTAACATTTATAGATCACCAACAAACAATTATCCGGCGATAACCTCAATTATTGACATAGTCAAAGGAACTGGAAACACTTCACAAAGTAGCTACGGTGGTACGGCATTAACTAGAACATATGAACTAATCAATGTTTTGCTTAAATATGGTTTTGAACAATTGGTTGATTTTCCCACCCGTATTAAAACAAAATTAGACGCTAGTAAAGGTATCACTGGATCCCAGTACACGGCGTAGTTCTAATGAATGTGAATCATACACATTGCTATTCTTTTTTATATATCACTTGCAAACCTCAAAGCTCCTACATCACAGAAGATTCTATATATGAACAGAGCAGATTTCGGTTCCTTTTGCACATCATTAGATATAGATTGGCATAACACGTCGGCCGATATGGATGTTGAGACCATGTGAGAAACATTCAAAAATATACTTGAACAGAAGCAAACCCAGTTTATAGCGTTAAAGAACAGACGTAACCATCTTAAAATTCTTTGCTTTGGTTTACAAATTCGGTAAAAGAAGCCCAACGTAAGATAATCCCATCTTTAAATAATCTAAAACAAAGTGACGATTCAGACAGTTGTGAAAAACTATCCCGTTATTGTGGAGCTGCAACCATATCAAACCAACCAACCATTTGTGGTTGATGACGAAAATGCTTCTTTGTCTGATTTTAATTTTCTTCCATGCAATATAAACTTTGATCTCTTTCTGTGAAAAATATTATTTTTAGTCTAAAATTAGAACATCCCCTGGAACAGACGGTATCACTAGTAAAGTCGTGAAAGAATGTATTGAAGAACTTCATTTACCGATATCTATAATTTGGAAAAAATCTTTTAAATCTAAGATTATGCTAACTGATTAGTTATACAAAAACATCTTTCTAATTTTTAAGCCCAGATAACTGTCATCCCATCTCAATAGATAACTGTCATCCCATCTCGATAGATAACTGTCATCCCATCTCAATAGATAACTGTCATCCCATCTCAATAGATAACTGTCATCCCATCTCAATAGATAACTGTCATCCCATCTCAATAGATAACTGTCATCCCATCTCGATAGATAACTGTCATCCCATCTCGATAGATAACTGTCATCCCATCTCAATAGATAACTGTCATCCCATCTCAATAGATAACTGTCATCCCATCTCAATAGATAACTGTCATCCCATCTCAATAGATAACTGTCATCCCATCTCAATAGATAACTGTCATCCCATCTCAATAGATAACTGTCATCCCATCTCAATAGATAACTGTCATCCCATCTCGATAGATAACTGTCATCCCATCTCAATAGATAACTGTCATCCCATCTCAATAGATAACTGTCATCCCATTTCAATAGATAACTGTCATCCCATCTCAATAGATAACTGTCATCCCATCTCAATAGATAACTGTCATCCCATCTCAATAGATAACTGTCATCCCATCTCAATAGATAACTGTCATCCCATCTCAATAGATAACTGTCATCCCATCTCAATAGATAACTGTCATCCCATCTCAATAGATAACTGTCATCCCATCTCGATAGATAACTGTCATCCCATCTCAATAGATAACTGTCATCCCATCTCAATAGATAACTGTCATCCCATCTCAATAGATAACTGTCATCCCATCTCGATAGATAACTGTCATCCCATCTCGATAGATAACTGTCATCCCATCTCAATAGATAACTGTCATCCCATTTCAATAGATAACTGTCATCCCATCTCGATAGATAACTGTCATCCCATCTCGATAGATAACTGTCATCCCATCTCAATAGATAACTGTCATCCCATCTCAATAGATAACTGTCATCCCATCTCAATAGATAACTGTCATCCCATCTCAATAGATAACTGTCATCCCATCTCAATAGATAACTGTCATCCCATCTCAATTGATAACTGTCATCCCATCTCAATAGATAACTGTCATCCCATCTCAATAGATAACTGTCATCCCATCTCAATAGATAACTGTCATTCCATCTCAATAGATAACTGTCATCCCATCTCAATAGATAACTGTCATCCCATCTCAATAGATAACTGTCATCCCATCTCAATAGATAACTGTCATCCCATCTCAATAGATAACTGTCATCCCATCTCGATAGAAAGTATTATCCTTAAAGTTGGTGAAAGAATTATTGGAGATGAAATACTTAACCACCTCGAAATCAACAAAATGCTAAACCCAAGCCAACATGGATTTCTTCCTGGATGATCTACAACATGGATTTCTTCCTGGATGATCTACAACATGGATTTCTTCCTGGATGATCTACAACATGGATTTCTTCCTGGATGATCTACAACTACACATTTAGTTGAATATCTTGACGCTGATACAAAACTTATCACCGGTTAGATAGCATGAGGCGATCCTTAAATGTTGTAAGCTGACCTCACTAGAAGATCGACGTAAGAGAGGAGATGTAGTAGAACTTTATAAATATATAAAAAAAAACTTTCGAAACTTGATAAATATCTGTTCTCCGAAGTGAACTACAGAATGGGTACTCGAGGCGAAACTGACTCCAACTTTATTCCTGAACGTACTGTTGGCCATCGTCATCATACCTTTGCTGTGAGAGTTGTAAATGCATGGAATGTAGTCTTCGGTGAAATCCATCGCTCCTGTATATAAGTGTACATTTTGCTAGTTAATTTCTAAAGACAAATTTTTCTGGTAGAACGATACTGAAAGTACACCAAAAAACTATTTCGAAGCTTCGATCGCGAAAGTATATTCCGCGACAGTAATCGACACGACAGTAACCAACAGGAACAACGAGTACGATTTTAACAGTAATGATATCGTAGAACCAACTGCAAATACAGATAAACAAAAAAAGGCAAAAAGTTTAGATATTGGAAAATCCGATGCTAAAAGTTAAAATCGAAAACGGCGAATCTACTCTATTTCATGGAATGTGTAAGTTCTATGGAAGGTTGCAAAAAATTACAAATGGACAAATGATAACTTTTTTAAGTACGTTTAGTTCTCAAAACACACGGACGTTTAAAATAAGTATCCAATCAGAAGCTATGAAACGACGTATAAATAAAAACGAATGGAAACGGGAATTTAAAAAGGAAGGCCCACTGCAAAGTTATCTAGTAAATAGCCAATTTCAACGCGTTTTAAGTGGCGACAGCATTCGTTTCCCAATAATGTTGTTAATAAGGCAGCAGTACCAAAAAAGGATGGGAGAACCATGTTTTAAAAAAGTCAAGTTAAAATAAAAGAGAATGCGAAATTTGAAATTTGATTTTGTATTATTTTCATCTAGCTAAAACCGTATTTTTTATATGTCGCTTTAGGTTGTTCTTTTGCTGTAGTTTGTTGCCCATGCTTTTATGGAGTTTCAAAGCAATACCTGCTTCCATACTTTTTGTACCACATTTGCCATTGAAACCTTTTTCCCATAAACTGTTAGATGTCTATGCATTATCAACGGTAACCGTTTTGCCACAATCGCAGTCACAATCTAAACTGTTATATGTCTATGCATTATCAACGGTAACCGTTTTGCCACAATCGCAGTCACAATCTAAACTGTTAGATGTCTATGCATTATCAACGGTAACCGTTTTGCCACAATCGCAGTCACAATCTAAACTGTTAGATGTCTATGCATTATCAACGGTAACCGTTTTGCCACAATCGCAGTCACAATCTAAACTGTTATATGTCTATGCATTATCAACGGTAACCGTTTTGCCACAATCGCAGTCACAATCTAAACTGTTAGATGTCTATGCATTATCAACGGTAACCGTTTTGCCACAATCGCAGTCACAATCTAAACTGTTAGATGTCTATGCATTATCAACGGTAACCGTTTTGCCACAATCGCAGTCACAATCTAAACTGTTAGATGTCTATGCATTATCAACGGTAACCGTTTTGCCACAATCGCAGTCACAATCTAAACTGTTAGATGTCTATGCATTATCAACGGTAACCGTTTTGCCACAATCGCAGTCACAATCGCGTGGTTCATGCTTTTTCTTTTAAATGTTAAAATTTATTTAAAAATTTTATTAGTATTTTCTTCTTCTACTTTTATCTAAAAACATTGTTTTCCAGCTGAATTCGTTTTTAACTTTACGTTCATAATTCATACTTTCTTCAAGTTCCCTCGAAAAATTGCTTTTCAAAATTAATGCGTTTCGAACATTTTCGCGAATTTTTGAACAAGCGACTTTTGCGAACAAGCGACTTCTGAAAAATACAGTTACAGTTAAAAATACTTATAGTAATAAAACTCTTTCAATATGTCCCGGTAGAATATGATGGCACTGTTTCTGTTTCCTTCTCTTTATCGTGGTAACCTTGTCGTCTTCCTCTGAGTTTTTTCTTCTAGAATTACTATTCATATGAAACTTTCTTGACATATTCAAAATTCTTGTTTTGTCCATTTGAGAGCAATTTAATCGCACAAGTACAAATGTGACTTTAACTAATGGAATTAAGCTAAGGAACGAAGTTCAGCGACCATAGTCGATATATATGTAACTTTGATCAGGAAATAGTTATTATTACTGTTGCCCCGAAAAGTGCTGTTAAATTTATTTTTCATTTTCTCTTCAAAAAAAGGGTTTGAACCGCCTGAAAGTTGATTGCAATAGATTTATACCATTTTCTGATTTATGTCCAGACTCTTTCACCAGACTCTTTACAGAGGATGTTCAGCATAAATAGCATTGTTCAGAAAAGGTTCAATGTATGTTAGAGCCATAAGTTCATTGATAACTGTATTATTATCTGCTAAGAGAAGAGAAACAGAGCTGTAAAGACAATATCCATTACTTGCAGACCTTAAAAACAAAACACAAACACAAATTAACATTTTAATCTTGTGTGTTTATGGTTTCAGACATGTTTATATGCGACTTCAGGTTATTTGAGACCCCCTTTCTCATTTTTCTAATCTCTCAGATTTTGTGGAAATTCCAAGTGCAATTTTGGGCCATCTCAGGGCTCCAATTGAGGGATTAATTTGCTGGGAAAAGAGATATGTTTTCAAAGGAATAACTAAATTAAATGAATGAGGACACTGAAGTGTATTATTACTCCCCAAGAAGGGAGAAGGGATAATCGTGAGTAGCAAGTTTATTCCTTCTCCATCTAGTATTTAAAAGACCTACTCACCAAATATAGTTTAAATATAAATGGTCCTATCATGGAGGTATTATTATACCTCCATGGTCATAAACACAGTCAATTTCTACTTCTCTACGAGTGGGTTCAAGAACAACATTCTCCTTGGATGTCGCGTTGCATACATGTCAATGATGGCATCCTTGTCAAGTTTGATGTATTTGTGGACATACATAAGAATCAAGGTATTTAGCCTGTCCTCACCCATTCTGCTCCATTTTTTTATAATATTTCACAGCGGAATTTGCACGTTCCACACTTGCGCTTGTGGCTTGAATGGTTAGCAAGACTCTGAAAATAGCTGTGATGTTCAGGTATAACTTCTCACTTGACCTATCAGCTGAAACCTGCTGTAAAATGGCTGCAACGGTTGTGAGCTTGCTCCTTTCATCTGACCAGTGACGTTCCCAGATTCTGGTTTCTTGTTCAAAAGTTGATGGACTTGGCAAGTCACATTCGTATGCTGAATGAATATCTTGCAGGTGAATCGGATTCAGTTCCTTCAAGTTGCTTGGGTGGAGATAAATGGCTCTGACTGCTTTGCCTTCCATGGAATCTGTCATTTAGTTGACTAATGAGGCAATAAATGAATAGAATAAACACCACCCTGCACCAATACTCTTCAGGTGAACTTGACTCTACATTCGATCGCAGGGTTTTGCGTGAAGCTGTTCGAGGGGAGTTCATGTCTTGTCCAACAATGGCGGTCATCTCCTCAGCTTTCTTTCCTGAAAATACTTCCAAATTCCTTCTCCGCATCGTTTCGTATCGCATCCAATTCATCAATTACTTTCGAAATGCAGTCATCAACTTTAATGATGTCCATATTTGTGCCCTGAAGTGAGACGGCAAGTGGCTTGGTAAATCGAAGGAGGAACTTACAAACATGGAACGAAATGAAAAACTTGGCATCTGTCAACTGATTATAAATTCCACTGGCTTCAGTCATGTTCTTAGGGTCCCACAGGCGACATTCGTTGTTTTTTATAACCTGTAAGCATTGCAGGACATGTTTGTTGAGCGGGTAGAGGTCCTCAATAGCTGTGTGCCGTTCCACCCATCTTGTTTCGCATAGCGGCTTCACTTTCTCATTCATAGTGTTGAACTCCTTCTCATCAACAATGTCTTTTATAACTCCCTGGAGCTCCTCTTCACGTTTTGGGGAATTAACAAAAGATTTTCCAAGGGTTTGCAGAACACACCATGTTGAATACCTCCGGTACCTTTGAGGATTTCGAGAGTACAAGGTTTAACTCATGTGATGCACAGTGGTAGTAGGTTGCATGTTCGTTTCCTATCTTGACTGATTTGCGGCCTCTTTTTGCTTTCCCGCCATACGTACGTATGTACGTACGTATTTCCGTCGTACGTATGGCCACTACATTTTGACACATTTAATTGAACACCGTTGATAACTGCATGAGATCAGCTATCGTATCTCCACGAATGTTTGGGTATTTAACATATTCCAGAAGTCGTTCAATGGGAGCGTTGTTCCTCACATATTGGACTACAACGCCTAGTTGCTCCTAGTTGGCACTATCAGTAACCTCATCTGCAACTAGGCAAAATATACACACTTGTCCGCATGTTATCCAAGGTGTCCCAAGGCGTTTTCCAATTTTTGTAAGGTGCCTCGATCAGACTTTTCGCACGGGTTCCTTAAGTTGGCTGGACGGAAAATATAATGAAACACAAACAGTAAAGTTTATTTTATTGTTAAGAATGGCCAAGGAACTTGAATTTATCAAACTATTTCCAACAGCAAAATTGTTTCATCACACCAGAGGGTTTGCGGCTATCTTTGTATTCTTTAGGTGGAAAGCAAAATCTTTTGGGCGGCACCCGGTTAGTAATCAAAATAAGTTTCTGTTCATCGTCGAGGTTCTTTATCTTGCCACATCTCGGATGTCTAAAGGCGTATCTTCTGTCAATCTGGGATTACCTGGTGAAATGAAATGACAACATTATAAAAATTGCCTGAAGGATTTCAATTTGAAAGATATTTTATTAAAACTTTCTCGACCTTAGTTTTAGCCATGCAGCTCAAATAATACCAGCAACTTCAAATATATACGCCTACTGTCTAGTTATTATGTGCTAGGTGGCAGCTGAGCATTTTGGCTTCATGTTTTACAATACGGTATTTCTTACAAAACTGTTAATGCCAAGTTTCATTATGTTCAATGTGAAGCAAAACGACGACAGACCAACACTAATGGAATGATTGGACAAACATATGAATGAAGTGATGAACGATCATCTTCATTTTCTCCATCTTCAATTCGAGTGATACCTGGAATAGGATGAATTGCATGAGACTTTCGATTCAAGGTTTCGTTTGGAACAATTTGCATGGCTAAGGAATTCACTGACTATCAATTAATGATGCAATGACTGCTGTTGATATAATGGTGTGTTAGTGTTATTTCTGGAAATTATTATTTCAAAGGGATGCAGAATATTAGCCATTTACTCAAGCCATTTATGGTCTCCAATGTTCTTCAGTTGTGATTCTGTTGACATAATAATTATCATTTTACGGAGAATGGCACAGCTCGTTATACGCCAGGTACCAACAAAATCCTAGTTCAATTCAATAGACAGAGCCCCATTCTCTTTAAAGTTATTGAACCGCCGTCCTGAGAATAATGATTTTGCGTAACGTAAAACCGGGAATAAACGGATGTTGCGATTACTTTCTTTACGCACAGATAGCTAGGATGTCTGTAATGCCATCAGTACGTGAATAGAGTAATCGCATGTATATCCTTTCCTCCCGCTAAAATTATTTCACGTTAAATGAAACCATTCTTCTCAGGACGGCGGTTCAATAGCTTTAATCTTGACTTGGTCTCGATTCTATAGTTTTCCTTAAAGGGAATAAGTCGACCCGCGATGATTTGTACACGCATCCGATACGCTTGCCTAAACTGAAGACCTACAGCCTTGATATGAACAAAAGTTGGAATCATTTTCAAAGAAACCCAACTGACACGTAAAACGTATTGAGATACAACTTTAATACCTTCATGCCGTGACCTATTCAATTCCCTTTTAGTGTAGGGAATGCTTATAGTAAAGAATGCTCTACATAAAGGATGTGCATTCGAGCTTTTCAATTAGTTTTTCGTGCGATACACGTTTTTTTTTTTATATCAAACCGGTTTATAAGAAACCTTGTACTAGACCTTCCAAAATTTAAGAAACTTTTGGAACCAAGATTTACAGGCTATTTTTAGATAAGCAACTTGTATTTATAGACGTAAATAATGATTTTCCAACGATACAATTTTCTCTTTTCATTGTTTATACTCTATACTACTGTAGCTATGTATTTATAAATGTGAAAATCAGGAGATCGAACGTGTAATTTGCTGTTTTCTTTTTTTGCGTTTTTTTCTTTGATAACCAAACTTTAAAATAAGAAACTAGTTAAGAGACTTTTAGGACTACAATTTTAAAAAAATTAAGAAACTATTGATACTTGGGCCTTTGCTAGGTTTCTTATAAAAAAAAGCGTATGGTGTCAAATGCTTTACTAAGATCTATGAAACATGCTCCAACTAATTTCCCAGAATCAACAGAGCTTCTAATACTGTCCAGGAGTGTTAAGGTGGCATGCTCAGTTGATTTGCCTTTTCTGAAACCAAATTGAAAATCAGAAATAAGGTTTCCCTCTTCAAGATAATCGGAAAGCTGAGACGGTAAGTTTCGATATCTGTTTTACTAGCTCATTTGAAAATTGGAGTAACCTTGGCAATTTTCCAGTCAGTTGGATAAATAGCAGTACTAAATGAAAGGTTGATTAAGTAGGTAAACGCATACGTTAGGTAAACGTAAGGTTTGGAGGAAACAGGTCAAGACCGCATGATTTATTTCGTTGTAGTCTTTTGAATTGTTTCCGGATGCGCGTAGCAGAAACATAGCGAAATTTAAATGTTTTAAATGTAAAATTTTTGCACTTTTTACTTTTTCTTTAGATAAGATTGTTCAATGGAAACAATGGCTTCTTAATGAATGAAAAGATGGTTGTGTAAAAGTTTACAAAACCATTCGCGATTTTCAAAGGTTCTGATGTTAGTTCACTATCGATTTTGAACGATTTATTGTTGTTTGATTTATTCTTGACAGGAAATATTGACTTTAAGATTTTCCAGAACTTCTCAGGTCTACGAGTGTTTTCTGATATTAAGTTTTTATAGAATTTTGATTTAGCTTTACGTAGTGCGATACTAACTTCATTCCTTTTAGCTTTGTAGGCGTGGATGTCACAGGATAATTTTGTTTTTCTCATTTTTCTAAGTAGTGCGTCTCAAGTGTTCTTTTTTGATTTAAGCCCATTTGTTAGCCACGGACAAGGCTTTCCACGCACTCTTTTCTTTATCAGAGGAGCGTGTTTTTGAAATACATCCATTAAAACATTCTTGAGATGAATCCAAGCATCGTTAACATAATCATCGTTATATTTATCGATTTCATTGATTGCGGACTCACGAATGTCTTTTTCCATTTGTTGAGGATCATAGTTTCTATAATCTTTGAATTGAATGTTTTTAGGAAAAAAATTTGAATTGTTGATTTTATAAACGCAGCCAACCATATCATGGTCTCCTATGGACATCGGTATAACATTTGTTTTCATATCTGCCGGATTGATATTTACGAATATAAAGTTTATTAATGTTGACATATTATGATGCAAATCAAAGCGTGTATCACTTTTAATCACTTGAGACATTAAGCGTAAAAATGTTCTTTACCTATTTCTTTGTGATCCAGTTTTTCAGAGTAGTTGACGTTCAAGTCCAAGGAGTAATAAATCTTTGTTCTCTTTCGTTGCTAATGACAACTTGATTTGTAGAAGCTGTTCAAAATTATTTGAGAGATGAAGTGATGTATCAGGGGGTCTGTAGAAAGTTGAGATTAACATATTTTTAGCGTTTTAAATTCGTAACTCAATAAAAATACTTTCTATTCCGTCTGCTTCAAGATCCTCTCTACGAATAAAGTTATGTTTATCTGCTATGTACATACCCACTCCACCTCCTTTCCCCCCAGTTTTCCTGCTTTTTCCAACATAGGTATACCCCGGAATATCAAACGCAAAAAAATTGTCAGTGTCTTGTGTATGAGTTTCGCTCAAAGTCAATATGTCTGTATATTTTCTTTCGGTTAAAAACTCAGTGATTAACTCCAGATTTGCATGCAAGCCTCTAACATTCTGGTGCAAGGATTTAAATCCTCTATATACATGAAAATAACTTATCCAACTCTGGCACTTGTCTAGGGCCTGGAGTAAGTTCGATGTCTCCAACTAACACGAGTAGTAACATGAATGTATTTTTAATGCGATACTTTCTACCATTATTCCATAAACTAGCATCAATGAAACTCTCTATTTTACCACCAAATACAGCAGGAACATTCAATGTATATTAACTAATGCCATCAGAGGTTATAAAACAAGCTTTATTCACGTGTAAAAGCGTAAATATTATCAACATGCCACACAGTGCGTCTACTCTCAATGCTGCCATATTGATTTCCAACATAAAAAAGATGTCAATTTCTGATATTACAGGCCTTTCAATAAGGGGCGCGCGATCGCGCACGCTGTGGAAAACAGAACGCGCGTAGTGTATAGATTCAATATACCATGCGCGCGCGATCGATAGCGCTGGTAGAAAATATTCATTTAAAGACCTGATATTACAGTAGCAAAGCTCTCGTCCACTGGTAAACTTGAACTATCAACTTTTCTTGCCAACTGTTGGCAACATTTCAAATAATACTTTACTTCATTTGCTACGGCATCATTCGCACTCGGTATTGTATTCAAACGCAGAAAGAATGATTTATCAACTAATTTTTCAGCTACTTGGAGCATGGACTGTCTCTAATAACATTACTTTTTTACTCAGCACTTACTAGCTTACAGTGAGGCCGGTTTACTTTAGTAATCACATGAATTCTGTAGTACAATCCTGAATCTAAATCGGCTAATTAATATTTACATAGCTTGTGTAATATCTGACAGGTAGCATATTGAAGGAGATCCCAATATCTGAATACCTACACAACAAAGGAAATCAATTATTTACCACTCAAGAACATAACGTTGTCAGGTTAATAGAATAAAAAAATGCATATAAAATAGTTTTATTAAAAAGGTTTTCTTGGTATTCTTTAAAACAACATCTTCCATATCATTTATCTAAATGTTATTGGAGCGTAGAGAGAATGAACAAAACCATTTAACCATTCTTGTATTTAAATTTATAAGCTAAAGTTTTGTTTTTAGCTCGACCAGTGAGATAGATTATTATGATAAATATGTTGCTCCATTAGGTGCTATGCTTCAATAAAAAACGTTGAGTCACTTGGATTACAGAAACATCAAAAAGATATATTTAAGATAAAACGATTACATTTCAAGATAAATAGAATGACAAAATGAAATAAATTTTAAGGCCGTGTGTGTAAATAAACAAGCAAAATATTAACACTCCCCAACTAAAGCCATTTGTGTGAACAGTAAAATCTAACACGACAAGCAAACAAAGCACAAATGGATTTGCTTATGGAGTAAAGACAAACATGTAAAATATAAAGTAAATTTTTACGTGAAAAAGTGTTGTTATATACTTGAAAACGTGCTGAATGTTACAATATACACACAAAACTCATGAACCCTTCAACGACTTTCAATGCTTCTGATCGTAATGTTGTCCTGAGATCGGTTGCTGGATTATCACCGTTCCAGGTTGATTCTGAAAAGCAACAACAAGAAGGTGATTTGAAACATTGAATTTCTAATTAACGAGACATACACTGTTGCAACACACAGCAATGCAGCCCAAGATTGAAGAAGCCAATGTTATAAGGCTAGCCAGCACCAGGAATACAACAAGGATATACATTATGGCAGAAATGGTTGAGAAGATATCACAGGTTTCCATGTCTAAAAATAATACAAAGTAAAAATCTGCTGTCCGGAAAATTCCCCCCGGTGAATTCCCACCGACCAAATTCCCCCGGGTCGGAAAGACTTTACTGGTCACTGGAATGCCATATTTACTGATAAACACCGCGTTTTGATAAACTCTTTCTTCACCGCGGCATTTTGTCAAAATGGTTTATAAGAATTACGAAAACAAATATAAGTTAAAATAAATAATTATTTTGAAAAAAATATTTTGTTCCTGGAACTTATTTCGCCCTAAAGTGGAAAAGAGGTTGAGAGGTCCTATTCATCTTTTCTTTCCTGTTGCTCTACCTGTGGATTTCTTTGGATAACTGGTTTTATTATAAATAGGGGGTTTATTCAATTATTTTTTTTCAGTAGTTAGTATTCCAATTTTCAAAGCAAACAGCAAAGCAAACGTGTTTTTCCTAGATGGGTTTTGTCCTACACCCGATATGTCAAACCATAGATAGGGACTCGTAATGACTTACTATTTTAGACAAATATACAAAAATCAAATTTTCTTACTATATCATAATACGTGCGGGGGGAATTTGATCGGGGAGGGGATTCACCAGGGGGGAATTCTCCTAGAACCTAAAAATCTGCAACCAATATATATACTGACTTTTGTTTTGTTTATGAAATGCAGTGATAAATCAATAAAAACATTTAAATTACTGTGAATAATTGTGGAAGATCCATTGGCATAGCACCGACAGGACTGCGTAAATGCAACGCGTGTACAATTGCCATCAACATATCCTGCCCAAATAGCAACAACAAGGGCCACTAATATGCAACCCACTCCCTCAATTATGAATGCGATGATGTTTAGCACCATGAACGCAATCATCTATAAATAACCACATATATATGCAGTGTAAAACCCAAAAAACATTGCAACATAACAGTGTTGAAATATAAGGGGCGTCTGACAGCAGAAGACAACTCAAATTCAGTTAGGATGAGCAAATTTTGAGCTGAAACATTCCAATCAACAGCAAAATAATATAAAATAACTCACCACTCCAAAACTCTTTGTAATGCCAGCAATTATGCCGAATATCCCAGGTATGAGAAACTAAAAAACCCAAGAGAGAAAAATATTAATACACAAAATGTTTTTCCGTGTAATATTAATGATTTATAGCCAATTTAAGAGGCATACAACATCGCACAGACTTAATGACCAAAATAGAAATACAAGCCATTCATTGCTAATATTTGCTCAAAAATTATCTTGCCCTTTTATTTTTGTAATGTCTTTTCAATAACCAGGCTTGTTAGTTTGAGGCAATCAATCAATATCACCTAACACCTTTCTGAGATGATGTTATTAATTTGAACTCAATTTTATGCTCAATAATTTAGGAATAATGATAAAAAGAAACTAATAAACAAACTTGTTATAATACATACATAAAGACAACTAGCTGTAAGCAAAAAGCTCGTCCCAAAAATTGTAAAAGTTGGTAAAAATTGAAGGTTTCTAAATTATCAAATCACTATGACTATCCAGTTGGGATATATTTCTATGACTAAATTGCGAAAATTAGAGCACAAGCCCTTTCCAAAAAAAAGTTATGGCTAGTTCAATTGTGCGGACTTGTCACCAAATTAAGTCAAATTATAGTTTAACTGATCCCCTTATAAATATTAAGAAAAGAGAATATTTTGATCACAAATGACATCTCTACACAACCAGATGGCAACAAGTGTACTTTTTATATTATTAATGAATGATTTGAAATCAGTATGCAAAAAGTCTTTTGCAACACATGCTGTTTGTGGTAAACGTCGCATCATTCAAAATGTTGATGCTGAGAAGTTGACTAACTTCTTCAATGAAAAGTTAGTGGTAAAGTCAGCTATTGAGTTAGTGGAAAAATGAAAATAGTTGAAAAAATTATCAAGGGCTTGAGCTTAGGACACAGTTTTTGGTGTAAAGTATTAACCACTTGGGAAAAATTTAACCATTGAATTTTCTTTACGCAAACATTATCACATCGAGTTTTGTTTATTTTTCTATAAATGAATATCGTGAACGTAAAGCAAATATGTAATTTACGCATTATTTTAAAAGTTGTAAATATTACTTAACCTCTTGAAAACAAACTTACAGCAAATCCAGCCCAATAAGGTGTCAACGATGCAGAGAATTCCGCTTTACCAGCCAAAACAAAAGAACATATCACGATAATTAAACCTAGAACGACCTCAATTATACCGAGTACCAAAGCAGGTACGGCATGATTCTTTTGCAAAGGTCCTCCCATTTCAAATTGAAAAGTATGAAAAATGCCAAAACTTTTTACTGTCCGTCCTTCGTGAATCAGGCGTGAAAAGAATGTTGAATGAAGTAACCACTCCTTGATTATCATCGGGAGTTGAACAAACTGCAGACTTGCATGATAACAATGTATATGCCACATTTTTATTTTTTCGTAAGTGTAATAAAAGTATATGAATATACTTCATGGCAAAAGAATTATCCAATAAAAGAAATCTAAAATATATTTAATGAAATTAAATTTTTCCCTATTTTATCTGTGTCTGCAATTTTATTCATATCACAGTTAAAAATAGGTAGGTAGTATTGACCACTCAGCAAATCTTTAAACAAACAGAATTGAAAAATTGAATAGATTTTGTAAGCCTGTAAAAATTAAACTGTTTTCGTGCAAAATAAGAGTGATACTTCTTCATCGTTATATTTACTAAAAGTTTAAGAATTATATTTTTCTTTCGATATAATATAATTTTAATTGATTTGAATTTTTAAGTGTGTTTTTATTAATTTGCTTGCTATTTAATAATGTTATTCCACATTTTAACTAAATCATGATTATATTTTTGCATGGGTAGAAGAAAATATATGTCGCTTTATTTTTTTGTTTAGGTCGATTAGCTTTCAGTGACTACACTTTGAAAAATGCTGAATAAAGAATTTTCTTTAGAAAACAACAACGTTAACGGAACAACTAATCTATCCATAATCTCCACACAAATACACGGATCTTTTACTTTATCAGCCATAGAATTAGCCTGAATAATAAGAATTTGAAAGAAAAACATTTGCAAAACCAAATGGGACAAAATTTATAAATAATTTATAAGTCTATACAAGCGATTTTAAAAACTTTTCGAAAAACATAATTTAATTTGTGTAAAGAGTCGATTATATGGAAATGACTAAACTCGAGATAAAGTGACCGAGCTGAAACACCAAGTAAAATTCGCCATAGGACAATGAGCTAAAAACGTGGTAATGCGCACGTGCATCCGTTTACCACACAAATAGATCGTTGTTCCCTTTGTTCTCTAGAATGTTTCAGTTGCTGTCATCTCTTCCTCCTTATATATACTCCTAATATTTTCCAACATTTTATATGAAAGTATCAAACTATTAGTCAGAGTTAAAATGCAAGATATAGCATGAAATTGTAGCGCGGATACAGTTCTCAAAATACCGTTTCCGTAAATTTCAAAAAACACGTAATTTTTGAATAACACGCCGAACATTGTTCGTACATTTTTGTTTCCGAATTGAAAATCTCAATATAATCGCAACACAATTTCAACTCGGAGTATTAATGGAAATTAATACCTAACCTAATTGATTCGGTAAACCGCCACAATTAAATTCACTCGGTTGTTTAGTTTAAGTGTTTGTTTAACATATGTCTGTCAATGGTTGTGTCAATGTTTGTTTGTTTCGCAATATTTATATTGGCAGATTATCTGGAATTCATCTAAACTTGTCTAACATTGGTGTGAAGTAATGTTAAATAGCACGTGTTATGGTCAAATAGTTCCTCGCCCGTTATTGCCTGCATACTTTTACTGGACAGTATTATTGCAAAGTCTACTAATTTGTTTCCTTCTCTCAATAGGTTTTTATGTTTAAAACTTCAATAACAAGCAATAATAATAAACACGTGTTGTTGTGAAAAAAATGTGGAATTTATTGAGGCTACTAAAACGTATGATCCAGCCGCTTTACTGAAAATGGAGGCCCAACCCGAAACAAAATACTATAAACCTGAAATTCGACCAGGATGTACATTTAGGTAAATACTAACGCTAGAAAAAAAGCCCCATCATTCAGGGTATGGGAAATCGTTTTTTAAGTCCAGATTCAAAACGGCAGATGACCGAATTACAGCTTTATACTATTTTGTTTGGGGTTAAATCACAGAGCGACTGGACTAGTATGTCCGCGAAAACACAGTGAAAATCCAATCAACCTAATATTTGATACTTTGAATTGACATAGCAAGCCCAGACTTGATTGATACCGATTTTGATTTACTCGGGAAAAGATACAACTTTAAAAAGTCAAGAAATGTAAACTTGAAACGTTTGTGAAAATTTTGAACGAAATGTTGACCAATAACTAATTTACAATAATTGAAAGGTTCAAAATTGAAGAATACATGTGTTTTTGAGTAGAAGAATGATTTTGGTCTTTTTCAAAACAGTAAAAAACACAACCATCTTGAATGAAATTTAACATAAAGAGAGGTATATCTTCTAATCTTAACGCTATACATTGAAACCACAATTTGACAAAGGGCGCATAAAGGGCGCTACTAAATATATAGTTTCTAACAAGGGGCGCATAAAGGGCGCTACTAAATATACTGTTTCTAACATCCTCCACCACAAGAGAAAATTAACAATATTTTTTCCGGAGCCTTCGCTCGTATTGTCCTAATGTTTTGGCCTTTCTCCCTTTGTGCTCTTTACCGGTACTTTCCTCCTGGGGTTTGGTCTCAGAAATATCGATCTCCGCTGTATCGTGAGGTGCGGTAACAGGATGTGATGTGTCGTTGTTGATCTCGAACGGGATAAGTTTTTGCATAGGACGGTAAGCAGTTGTGTGAGAGTTGTCAGTAAGCATAGAAAGTTTTGCTCCTCTGACGTTTCCATCTTTGCCAATGACTAATTCAGCAACTCGGGCTATTCTCCATCGGTGACGTGGAAGAGGTGTGTCGTCACGAACAAGTACGACATCACCAACAAGAAGTTTACGGCTTTCTTTGGCAGGACTTTTCTGGTAAAGGTGTGTCTGCCTCAGTTCATTCATGTAGTTTGTGGAAAATCGTTTCCAGTAATCGTTCAAAAGTTTACGAAGGTATTGATATCGTTTGGTTACATCACGTACTGTTTCAATTTCAACTGGAACATCAGCTTGGCGAAAAAGTTTGGTATTGTGATGTCCATGGATGAGATTCCAAGGTGTCAGGATTCTGTGAAGATCGTCATCGCTTTGATAGACGAGTGGGCGGTTGTTTATGACAGTTTCGATCTCGCAGAGAACAGTTTGTAATTCCTCGTATGATAACAAAGACTTTCCGAGGACTTTTCGTAGCGATTGTTTGACTGATCTGACGAGTCTTTCGTAAAACCCTCCCCACCAAGGTGAGGCTGGTAGGATGAACCTTTGATCGATACCTGACTGGACCATGAAACGTTTAGTCGTTTTAGATCGAAATGTCTTAGCATTGTCACTGATAATGATGTCAGGAGTACCACGACGAGCTGTGAAGCGACGAAAACCTCGAAGAAACGTTGGAGCTGACAAATCGTTGACCAGTTCCAGATGGATCGCACGGCTAGAAGCACAAGTAAGGAGGAGAATATAGGCCTGAGTTCTTATGTTCTTGGTACATCGAATAGTGAGAGGACCAGCAAAATCTAATCCGGTAGCTTGAAATGCATGTGAATTAAATAAACGAAAGTCTGGTAAATCTGGTGACTTGGGCGGCTTTAAAGTAGTCCCCTGAAAACGGATACAAGTTACGCACTTGTGAAGAATATCTCTGACTACTTTCCTTCCTTTGACAATCCAATACTTTGCACGAATGTTCGCAAGTGTTGTTTCGACTCCATGGTGCAATACCCTCTCGTGGGCTTGGCGGACGACAAGTTTAGTGATCCAACTGTCCGAACGTGATAAAAGTGGAAATTTCTCTTCATATTGCATCGATGAATTATTGAAGCGACCTTTTAAACGTACCATTCCGTCAGTGTCTATAAACAGATGCATTGATGTCTTGAGTTTTTCAAAATTGGGTTGATTCGCCAATTTCGACTGTTCATCAGTTAGCCATAGGTTGAGTGCTGTGTTGTATTCTTCCAGTGAGATTGTGTCATTTTGGAGTTGTTTCTTCTTAAGACAGGATACAAAACGAAGTACATAGGCGGTGATGTTGATAAGTTTGTTGAGTGAACTGAATTTCTTTGGATCGATCACATTACTAATCCCTACAGTATTAATCACAGTGTCATTGTTTTCAGTCACAGTCAAAGTAGTAGAGGTAAGATTAGATTTCTTAGCTTCAATAGACGCTTCAGGAATGGGCTTATTGTTCACAGAAGAAGCATTAGAGTCTAATTTATTATAAAGAAAGTCTGGACCTTTAAACCAACAGCCACCTAAAGACTCATTGAAATCAGAAACCATCCTTGTTGGTATATCTGCTGGATTAACATCGCCAGGTACATGTCTCCAATTCTCTCTCGCAACAACCATCCTGATATTCACCACCCTATTTTCCACCCATGGTTTCCAGGTCTTAGTCTTCCCACGTATCCAGCATAAAGCCACTTCTGAATCAGTCCAACAAATAGACTCATCAACCACAACACGATTAGAAAAAACTGTTCTTATTTCTTCAATAAACTTAGCCAGTAATCCACATCCTAAAAGTTCCAAACGAGGAATAGTTAATGACTTTAAAGGGGCGACTCGATTCTTCGAACCCAAAAAGAAAACTTTAAATCCAGATTCACACTCTACCCTGAGGTAAACAACAGCACAATAAACGTTATTCGAGCTATCAGAAAACCCATGCAACTCGACGCGTTTGAAAGACACATCTGGTGAAACAAAACAAAACCTAGAAATTCGAATTTCATGCATTCTACTCACTACATCAACAAATTCATTCCACTGAACTTTAATATCCTTCGGAAGTTCTCTATCCCAATCATGTCCATCTTTGCAAATCATTTGAAAAAGGGTTTTGATCCTTGCAGTAACAGGTGATAGAAAACCCAAGGGATCATAAATGGATGCCGCAACACTAAGCACATTTCGCTTTGTTAAAGTGATAGATTTACACTTTTCCACAAATTCTTTCAATCTGAAAACAAACTCATCCTTAGCAACGTCCCACTCAATGCCTAACACTCGTTTTGAATTGACTGAGATTTTTGACTCTCCAAACTGGGATTCAACATATGTCTGGTCTTCAGAGTCAGTCCTTGACTGATCCACATTGTCAAAATAACGTTGCAAAGTTTGGTCATTAGATGTCCATTTCCTGAGAAGAAGTCCAGCTTGAGACATGAGGTTCATTGCTTTGATGTATAGGGCCTTTCCTTCATCCACAGAAGAACAACCAGATGTAACATCATCAACATAGAGGTCCTGAAGAAAACGCTCAACAAATTCTCTATCCTCTTCAATGTATTTCTCTAAGTGATGTCTTACTGTTCCATTCAAGAGGAACGGACTACAAGTTAGGCCAAACACAACCCTCAAAAAACGGTAGATCACCAAGAGTCCATTCTCATCTTTCCACAGAAAACGTAACAAATCTTGATGTTCTTTGGCAATGCCAACATTCAAAAACGCTTGTTTGATATCAGAGATGATGGCAACTTTGTTCAACCTAAACCTAAGTAGGATATCAAAAATTTTTCCCAACAGATTAGGACCAGGGTACAGACAAGAGTTAAGGGATAATCCATTTGCTTCACAAGAAGCGTCAAAAACT
Source organism: Candelabrum cocksii (assembly GCA_963930725.1). Classification (NCBI taxonomy): domain Eukaryota; kingdom Metazoa; phylum Cnidaria; class Hydrozoa; order Anthoathecata; family Candelabridae; genus Candelabrum; species Candelabrum cocksii. The sequence continues at coordinate 10,668,612 of OZ005666.1, read as the reverse complement.
ATCCTTATCTTTGTTGTTTCCCTCTCTTTTTTGACAACAGCACGATGTGGTAGGTAATGCACTTGACCTACAGGCTTGGATACCTCATTCTCAGGAACTTTTTCAACTATACCAGTCTTCTCATAATCATCAATGATTTTCTGATACTCCTCTCTGATGTCTTCCTTTTCCAGACGTTTCTGCAAAGGTTTCAATCGTTCCTTACAAACTTTGAAATTATCTGGTAACACATCATGGTCAACTTTCAGAGGAAGTTTAGTAATATAGCGCAAACCATCATGAAAAATGTCATTCTGAAAGGAAGTCACAACATCGTCTTTGGGGTCAATCTCCTCAACTTGCCAAAATTTTTCCAGAGTTTCCTTGACACCTGAATCGCTATTTGTAGAGCAACGCATCACATGAGTATGAAAACAATAAGAATTTCTAGCCTGAGTCTCTCGGATTGGGCCACTTAAAATCCAACCAAGTGAGGATTCTAAAGCAACAGGACCAGATGCACCCCTAACTGTCTTTCCAGTCATAAACTGATGATAACAGTCTAATCCAACAAGAATATCAACAGGGAAAGAAGTCGAACCAGTACCATGATCAGCTAAGGCGAGTTGAGAAAGATGTCCATATTCAGACTTGACGAAATCAATATCCTGACCCGATAAAGGAGTACAGATGGAAGGAATGCACAAAGCTTCTACAAAGGTGAAAGAGTTTGAAAACTTATGTCTTACTTTGAACTGAACAACATCTAGAACCTTGAGTGAAGATTCAGTGGAAGCAAAAGTATCCAAAATTATTCTTTCTCGCCTGATGGTCTTCAAATGCAACTGATTTCTTGTTTTGTCAGTGATGTAAGTCCTCTGACTACCACCATCAAACAAGATACGAGTGAACATTTCTTGTTCTTCATCAACGCTGGAAATCTTTGCCGAAGCAGTTTGTAAGAGAACACTGAATCCTGGTGACCGTTGATTACCTGCATGATAGGTAGACACCTTTGGTACACTTTCACCACTATTTCCAACCTCGTCACTTGAACAAATGCTTATATGATGTCCTACTTTGTCACATCGCCTACACTTATACTCTGATTGACATTGGTCACTTCGATGACCCTTCTGCAAGCAGACAAAACAAAGATGAAATCTCCTTAAAATCTCTTTCCTGGCTTTCACATTAGTCACAGTCCTGCATTTCCAAGAGGGATGACTTCGTTGACAGAAAACACAAGTCTTACCTGGGTGGGTCTCATTCGTTGGCTTCTCATATCTTCCTCCAGAGAACAAAGTAGATGCAGTAAAATCAGAACCTTTACGAAAACTATCCTGACTCCTTGTGGAGCTTGATAACCCAACACAATTTTCTAGAGCTTGTAACTCATCCTGAAAGAATTCCATCATTTTCTCCAAAGTCCAAACTGTGCTTCCAAATCTTCGAGAAACAATCACAATAAGATCATCAGGTAACCTCTCTTTCAGCATGGGAATCAACAACCCACCATATCCTGCTGAATCGTAATCAAGAGCCTTCAAATTTCTCATGCAATTCTCAACATCATCATGCAGTTTCCTCAAACCTTTGATGTCATCACTTCTTTTGATTTTGTTGATCTTCAAGAGAGAAGACATATGAGCAGAAATCAACACCTGCTTGTTCCCATACCTTTTCTCCAAGACGTCAATTGCCTCCTTGTAATTGTCAGAACAAAGAGAAAGTCCAGAAATGGCAGTCAATGCTTCACCTTGAAGACACCTTTTCAAATAATTAAATCGGTCAATATCAGAAATCATCTCTCTAGAATGGACAGAAACATTGAACTGATCCCAGAAACCCTGCCAACAAAGAGCATCACCTGAGAATTTTGGTAGATCGAACTTGGGTAGCTTACAACTGTCAGAGGCTGACCCACTGATGGAAGATGAAGGTGGAGTAGACGAATCAACCTTTGAAATTCTGAGTTTTTCCAGCCTTACATCTAGTTGAGCTAACGCCTCGTTAAATGGCATTAGAATTTTCATAGACTCAATAACATCTGCCTCCACTTCTCCAGGATCAAGAGCATTAAGAATTTCTTTATCAACATCTTCAATTTGCTTAGCTGACTGATTTAAAGATCCTTTGAGAGCAATCAACTTTGTCACCTCAACATTCTCAAGCTTTAAACTATGATCAATTTCAGCCAAAAGATCTTTGAAAACCACTCTTAACCCTTTTCTTCTTGCCTGTTTCCTAGTCAAAGCCATTGTATATCACACAAAATAGCAAAGGTAAATAAACTTTTTTAAAAAAAAGACCACTTGATCTTGAACAAACAGGATAAAAGATTACAGGAAGAGTAAATAAAGGAAATAAAACAGCTTTAAACGTATGAAAACGATTAACAAAATCTCAAATGTTTTTCAAAGAAAAAATAATTGTCACGAACGTCACAAATGTTAAGGTAAACGTCAAAAATAAGTTTGTCTTTAGCTAGTTTCCAAGAAAAAGAGAGAACTTATCAAAGTCTCAAAAATATCTGTCGTTCCGCAAAAAAAATAAGTCACAATTGTGTCAAAAACTTTAAACAGGGAGCTACCACTGGTAGCAGAAATACTTTAACCCAAGAGATAAGAGCAAAAGTAGCTTTAAATGTCCATAACATCAAAAAACTTCTAGGGAACCTTTCCAAACACTAATGCAAAAAACATGAAAGTGTAAAATGTAAGTAATTAAAATGAGAGCCTCTCTCTGTGAACAATAGCTAGATAAATATTAAGAAAACATGAATCGAAAAGAAAAGTTCACTTTCTGAAAAATATTGCAAAGTTCCCACTGGGAAAAATCAAGAAAATATCATGTCCAGTCAGCGTGATAGTAGAAAAATTTAGGTTACTAGGGACAGCTCTGCTCACAGATCGTCAGATTAAATCAGGATCACTTGATGATGCTGCTGGATCGAGAAGATAATTCATAAAAAGTCCCTCATCGGGCGCCATTTTCAAAACAGTAAAAAACACAACCATCTTGAATGAAATTTAACATAAAGAGAGGTATATCTTCTAATCTTAACGCTATACATTGAAACCACAATTTGACAAAGGGCGCATAAAGGGCGCTACTAAATATATAGTTTCTAACAAGGGGCGCATAAAGGGCGCTACTAAATATACTGTTTCTAACAGGTCTAACTAAATAAACTTCTGAAATATTTTTAACCCAATATGTAAAATCTCATATCAAAGCAAATATTCATCAAACGAAATAAAAACGTGTCAGCATGTAAATGGTAACCCGTGTTTGTCGCTCATAACTTGTTAATTGTTGTTTTTATACCCTACAAACAATAGTATCCCCAATCAGCATCACTGCGCGAAGGTTTGAAAACCTTTTTTATTATTATTTTTTTTAATCTCAAAACGATAGAAAATTTGTGGGACGTTCCGTAAAAAGTCTATGGGACGCGATTCTGCAGGTTTGCCGATACATATTGTTATGTTGTGGAATAAATTAGTATATATTATAAAGCGCACATGCGCAGCTTAAATAAACATTAGTATTTTGGAAGTTGGAAAAAAGCATTGAAAGCGATAGGACGTTTCTTTACTGAGACTTGTTTACAAAATACAAAAGTAATAGCAGAACGCAAAACATATATATACCCTATTTGTTCCCCCCACATTTCAGCCCGTGTTCATGACATTTCTTAATGGAAATTTTATATTATTTAAAAATAGATTGGTCGAAGTTTATTGGAATACACCGTTCTTCCATAGTACAGCTATCTATGGTCTTTTCAAAAGTTTTATTTCAACATTTGATCTTCTAGAGAACTTCAATTCGCAGTTCGCTGGTTGGTTTTCCGAAAGAATACTTTTATGCCTGGTTGTTGTTTGATTCAACAGTCATTTGAAACTGACTTGTGTCATTAATAACCCTCTATTATTTTTTAAAAAGAGGAGCAGAAACTCCTCGAAGAAATGAAGGAAGGAAAATGAAGACAAAGAGGTAATTTTTTTCGGTTCTGATAATAAAAAAATTTCTTTTTATTAAGAAATACTTGCTTTCTCGTGTTTATTTTATGATATACTAAAGAAGAAGAAAAGACAGTTATGAAGGAAACTTCTCTTTTTTCAGATTGACACTATATGGAACGATTGAATGTTTTGATGTGATGATGTTATAGACCACGCCACAAAAAGAGACTTGCAATATACGTCGGAGAGTTAATCAGCAATTTACCATGTAATAATTCTTTATAGGACCTTTAGGCGTTTCGTTTAAAATTAACCGTTTGAAAGAATATAATTTCTGTTCTGTTCTTGATTTTTCGACTTTCCAATCAATGTTCCAATTCAAACTTCAATCACAGATAGATGAAATATAATATGAAACAAGTACTTGCAGGCCCGTAGCCAGAACGAAATGATAGGGGGGCATCAACGAGGGCAGCGAGTAAAAGGCATCTGAGACATGGAGCCCCCCACCCTAGCGAGAAACGGGGTAGAACCCCGGAAAAATTTCGAAATTAACCATTTTATTGTGTATTATAAGCACTTGAGCTGTCGTTTATGGACTCGTTTTGTTGTAAAAACATACGGAAAATATATGGATGGTAACATGGTAACGGAAATGGAACCACATAATATCAGCATCAGAAAATTTTCATTAATTTTAACTTTTTTCAAAAAGATGGAATTTACGTTATTTGATGAACTACACGCTTTTTTATAGGCATCACTTTCATAAGCATCACAGGCTGAAATTCTCTCATCGGAACAAGACTGGTAACGAGTTTACATCTTCCGAGGCTTAGACTCCCAGCATTTGTGAAAGTCCTCAAATGTTACGGATTTCATTAGAATGTCACTTTCGAACAAAAGATAAGCCAAATCGCACTCCCTTTGCGTAGACATTGATCGTCTTTGAGGCGAGTCGATTCTTGATAGGGATGAAAAAACACATTCTACTCGCGTTGAAGTGAAGCCAGCAGTGGTAGCAAGATCGTACAATGAGACTAATATTGGAGCTCCTCCTTTGTGTGTTTTAGTCATGATCCGAGACACTTCTATCAGATCGACTCGACCATTATTATCTTTAGGCCATTCCATATCTTTTAATACTCGGGCGAAGATTCGGCATTCAGCCTCTAAGTCTACAGCTGACAATTTTTGTTCTACATAAAAGTTTCTAAGGACCGGCACCGTTTCGGCGTATTCGAACAGTGGTTTCAGAGTGTGATAGTCAAGAAACCGATCTGCTGCGGGCGACAATGCGTACATTGCGTCTCAGAGGTTGAGGTTGATAGTGGAGAACCGGCGTTGGAATTCTGAAAGAAGCAAATCCAAGCATTCTTCTAAAATCTCTACATTTATGCGACGACTAGTTGGTATGGGTTCAGTGATGACATAGTCCCCCAAATAAGGAGGAAGCGTAGACGACCTTCTTGGACGGCAATCATCGTGATTGTAAATAGAAGCAGATCGTTTCTTCACCATATTATCGAGTTTCGTTCGAGTGTCGCTGTTATTCTTCTTTTCCTTCAGATCGTTCGTCACTTCGTTAATAACACTAAATGCTGACACGAAATTTTCACTTGGGGACTGCAGCATCTTGACTACGATATTAATTGGCTGAAGTATATCGAACAACATACAGTTGATGAAGACAAAGATAGGGTTATTATCTTCCACTCCAATTTGACTAAGAAGTCCGATCGCAACAGCTCTATCCTCGCTCTTCAACTTTTTACTTTTAGAGGCGATCAAGAGCGCATCAACGATTTCTCGGTAGTTTTTGGTTATGTGCTTGGTGCTTTCGAAATGCCCCGACCACCGCGTTTCAATGAGTCTCTTTAATGCGGAACCATGGTATGATTCTCTGACGGCACTTTTCTTAAAGAATTTGTACAACGAGGTGACGATGCTAAAGTATTCCTCTATTTCCTCCAAGTTTTTCATGACAAATGAAACAACAAGATGGATTTTGTGTAAGAAACAATGTACATATAGAACATACCTGTTGCAAAAGTCACTTATCAACTTTTGTAGACCACCGAGGTCACCTGACATAACACTTGCCCCATCAAACGATTGTGAGACTAACCCATCTTTGGGTATAAGGTACTTTTTCATCGATTCCTTTACGAATTCGAATATTCCTTTTGCAGATCTGTCGTCTACATTTTTCATATCGAGACAGTGCTCTGCAATCAATCCATCGACTTGTTTATACCGGAATACAAGTCCCTGTATTTCATGACAGTTTTTGTCAGACGTTCCATCTGCCATAATAGTATAGATACGAGCTTTCCGTATTTCTTCTGCGATTTTCTCCTTGACTAATGATGCAAGTACAGAGATTATTTCGTTTTGCACCGCAGGGGACGTGTATTGCACATTTTTCGGCAAGTGTTTATGAATTGCCTCCCAGCAAGGATCTATAGGAAATAGGAGCTGTGAGAAACTTCTGAGGTATAGACCGTCGCCTTCAATGCTTGATTCTTCGGTACCGCGGAATGGAAGACCGTTAGCACAAAGAAATCGTGTGACATTAAAAACTGCAAAAAGCCATTTTTTCGGATCGGAACTAACCGACACGAACGATCTCGCAACAGCATTTCCACCAGATTTATCTTGACCACTGACATAATCTGCCCAATTCTTCATCGCACGGTCATGATTAGCAGATTTTTCGTGTTTCATCAAACCCTTGCTTGTATCTGTAGCATTTTTCCAGTCTCGATAGCCGTTGTGGGTGAATGTTTTCTCAGTAACATTTGGAAGAAAAACTCGACATGCAAAGCAAAATACTGCATCCACCTCCTTGTTATACTCAAGCCATCTAAACTTCGAATACCAGTCAGAATTGAATCGTCGCTTGGTTTTACCGTATGTCGTAGGAGGATATACCTTGAGAAAAGGGCGACAAGGGGTGGATTTATTGTCAAAGAAATTCGATAGTTTGTCAGAATCAGAGTCGGTCCTTCCATCATGAGATAATGTGTCCACTACTACACCTCTCTGGCTCTGTATGGACCATCGTCAATACTCATTTGATCGCATGACGCATTATCAAATTCGATTGAGTTGTCACTTCGAGTGCTGTGTGTATCAGGAGGTTGGTTTGTGTTCACCTTTTTCCAATATTTGAATAGACCAGACATAGCTACCTGAAGGAAAACGGAAAGTTTTTCATTTATTAAAATGTTAGAAATAGATTTGGGTCTAGAAGTGCACCGTTTGTTTATTTATTACACATTGTGTAAGTGCAATAAATACGCAACAAATAATCAAATTTCAGGAAAATCAACACTACAAACTACAATACTAAACTTACGCAGTAAACGTCACCAAATGTCCGCCATGTTCAACTGACCAAGCCAAATTGGTTAGTTGCGTGTCTGAGAATTTCCTCTTTCCTGTTTTTAAAATTTGATTCTTGTTTTCTTTCAAAATGAACACCAGCACTCACGTTACTAATTTTGAGTAGATTGATCTCAAATCAAAGTTCTTTACTCAATCACACATTGTTAACACTGTGACGTCTGTACATCTTTTCTCTTTATTTCAAAGGTTGTGACGTCATTTTTTTCTTTCTTTTTCATTTGTTTTGTCTCTCCCCCTGTTTAACGTTAAAGACGCATTCATAAAGCTACGTGATAATGCTCGTTTATCTGTATGATGGAGTGGTGGTTTGTCAGACGTAAATCTTTTTGAAAAATTCGAATGTTTTTACTTTGCATGCGCGTGTTATTTGCATGTGAGCAGGTTCACATTAAAATGCCCAGAAAAAAGTCGAGGCAGCATTTTTCATAGGGGGGGGGGGGGGCAATGCTTCTTGAATTTTCGAACCAGGGGGGGGGGGGCAATGCCCCCCCGTGAGTACTTGATGAAAAACGTGCACCAGCCAATACCAAATGATAACTATTTTGGGAACAATATGTAGAAGGTATCCGACGCACGTTTTGAAAACGGATTCTTAGCTAGCTACATGGTTGTTGAAAAAGTTGTTGGTTTGTGAGATATTGTGGATATTGATTGTTGAAAATTTGTTTGGAATTGGATTGGTTTTGAGAAGATGGCTACCACTAATGAAAGTTTGACTCGGAAAATAAATAAACGGAAAGGATTTCGAACACAATTTGGTAAGGTTTTAGATCAGGCTAAACGCTATTTAAAAGAAGAAAATGTTTTGGAAGAACGTCTAGCAGGATTAGACACAAGCTTGAGAGAGAAGAGAGATAATTTGAGACGTCTTGACGAAGAAATACAAGAATTGATAGAAGTAGATAAGGTTGAAAGAGAAGTAGAAGATTGTTTATCGTTTTTTGAGAGTTCTCATGACGTGTTTGCTGAGATTGCTGTTAGGTTGGCTGAAGTTAAGATTAGCGCTGCGCGAGAGACTGCTTCAATTACGCCGAGTGAAAGTGCGACTTCAACAAGCGCGAAGTTAAACTGTAAATTACCTAAGCTAGAATTGTCTGTGTTTTCAGGAAATCCTCTTGAGTGGCAAGGTTTTTGGAATAGATTTGAAGTTTCAATAAACGCAAATGACGGATTAAGTGAAATAGATAAGTTTAACTATTTACTGAGGTTTTTGTCGGGTAAAGCGTTAGAATCCGTGAAAGGAATGGTTCTCTCAGCAGATAATTACAAACAGGCGGTAAATATTTTGGAAAAAAGATTTGGTAATCCTCAAGTCTTAATTTCAGCGCATTTAGACAAATTAATTAAGGTTAAAAGGGTTAAAAGTATTGAAAACATCGAGGGGCTAAGAAATTTATTTAACGAGGTTGAAACGTGTGTGAGAAATTTAAGAAGTTTGAAAGTTGAGACAAGTACTTATGGTTGTCTATTAATTCCTATCTTGAAGGAAAAAATACCTGAAGACATGCTAATGGTGATTTCGAGAGGTTTTGGAAGTAATGTTTGGATACTTGACGAATTCATGGCACATTTTAATAAGGAGCTTGAAGCAAAGGAAAGTTGTTTTTCCTTTAAGACAAGAGATAACAGGGGCGATGGTTCGTTGAACACGCGTGATAGTTTTACGTCAGCTGGTAATTTGCATGTGCAAAGTGAGGCTTCTAATTGTGTCTTTTGTTCTGGAAAACACGCGTCGTCGAGGTGTGATAAAGTTATTGACGTCAATGCTCGAAAAGATATTGTCAAGAGATCCCGAAAATGTTTTCTGTGCCTAAAAGGAGGTCATTGTGTAAGAAATTGTAGATCGTCTTATGTTTGCCGAAAGTGTGGCGCAAAACATCACATATCTCTTTGTTTTAAAGAAACATCAGGCAACCATGTGAAATCTTCTGAGTCGGCTTCAGGTATCACGTGTTCGAATCATGTAGGCGTTGCTAATGGAATTCTTTTACAAACTGCTTTTTCTGAAGTGTCTAATTCCTTTTCTGGTGCTTCCCAATTTGCAAGAATTCTTTTCGATAATGGATCTCAAAGATCTTATATTTCTGACAATCTTAGAAAAAGGTTCTCTCTTAAAACTATTCGTACTGAGAATTTGCTGTTGAAAACGTTTGGTAAGTCTGAAAATGTCACTAAGAAACTAGATGTCGTTCGTTTGTTTATCAAATACGGAAACAATAAGAAGTTGTGTGTTGAAGTTCTTTGTGTTCCCTTCATTTGTGATCCTTTAACCTCTCAAAATATTTCTACGGCAGCAAATAAATATCCTGTGTTAAACTCTTTGAAGCTCGCTGATTTTGATTCTCGCTCTGACGTTGATGTTGACATTCTTATAGGTCTTGATTTTTATCATGCATTCTTTTCCGGAAAAATCTTAAGGACAGTCGGTGGGCCAACTGCGAGCGGAATCGGCTGGGTGTTGAGTGGTCCCATCTCTTCGAATAAAACTAACACGTCATTTTCTAATCTTTGTACTACCTCTCATGTGATGAGGTGCGCTTTTGAGCCAGCTGATTCTTCTATTGGTGATCCTTTGAGAAATGATTTAAATAGATTTTGGGAAGTAGAAAATCTGAATAGTGAGCAAGATTGCGTAATACATCAATTTGAGAAAGACATAAGATTTAATGGCGAGCGATATGTAACAAAACTTCCGTTTAGACCTGACCATTTGACTTTACCTAGTAACCTTGAGATATCTAAGGCGAGATTGAGTAGTTTGAGACGGCGGTTAGAAAAGGATTCTTTAATGTCGGAGTATAATGATGTACTTAAAACCTATGAGAAAGATGGAATTATTGAAAAGGTACCTGAAAATGAATTATGTTGTGAGAGTGTTCATTATCTGCCTCATCGTGGTGTTCGTAGAGAAGACAAAGAAACAACTAAGTTGAGAGTTGTGTTCGATGCATCGTGTTCAAGTAATGGCCCGTCATTAAACAATTGTCTCTACTCAGGTCCAAATCTTATTTCTAAGATATTTGATATTCTTTTGAGATTTCGCATCAACCCTATTGCAACGCTTTCGGATATAAAGCAAGCCTTTTTAAACATCGAGATTGATCGGGAACATCAGGACTTTCTACGTTTTCTTTGGTATCGGGAACTTGACAACTGTTCGGAGGTTGTGGCTTATCGTTTTGTGCGTCTAGTTTTTGGTCTTACTAGTTCCCCATTCATTTTAAATGCAACTATTCGACATCACTTGGAAAAGTTTAGTTCTGATAATTTGTTATTTCTTGAAGGATTTCTCGATGATTTATATGTTGATGATTCTATTTCTGGCTGCTCGACTGTAGAAGAAGCGAAAATGTTTTACGAGAAGAGTATGTCGATATTGTCTGCTGGTAGTTTTGTATTGCGAAAGTGAGTGGGTAACTAATTGTAAGGAGTTACAGAAGTTTTTTAATGAAAGAGAGGGAAATGAGAGTGATGTTTGTTCTAAGAAAGTCTTGGGGGTAGAATGGGATCTAGAATCAGACAAATTCGTATTCTGTTTTGATAAAATTATTCAGTTAGCTAGAACTCTGCCCGCCACAAAGCGTAATGTTTTAAAGATTGCGGCTACCTTTTTCGACCCGTTGGGATTTATTTCACCTATTACTGCGCGCGTAAAGTCTATTTTCCAACTTTTATGCAAGGACAAGAACGACTGGGATTCAGAAGCGAATACTGAGATTTTAAATGTTTGGAATAAGTTTTTAGAGGACATAGAAGGTTTTGGAGTTTTGCGTGTTGAACGTTTCGCATTTATTGAGATGAATGAAAATTTTGAATCTGCCACAATACATGGGTTCTGTGACAGTTCGCTGTCTTGTTATGCAGTGGTTTTGTATTTGCAAATAAAAACTTCCCTTGGTATGCGAGTGCGATTTCTAACAGCTAAAACTAAAGTTGCTCCGTTAAAACAAATAAGTATTGCGCGTTTAGAGCTTTTAGGTTGTGTTCTTTTAGGCAAGCTGGTTGAACAGGTTTTAAATGCCTTAAATAATCGAATTATTTTGAAAAATGTGAAATGCTGGTCTGATTCGCAGGTGGCTCTTTGTTGGCTTAGAGGAAAAACAAAGGCGTGGAGACCTTGGGTTGAGAATCGTGTAGTTAAAATACGTAAGGTAGTTGATTCGGAGAATTGGTCGTTTATTGCTGGAGAAGAGAACCCAGCTGATATTCCTACGCGAGTGTGCGAGTTGGCTGACTTTGACAGGTGGTTTCGAGGACCTAGTTTTTTGTTGGACAAAGATTTTGAAGGAGAAAACTTTGATGTAGATGCCAGGTTGAATGAGGCAGATGTTCTTGTCGAGTCGCGGCAGAAACAAACAATGGCTTGCGCTGTAACAACACAGACGGAGATTAACAATGACAATGTAGCAGAACAGTGCAGTGTGGCAAATGTTATAGACTGTACTCGATTTGGAAACCTTGATAAACTGCTCAACACGACTGCCTACGTTATTCGTTTCATCGACAATTTGAAAGCAAGGATATCGTCAAAAGAAAAAAATAGCGACGAATGTGTCACGACCGATGAAAGAGAGAACGCTTTGATGTTATGGATCAGGGCTGAACAGAAGAATATCCGTACCCAACGTGAGTCTAGCTACCAAAAACTTTGCAATTCCCTGAAAATATTCGACGACGTAATTGGCATTGCTCGACTGAAGGGACGTTTCGGTAGCTCAAGTTTCAACTACGACGTGAGGCATCCGATATTGCTTGCTGGAAATGGACGATATTTTGCTGAACTGCTCGTACGCGACTGTCATCTTCGAGTGATGCACACTGGAGTGGAGGCGACGTTGAACCAATTGCGAAGAAGATTCTAGATTGTGAAAGGACGTCAATACGTAAAGACAATTCTTAGAAAGTGCGTAATTTGCAAGAAATTTCAAGGACGTACTATGAACTCCCCAGATTCTCCTGATCTTCCTAATTTTCGTTTTTATGATTGTTTTAGTTTTTGTAACATAGGAATAGATTATGCCGGACCGTTATTTGTCCGTGAAACCGCTAGAGCCGATGCCAAAAAGGTTTACATTTTGCTTTTTACCTGTGTTTTCAAAACAGTAAAAACACAACCATCTTGAATGAAATTTAACATAATGAGAGATATATCTTCTAATCTTAACGCTATACATTGAAACCACAATTTGACAAAGGGCGCATAAAGGGCGCTACTAAATATATAGTTTCTAACAAGGGGCGCATAAAGGGCGCTACTAAATATACTGTTTCTAACATCCTCCACCACAAGAGAAAATTAACAATATTTTTTCCGGAGCCTTCGCTCGTATTGTCCTAATGTTTTGGCCTTTCTCCCTTTGTGCTCTTTACCGGTACTTTCCTCCTGGGGTTTGGTCTCAGAAATATCGATCTCCGCTGTATCGTGAGGTGCGGTAACAGGATGTGATGTGTCGTTGTTGATCTCGAACGGGATAAGTTTTTGCATAGGACGGTAAGCAGTTGTGTGAGAGTTGTCAGTAAGCATAGAAAGTTTTGCTCCTCTGACGTTTCCATCTTTGCCAATGACTAATTCAGCAACTCGGGCTATTCTCCATCGGTGACGTGGAAGAGGTGTGTCGTCACGAACAAGTACGACATCACCAACAAGAAGTTTACGGCTTTCTTTGGCAGGACTTTTCTGGTAAAGGTGTGTCTGCCTCAGTTCATTCATGTAGTTTGTGGAAAATCGTTTCCAGTAATCGTTCAAAAGTTTACGAAGGTATTGATATCGTTTTGGTTACATCACGTACTGTTTCAATTTCAACTGGAACATCAGCTTGGCGAAAAAGTTTGGTATTGTGATGTCCATGGATGAGATTCCAAGGTGTCAGGATTCTGTGAAGATCGTCATCGCTTTGATAGACGAGTGGGCGGTTGTTTATGACAGTTTCGATCTCGCAGAGAACAGTTTGTAATTCCTCGTATGATAACAAAGACTTTCCGAGGACTTTTCGTAGCGATTGTTTGACTGATCTGACGAGTCTTTCGTAAAACCCTCCCCACCAAGGTGAGGCTGGTAAGATGAACCTTTGATTGATACCTGACTGGACCATGAAACGTTTAGTCGTTTTAGATCGAAATGTCTTAGCATTGTCACTGATAATGATGTCAGGAGTACCACGACGAGCTGTGAAGCGACGAAAACCTCGAAGAAACGTTGGAGCTGACAAATCGTTGACCAGTTCCAGATGGATCGCACGGCTAGAAGCACAAGTAAGGAGGAGAATATAGGCCTGAGTTCTTATGTTCTTGGTAAATCGAATAGTGAGAGGACCAGCAAAATCTAATCCGGTAGCTTGAAATGCATGTGAATTAAATAAACGAAAGTCTGGTAAATCTGGTGACTTGGGCGGCTTTAAAGTAGTCCCCTGAAAACGGATACAAGTTACGCACTTGTGAAGAATATCTCTGACTACTTTCCTTCCTTTGACAATCCAATACTTTGCACGAATGTTCGCAAGTGTTGTTTCGACTCCATGGTGCAATACCCTCTCGTGGGCTTGGCGGACGACAAGTTTAGTGATCCAACTGTCCGAACGTAATAAAAGTGGAAATTTCTCTTCATATTGCATCGATGAATTATTGAAGCGACCTTTTAAACGTACCATTCCGTCAGTGTCTATAAACAGATGCATTGATGTCTTGAGTTTTTTAAAATTGGGTTGATTCGCCAATTTCGACTGTTCATCAGTTAGCCATAGGTTGAGTGCTGTGTTGTATTCTTCCAGTGAGATTGTGTCATTTTGGAGTTGTTTCTTCTTAAGACAGGATACAAAACGAAGTACATAGGCGGTGATGTTGATAAGTTTGTTGAGTGAACTGAATTTCTTTGGATCGATCACATTACTAATCCCTACAGTATTAATCACAGTGTCATTGTTTTCAGTCACAGTCAAAGTAGTAGAGGTAAGATTAGATTTCTTAGCTTCAATAGACGCTTCAGGAATGGGCTTATTGTTCACAGAAGAAGCATTAGAGTCTAATCTATTATAAAGAAAGTCTGGACCTTTAAACCAACAGCCACCTAAAGACTCATTGAAATCAGAAACCATCCTTGTTGGTATATCTGCTGGATTAACATCGCCAGGTACATGTCTCCAATTCTCTCTCGCAACAACCATCCTGATATTCACCACCCTATTTTCCACCCATGGTTTCCAGGTCTTAGTCTTCCCACGTATCCAGCATAAAGTCACTTCTGAATCAGTCCAACAAATAGACTCATCAACCACAACACGATTAGAAAAAACTGTTCTTATTTCTTCAATAAACTTAGCCAGTAATCCACATCCTAAAAGTTCCAAACGAGGAATAGTTAATGACTTTAAAGGGGCGACTCGATTCTTCGAACCCAAAAAGAAAACTTTAAATCCAGATTCACACTCTACCCTGAGGTAAACAACAGCACAATAAACGTTATTCGAGCTATCAGAAAACCCATGCAACTCGACGCGTTTGAAAGACACATCTGGTGAAACAAAACAAAACCTAGAAATTCGAATTTCATGCATTCTACTCACTACATCAACAAATTCATTCCACTGAACTTTAATATCCTTCGGAAGTTCTCTATCCCAATCATGTCCATCTTTGCAAATCATTTGAAAAAGGGTTTTGATCCTTGCAGTAACAGGTGATAGAAAACCCAAGGGATCATAAATGGATGCCGCAACACTAAGCACATTTCGCTTTGTTAAAGTGATAGATTTACACTTTTCCACAAATTCTTTCAATCTGAAAACAAACTCATCCTTAGCAACGTCCCACTCAATGCCTAACACTCGTTTTGAATTGACTGAGATTTTTGACTCTCCAAACTGGGATTCAACATATGTCTGGTCTTCAGAGTCAGTCCTTGACTGATCCACATTGTCAAAATAACGTTGCAAAGTTTGGTCATTAGATGTCCATTTCCTGAGAAGAAGTCCAGCTTGAGACATGAGGTTCATTGCTTTGATGTATAGGGCCTTTCCTTCATCCACAGAAGAACAACCAGATGTAACATCATCAACATAGAGGTCCTGAAGAAAACGCTCAACAAATTCTCTATCCTCTTCAATGTATTTCTCTAAGTGATGTCTTACTGTTCCATTCAAGAGGAACGGACTACAAGTTAGGCCAAACACAACCCTCAAAAAACGGTAGATCACCAAGAGTCCATTCTCATCTTTCCACAGAAAACGTAACAAATCTTGATGTTCTTTGGCAATGCCAACATTCAAAAACGCTTGTTTGATATCAGAGATGATGGCAACTTTGTTCAACCTAAACCTAAGTAGGATATCAAAAATTTTTCCCAACAGATTAGGACCAGGGTACAGACAAGAGTTAAGGGATAATCCATTTGCTTCACAAGAAGCGTCAAAAACTATCCTTATCTTTGTTGTTTCCCTCTCTTTTTTGACAACAGCACGATGTGGTAGGTAATGCACTTGACCTACAGGCTTGGATACCTCATTCTCAGGAACTTTTTCAACTATACCAGTCTTCTCATAATCATCAATGATTTTCTGATACTCCTCTCTGATGTCTTCCTTTTCCAGACGTTTCTGCAAAGGTTTCAATCGTTCCTTACAAACTTTGAAATTATCTGGTAACACATCATGGTCAACTTTCAGAGGAAGTTTAGTAACATAGCGCAAACCATCATGAAAAATGTCATTCTGAAAGGAAGTCACAACATCGTCTTTGGGGTCAATCTCCTCAACTTGCCAAAATTTTTCCAGAGTTTCCTTGACACCTGAATCGCTATTTGTAGAGCAACGCATCACATGAGTATGAAAACAATAAGAATTTCTAGCCTGAGTCTCTCGGATTGGGCCACTTAAAATCCAACCAAGTGAGGATTCTAAAGCAACAGGACCAGATGCACCCCTAACTGTCTTTCCAGTCATAAACTGATGATAACAGTCTAATCCAACAAGAATATCAACAGGGAAAGAAGTCGAACCAGTACCATGATCAGCTAAGGCGAGTTGAGAAAGATGTCCATATTCAGACTTGGCGAAATCAATATCCTGACCCGATAAAGGAGTACAGATGGAAGGAATGCACAAAGCTTCTACAAAGGTGAAAGAGTTTGAGAACTTATGTCTTACTTTGAACTGAACAACATCTAGAACCTTGAGTGAAGATTCAGTGGAAGCAAAAGTATCCAAAATTATTCTTTCTCGCCTGATGGTCTTCACATGCAACTGATTTCTTGTTTTGTCAGTGATGTAAGTCCTCTGACTACCACCATCAAACAAGATACGAGTGAACATTTCTTGTTCTTCATCAACGCTGGAAATCTTTGCCGAAGCAGTTTGTAAGAGAACACTGAATTCTGGTGACCGTTGATTACCTGCATGATAGGTAGACACCTTTGGTACACTTTCACCACTATTTCCAACCTCGTCACTTGAACAAATGCTTATATGATGTCCTACTTTGTCACATCGCCTACACTTATACTCTGATTGACATTGGTCACTTCGATGACCCTTCTGCAAGCAGACAAAACAAAGATGAAATCTCCTTAAAATCTCTTTCCTGGCTTTCACATTAGTCACAGTCCTGCATTTCCAAGAGGGATGACTTCGTTGACAGAAAACACAAGTCTTACCTGGGTGGGTCTCATTCGTTGGCTTCTCATATCTTCCTCCAGAGAACAAAGTAGATGCAGTAAAATCAGAACCTTTACGAAAACTATCCTGACTCCTTGTGGAGCTTGATAACCCAACACAATTTTCTAGAGCTTGTAACTCATCCTGAAAGAATTCCATCATTTTCTCCAAAGTCCAAACTGTGCTTCCAAATCTTCGAGAAACAATCACAATAAGATCATCAGGTAACCTCTCTTTCAGCATGGGAATCAACAACCCACCATATCCTGCTGAATCGTAATCAAGAGCCTTCAAATTTCTCATGCAATTCTCAACATCATCATGCAGTTTCCTCAAACCTTTGATGTCATCACTTCTTTTGATTTTGTTGATCTTCAAGAGAGAAGACATATGAGCAGAAATCAACACCTGCTTGTTCCCATACCTTTTCTCCAAGACGTCAATTGCCTCCTTGTAATTGTCAGAACAAAGAGAAAGTCCAGAAATGGCAGTCAATGCTTCACCTTGAAGACACCTTTTCAAATAATTAAATCGGTCAATATCAGAAATCATCTCTCTAGAATGGACAGAAACATTGAACTGATCCCAGAAACCCTGCCAACAAAGAGCATCACCTGAGAATTTTGGTAGATCGAACTTGGGTAGCTTACAACTGTCAGAGGCTGACCCACTGATGGAAGATGAAGGTGGAGTAGACGAATCAACCTTTGAAATTCTGAGTTTTTCCAGCCTTACATCTAGTTGAGCTAACGCCTCGTTAAATGGCATTAGAATTTTCATAGACTCAATAACATCTGCCTCCACTTCTCCAGGATCAAGAGCATTAAGAATTTCTTTATCAACATCTTCAATTTGCTTAGCTGACTGATTTAAAGATCCTTTGAGAGCAATCAACTTTGTCACCTCAACATTCTCAAGCTTTAAACTATGATCAATTTCAGCCAAAAGATCTTTGAAAACCACTCTTAACCCTTTTCTTCTTGCCTGTTTCCTAGTCAAAGCCATTGTATATCACACAAAATAGCAAAGGCAAATAAAACTTTTTTAAAAAAAAGACCACTTGATCTTGAACAAACAGGATAAAAGATTACAGGAAGAGTAAATAAAGGAAATAAAACAGCTTTAAACGTATGAAAACGATTAACAAAATCTCAAATGTTTTTCAAAGAAAAAAATAATTGTCACGAACGTCACAAATGTTAAGGTAAACGTCAAAAATAAGTTTGTCTTTAGCTAGTTTCCAAGAAAAAGAGAGAACTTATCAAAGTCTCAAAAATATCTGTCGTTCCGCAAAAAAAATAAGTCACAATTGTGTCAAAAAACTTTAAACAGGGAGCTACCACTGGTAGCAGAAATACTTTAACCCAAGAGATAAGAGCAAAAGTAGCTTTAAATGTCCATAACATCAAAAAACTTCTAGGGAACCTTTCCAAACACTAATGCAAAAAACATGAAAGTGTAAAATGTAAGTAATTAAAATGAGAGCCTCTCTCTGTGAACAATAGCTAGATAAATATTAAGAAAACATGAATCGAAAAGAAAAGTTCACTTTCTGAAAAATATTGCAAAGTTCCCACTGGGAAAAATCAAGAAAATATCATGTCCAGTCAGCGTGATAGTAGAAAAAATTTAGGTTACTAGGGACAGCTCTGCTCACAGATCGTCAGATTAAATCAGGATCACTTGATGATGCTGCTGGATCGAGAAGATAATTCATAAAAAGTCCATCATACTGGGCGCCATTTTCAAAACAGTAAAAACACAACCATCTTGAATGAAATTTAACATAATGAGAGATATATCTTCTAATCTTAACGCTATACATTGAAACCACAATTTGACAAAGGGCGCATAAAGGGCGCTACTAAATATATAGTTTCTAACAAGGGGCGCATAAAGGGCGCTACTAAATATACTGTTTCTAACACTGTGCCTCTAGTAAAGCCGTACACTTGGAATTAGTTCCGGATATGAAATCCCCCGCATGTATACGCGCATTCGAAAGGCTGATGTCAAGAAAGGGAATACCAAAGTTTGTTATCAGTGATAATTTTAAAACATTCAAATCAAGTCAAGTGAAACGTTTTCTTTCTCAACACGGCATTCAGCAGAGTTTTATTCTACCCGCTTCACCTTAGTGGGGCGGATTTTATGAACGTCTTGTTCGTTCCGTCAAGTTATCGTTGAAGAAATCTCTCGGGAGATCACTTTTAACCTATGAACAATTAGAAACTGTTTTATGCAAAAGCGAATTCGTCATCAATGGCCGACCTTTAACGTACGTCTCGTCAGACGATCTGGAAGAAGCGTTGACACCATTTCATTTACTTTTCGGCAGAAATGTTTCCTACACCTCTGGTTCCGTAAACATTAATGACATTGTGAATTTTTCGAAGAATGACGTCATCAAAAGAGCGAAATACATGCGACTGCTCATTCGTAAATACTGGGAATCGTTCAACTCGTTATACTTGAATGAACTTCGTGAACAGCACCTAAACCGCAAATCAACCAAGAGATCATCACCACCGCCCGTAATTGGTGACGTAGTTTTAATTCGAGATGATGTTCCGTTACCTCGTCAACGTTGGCGCTTAGGTAAAATCACACAACTGGTCACCGGCAGCGATGGTAATGTCAGAGGTGTTAAATTAATCGTCGCTTCAGAAAGTCAAGGAAATCAATCGTGCTGCCGTCCGCTTCAAAAGATCATTCCCTTAGAAGTCTCCGAACAAGAAAACATCTCCGATGACGTCAATTCCAACACAAATACCGAGGACACTTGTATAAGTAATGGTAGACCAAAACGGCACGCGGCACGCAAGGGACAATTAATAAGAAGATTAAAGGAGAAATATGTTGACTAGTCAACGGGGGGGGAGTGTAAAAGATTACGTCATTTTTTATTGTTTTGTTGTAATAGGCGCCTCGTATAGGCGCACTCGTTACTAGATCTTTTATTGTATTGTATTTTTGTGACCACGTGTGTGGTCAGTTAGCTTACGACCTTTGAAGTGAAAAGACGTATTTACCACGAGAAAGCTTCGCGTCCCATTTTTGTCGTTTGCTCGGACTCAATTTATTCTAAATTTTTACAAAGTCCTCGCAAAAAATTTGAGGATGGTCGATTCGCAAAAATTAGTACTCGCGAAATAATTGGAAAATGCTGATTCGCGAAAATTAGTCCTCGCGAATTGTGATTTTTTTTACCTCGCGAAAATTAATCCACTTAAGGTAGTACCCGTAGTGTCCGCTATAGACAGGTATAAAGTCAAACGTTTTCATATTTACCATAATATTTATTATTTAAAAAAAATTGCAAGAAAAAAAATTACTTTTCACTTTTTGTTTATTAATTTTGATTAATCTTGACAAATGACTTGTAAATATATATAAATATAGAAAAGGTATCGGATCGACTAACTCGACGTACCCTGTATCCGCCCCTGAAGGTACTACATTTCATATGGGGAAAATAGCATCCAAAAATATTACTTACCAAAAATATCCAGTTAACGATTTACATTTCTTTGCAGCCTTTTGTAACTCTTTTTCATCAGCGGCTCGTTTTCTTTCTCTGTTGGGCATTTCGCTTCTTTTAAAAATTAAAACTGTCTATAGTACAGTCGGTTAGGTAAAAATCGTTCAAAATGTGAAAAAAGTGTGAAAATTTCCACACTTGTACAATTTTTTATGCTCTTTCATATAAAAGCAGGACACACGTGATCCGACCCCAATTGTGGCCGCCATCTTGGTTTTCAAAATGGCCGCCATCGAAATACACATTTTGCCATATCTCCGCTCCCAGAACGAATAAAAGGCTGATTTAAGATGCTAATCCTATGTTTTTATACCCAAGGAATCTAATAAAACTGAGTAAAACACCCTATTGATATTCCATATACTTCAAAATGGCATATGATTGTCATCAAAATACCAAATACTGCAAACCGCCCGTTAGCTAACCGTCCTGGATATAAAATGAGATTATATAAATAAAGAATACTAAAATTTAAACCGCTGGTATGTGTGTGTCAGAAAAGCACAATGATGGAGTCAATGAAATTGCATGTATAGTTGTTTACCTTTGTCTTTCACTTTACCACTGCTGTTTTTCATTACGCCTCTTTTCATTTCTCTTTTCAGGAAGACAGCTGGTAAGCTGGTAAGCACTCCATACTTCGAAGACAGCTGGTAAGCACTCCATACTTCAACCATGTACACGTGCAAGTTGATTGATCTTGGTGAAGGTCCCTCCTCGCAAAGACAAAGTCTTCATGAATCAAATGTCACAAACTGGAAATTGTGTGTGATTTGCCAAAGGGACACTACAGAAAAACTTGTTGATCCCGACAATGCAAGGTACCGAGGACTTAAAGAATGTGGCTACAAACTTTTCGCTGACAATATCTTAGAGTTCAATAAAATCAACTGCTTATCTGAGGAGATCAGTATTCGTAGACTGGACAATGGTGAGGGAATTGAAGCCACCCTTCAATCAAACAAAGCAGTATGGCATAAAAGCTGCAGAAATCGCTACGACAACCAGAAGCTCCAACGTGCTCAGAAAAGAAAGGCCAAAGAACAGACCGAATTTGAACCGAGCCCAATTAAAACCAGACACAGCGGTCCAGGATCAATGACCAGGACAAACAACTGTTTTTTCTGTGATGAAGACGACACGCGCGAACAACTGCATAATGCACAAACAGACAAACTTGATAGACGTATTCGCGAGTATGCACATATCTTACAAGATAGAAAACTGTTGGGAAAACTTTCCGAGGGTGACATGCATGCCTTAGATGCAAGGTATCATCTCAGTTGCATGACTTCCTTGAGTAACTGCGTTCGGAAACATAATGCTGAACCAAAAAAAGATGGCTTAAAAAACAAAGCAGATAGTCTTGTACTTGCTGAGCTTGTTTCCTATATAGAGGAGTGTCGTTCAGATGAAACATTGCCAGTCTTCAAGTTGTCCAACTTAAGGAAACTCTATGAATCCAGACTAAAGGAGAAAGATCCATCTTTTTCTGGGAAAGTCAATACAACAAGGCTAAAGGAGAGATTAATGAGTTTAGTACCAGACTTGAAAGCGCAAACACAAGGTCGGGAAGTGATGATGATGTTCAATTCAGATATAGGAGAAGCCATTAAGATTGCCTGTGCCAACAACAATGATGATGATGCCATTCACTTGGCGCGTGCTGCGCAAATATTGCGGAAGGACATTTTTGCCAAAGAATACACATTTGATGGATCCTTTAAACCTGAAAGTGAGAGGGATGCTGTTCCAGAAAGTGTTCTTGCCCTCGTTAGCATGATTCTTAGAGGACCAAGTATCCAACACCAAAAGCAGGCGCCAGATCCCTCCACAAAAATAGCCTTATCACTGTCTCAGTTAGTTGTGTTCAATGCCAAGAAAACCTCCAAAGAATCCAAAGAATCGTCAGGATCTCACACCCGTCACATCAAAGCTAGAGAAACCCCTCTTGTCATTTACACTGGTTTGATGATTCACGCCAAAACCAGGCAGAGAGGTCTGCTCGATAAATTATCAAGTCGTGGTCTGAGTATCTCATACGAAAGAACAAAAGAAATTTCTACAAATCTTGGGAATGCTGTCTGTGCTCAGTTCGACCGAGATGGTTGTGTCTGTCCAACTACATTGAAGAGTGATGTGTTCACTGTTGGAGCTGTTGATAATATCGACCATAACCCCAGTGCTAGAAATGCTATGGACTCCTTTCATGGGACCGCCATATCTATGCTTCAATTTCCGACGCCAGACAAACCAGGAACCGACAGGGATTCAATACACATCAAACCAGACATGACCAATAACAGAACAAAGTCTGTGCTGCCAGCAGAATATACAGAAATAGCTCCAGCAGCTTTGCCTGGAAATCAGCTACTTGCGCCTGTTTCTACAGGACCAGTGAAGGCAGAATCAACAGCAATGACCGCTTCTCGAGACACCGAGGATGGCTGGTTGAGGGCGATGTCAGAAATTGTGCAGAAAAAAGAGGAACTTGACCCAAAAGACTTTGTGTCGTGGGCAGCATATCATGCCAACAGACAGTCGGCTGAAATCAGACCATTATCGCGTACAGCTCTCCTGCCTTTATTTACAGAGCAAGCGCACAACCCCGCAACAATAGTACATGCAATGAAGCTTGTGGCTAAGGCCATTGACCACTTGCATCCAGGTCAAAAACCTGTAATAACTATGGACCAGCCATTATTCTGTATTGCCAAACAAATCCAATGGACATGGCCAGATGCCTTTGGCGAGGATCGATTTGTTGTGGTGATGGGAGGCCTCCACATAGAGATGAATGTCCTGAAACTGATTGGAGACTTCTTGAGTGGTAGTGGGTGGACAACAATTCTTGTCCAGTCTGAAGTGACAACAGCTGGCCGAGCTGATGCAATATTGAAAGGATCGCATGTCACCAGGTCTCGGTATGTACACCAAGTTGCAGCTGCAACCTTGTACCTTCTACAAGTATCTGCCTATGAAATGTATCAAGAATCTCTCTCACCTGATGACGAAAACATGGACTTCACATCTTGGTGCAATGCCCGTACCAAGCAATCACCACAATTTCAGTATTGGACCACGGTTTTAGAACTTGAACTTCTTGTAATGCAATTTGTGCGTTCTCTCCGAGAGGCAGATACCAGGCTGATCTTGCATGCTCTCCATTGCGCGCAGTGTGGCCACAAAAGAGTCATGATAAGGTCAGTTGACACTGACGTTGTCGTACTAGCAATCGCAAACTTTCATGCATTAGGACTGGATGAACTTTGGGTCGCATTCGGAGTCAAGAAACACTATAGAGTGATCCCAGTCCATGATATTGCTACCAACCTTGGAGAAGAGATGGCCAGAGCCCTTCCATTTTTCCACGCTGTTAGTGGATGTGACACAACTTCATCGTTCAGCGGCATTGGAAAAAAAACAGCATGGGATACTTGGGCAGCGTTCCCTGCTATTACAGGGACATTTGTGAGTCTGTCTGAAATGCCCGCTGGTATTACCGACGAGAACCTGCGTCACCTGGAGAGATTCGTCATTCTTCTTTTTGACAGGACCAGTGATTGTGTGCACGTAGATACTGCAAGAAAACACCTGTTTGCCAAAGGGAGACAGTTTGATCGAATACCTCCTACAAAGGCTGCCCTCATTGAACATGTCAAGAGAGCAGCCTACCAAGCAGGCCATGTATGGGGTCAATCCTGTGTCGCCCAGCAGAATCTTCCAAACCCGTCTGACTGGGGATGGACCAAGGAGGCCAGTGATAGGTGGGTTCCTTTCTGGTCAGCACTTCCGGAAGCAGCAAAGTCATGCAAGGAACTAATCAAATGTGGCTGCAAAAAGGCATGCAGACTTCCTTGCAAATGTTTAAGTGCATCTCTTACATGTACTGAACTCTGCCACTGTGCAGGAACATGCTTTACATTTACTTCTGACATTGATGACCCCAACAGCAATGATGACGACATCCTCGACTAGTAGCTGCTGTAAGAAAGTGTCACACTATTGTTGACCACCAACCTTGTTCATGGGTGGATGGATGGGGAATAAATCCCCAGTCAACCCTTATTGCTGTTGGCTGGGGATTTATTGGGTTGGTAAGTCCGCTAAGAGCATTATCAGGAACATAATGGATTTGCTGCTGATAATGAACTTAACTGTCTCAAGCCAGTGTAAAGGATGAGAGCCAACCATAGAGGCAACCAAGTGGCAAGATAGTGTACCAATTAACATACCATATCATAACTGATCTTTTTATGCGATACTTTTTGCGAACAGATTCAACGCTAAAAAGTTTATGTTTTCACCAAACTTTCGGTTTAGTTTTCATTTTGAAGTATATGGAGTATCAATAGGGTGTTTTACTCAGTTTTATTAGATTCCTTGGGTATAAAAACATAGGATTAGCATCTTAAATCAACATTTTATTCGTTCTGGGAGCGGAGATATGGCACAATATGTATTTCGATGGCGGCCATTTTGAAAACCAAGATGGCGGCCACAATTGGGGTCGGATCACGTGTGTCCTGCTTTTATATGAAAGAGCATAAAAAATTGTACAAGTGTGGAAATTTTCACACTTTTTTCACAATTTGAACGATTTTTACCTAACCGACTGTACTATTTTCTGTAGTGACATTGCATTGCAGTACTAGTAATGCATATCATCTCAATGAAATGCTTCAATAATACTTTGATATTATATTAATATTGTTACAAAATTACTAGCATAAAATCAGAGCAAATCATACTTATATGTGTACAAAGTTCTATGGTTAATTGATTAGTACAAAATCTTATTTACAAAGTGACATTTAAAATTAACAAGCCCACAAGCTACCACTACACCATCTCAGTTGCAAGAGGTGAAAGAGACAGTGGAATTTTCCTGCCTACTAATCTAAACTGTTCTACATGTTCATTATATCGCTCTATGTGAATTCTGGCCTTGACGCTCAGACTCTTTCTCGACGGTATTCTTACACTGACTTGCAAAGGATTGAGCAAATCCTGGACAGTGAAGCCTGTCAGCTAAAATGACATAATTTGCCTTTATTATATACCTTCAATATACCTGACCTGATTCTCTGCAAAGATATAGGAAATGAAGCAAGCACCCCCATTTGGGGTGACAGCAATCAGGCATTAAAGTGTGTTAGAATGCTTGTATAACGAGAAAGTGTTGCCTGCCTTGGATAATTGTGAGAAGCTTCAATGCGAAACTTGGTGCAGTCCACAACACAACAAATGTTTCTTAAGGTTTTGGCAAAAACTGCCTGAATTTGTCTCTCATAGGAAACATAAACTCCTGCATGTCTCGAAATACTTTGTACATCAGCTGAATATATATATCTTCCTTATAAGGATTTCCTTGATTGTTCTATCAGGTAAACTTAGTAGCACTGCCAATGATTTCACAGTGTAACCTCTTCTTAACCTAACATTGATATTTTTCCATTCCTTGGGACGGTTTAGAAAAAGGTATAAACACTTTCTTTCCAGCTGCTAATCTGTCAAGCATAATCCACTTCGTCGATATACACGAAAGTAGAGAAACAGAAACTCTCTCTACCAGTATAAAAATCAGTTTTGTGTAATAGTGCAATTCCATCAGGTTGTGTGGTTGAGTATTCCATCATGTTTTTCCTTTCGCATAGAGCAGCTAATACTTTTGAAATGTTTGTCTGAGTCTCGCGGGGGGTCTAACTCAAACTCATCTATTTTTAGAAACTGCGCGCAGCGCTATTCAATCGAAACGTCAAAAGAAAGGAGTAATCAGGTAGCTGCTTGCAGAAAAAAATGAGAATCCAAACATTTTAGAGGGACAATTTATAACACAGCCAAAAACATTCACAATATATCCAGTATTAATAATTTTTTTACCGGAGCTCCTATGATTATTTATAGCATAAGATATTGCAATTATTAGATTCAACAAATTTTACATCCTCTTCTCTGTTTTTCTCCGCCATTTTTTCCTTCCATTAATGATTCCGTACGGTCCAAAAACAACATCACGGCAAATGTATTTCTTTTTCAGGGGGTAAAACAAAACAAAAAATATTGCTTTCTTTTGCAAAATTCTTTTGTAAAAAGATAATTTGTTTTACAAAAGTGTATTAAAATTTAAATTTGTTAGGATTCTTTAATTCGTGTTTTCAGAACGAATTTTTTTTGTCATGAAATAGAATTTACTAGTTGTAACAAACCCCCGTCTTCTGATTCGAACGCTACAAATCGAAAGTTCCATCGATCACGCGGGAAAATAAAGTAAAAATAAGTCAAAACATTTTAAGGGTTAAACCTACACGATTTACTAACAACTACTCAAAACGTTCCGTTTAATTCCGGACACACTGTATACTTATTTATAGTATACTTTTTACTACTTATTTTTTTAGATACAATTGAATCAAACGTAATACAAAGAGATATTTCGATACCGCAAGACGCAGCGATGAAAAGAGCTATCAAATGGTATATTGATACATAAAATATTTTAACAAAATATTTAGATTTTTTTGTGTGACGTCATTAAATTTTTAAATTTAAAATACACAAAACCCTTAATAACTTTGAAAATATTAAAAATCGTGATAAGGTATAATTCTTTTTTGAAATCAGCACAAAAAATGCTAACGAATGGTATACTAATACTTAAAAAATATCAATATTTTTTTACTTTGTTCTGTGACGTCATCAAAACTTATTCTTTTACCGGACGCGTCCGGTAAATAATTTCGGACAGTCCGGTAAAGATATTTGGGATCCTTAGGGTCATACCTGACAGGTGGAATAGGTTTTATTTTGTCCCTCTCATTTCCAATTTTTTTGCAAGCAGCTACCTGACTAGAGGCCAGAAAAGAAATTCTTTTCTTTTTCATTCTTGCAAAACATGACATTCAAACAAGTCATTTATTCAATACAAGACGAGGAGGTTCTGGAAGAGGCAAATATATAACTAAAAAATTTTTGTTGTTGTTGTTTAATCAAAAAGGGCAGTTTGGACAAAAAGGGGGGATCGTTTGCACCCCATGACCCCCAGGGTACGGGCATGTGATGCATCGTAAATTAGAGACGCAATGATAAATATCCTAGATGATAAATGAGAATGATAAATTTCCGGGGGGTTAATGTCTGGGAACCGTCCAGAAAAGTCCACTACGTCACAAGTTCTCGCATTAAGAATAATAATTTAAGGAATAAAAAATACCATTTACATTCGGTCATGATATTGATTTTACTGAAGCATTTGACTCATGATATCATCATGGCTGCTCATGAAAGAGAATGGCTGGTAAGATTATTCTGATGTATACTGATATTAAAGCAAAGGTAAAAGAAGCTTTTTTTACACCACAAGATGCCCAGAAATTGTGCTAAACATAACAATATAGTGATATTGGAAATATAGTGTCAAATAAAGCCCTCTATGGCCACCTTTAGAAAGTATAAGTGCAGAAAGTTCACCAGCACAGAAGATTATCACTTAAATACCTACACATGGAGAGAGGAAGCCCCATCGCAACATATGTAGACATCCCGAGACACTCATTTGCAGAATGTTGCATGGAGGGTAGTCAAGTGGAATAATTTATCTGGACAGAATGGATGTTTACAGAACGTTTATGTATGACGCAAGTTCAGTTTGCAATGAACGGTATTTCGCATAAAGAAAATTTCGCGGTCAACGATTAAAAAGTTTAAAGTTTAGATAAAATCAATTAAGTGAATGCGATCTTCTAAACAAGAATAGTCGTATTATTACGCCATTTTATATACAGGATAAAATCCAAATTAAGGATAAAATCCTTAGTAAGTTTTTTCCAGTGAATGTTTATTTATCATTAAGACCTTCATTTACATTTCAACCATGTTGGTTTATTGCTCTATTTGTGGTTGACCGTGATTGGTCTGTTTTGGATGTTCCAACCATTTCATTGTTACTGCAAAGGGGAAGCCTTACCTTAAATCAACAAGGTGCACCACTTACATAACCGCGAACAACATTATGTCCGGACCAACAACAAGAGTAACAAGATATTAAATCAAGGGTTCTGATGCAAAATAACTTTCGCAAAATAAACACTCGCTTAGGTTGGCATTATTAGGTCAACGAAACTCTCAAGCAATGTTTTTTTTAAAAAATATATTTATATAGAAGTAACAAACTTCGATTAAAAAGAAAGTGAATAGGTCATGTAGATTCATATCTGGGTACTCATATATATGAATCGCATTCAAAAGGTTGTTACTGTAAATATTCCAGCTACCTAGAAATGTAACCCCTACAAAGATAAACAAAATATATAATATTGACATACATAGCATTTTTAGTAGAAATCTAACAAGAGTTCTTTGTAAAACTAGATTTTTGTGGATGTTAAAATGTTACGTTTTTTGTTTTCATAATAGCACATATTCGTTTAAAGACGCACGGAACTCTAGCTTTCATGCTTTGTAGCATGGATTCACTTTAAAGACGCACGGAACTCTAGCTTTCATGCTTTTGTAGCATGATTCACTTTAACTCACAGGAAATGCTTTTTTAAGACATGAAAGCGGTACTTTCAGAAATACCTGCAAATGGAAAATCGTGTATATATTGTATAAAACACAAAACTTAGCAAGTGAGATTTGTTGTAGTGGATGGGGGAGAACATATCACCGAATGTCCCTCCTTCCAGTGGGCCTTCTGACAAACTTTCGAACAATACAGAGCCACACGACAGCGCGAGCACTTCTTGAATTTACCGCCACTGGTTTCAACTCTAGAGCAGAACGAACAAACAACCGTCTCCATGCGTTTAAAACTCTTGTTCTTCATGTGTATATGATTGGAGAACTTATTCAACAACAGCTTTTTGTGATCAGGAAGTTCATCTTCGTTCGCCATGTGGTTAATACACCGACTCGCAATCTTGGCTTTCTCCTTCAAATCTTCATTCAACGGCTCCCAGTCGGAGAACTCCAAAAGGGTTGCTGCCATGGCAATTTCTTTGCAACGCAATGCACAGTTTTTGTTGTTTTGACACAGCAAAAGTAAAGTCATTAGCATCTCTTCGTAAGTCTGTTCGCTGACCACATCGAGACGGTTTTGAAAGATGTCTAAAAATAGCTCAAAGATTTCTGAATGAGCGAGTCTTTCAAAGTAAACGGACGGTGTACTACCTAGGAGTGTACCCTGGACAATCGAAGCAACAAAACCTCTTAGGATGATGTTTTCTTTGCGCTGTTTTGCGGTGTTTAGTAGCCGACACAAACAGTTTACGAAATCCGAGTCTTTCCATAAATATTTCTTCACCAAATTGATCTCTTTGATGGCAGAGAGTACAGCTGCCGCATAGAAATGACAATCGGCAACCGGCTCAATCTTCAGTGTGTCAAGAATCTCCTTCAATCCCAGCTCTGCAATGTGTTGGCACGAGACATCACTCAACATTCCCAACGTGTTTTCATCACAACCAAGAGTTAATATGATCGGATTCTTATTTCTCATCAACTTTAAGACATTTCTCGCTACAATTTCTTCATCGTTGTTACTGCAAAGGGTATTTAATTCAGTCACAGGACATGATAAATTCATCTAAGAATATACAAATATTAACGTCAAATTATAGGATACAACACTATGGGACCAATGGCGAAAGCATCATTTGGGGTAGGGGTGGGGTGCATAGAGGAAGCAATACAAAATACCAAAACTCTTGATAGGAGAGGAATAGATCTCAGTTCAAGAGGTGAGGTAGTAGAGTAACAGAGATGAGGTAGTGGAGTAACAGAGATGAGGTAGTGGAGTAACAGAGATGAGGTAGTGGAGTAACAGAGATGAGGTAGTGGAGTAACAGAGATGAGGTAGTGGAGTAACAGAGATGAGGTAGTGGAGTAACAGAGATGAGGTAGTGGAGTAGCAGAGATGAGGTAATGGAGTAACAGAGATGAGGTAGTGGAGTAACAGAGATGAGGTAGTGGAGTAACAGAGATGAGGTAGTGGAGTAACAGAGATGAGGTAGTAGAGTAACAGAGATGAGGTAGTGGAGTAGCAGAGACGAGGTAGTGGAGTAACAGAGATGAGGTAGTAGAGTAACAGAGATGAGGTAGTGGAGTAGCAGAGACGAGGTAGTGGAGTAGCAGAGATGAGGTAGTGGAGTAACAGAGATGAGGTAGTAGAGTAACAGAGATGAGGTAGTGGAGTAGCAGAGACGAGGTAGTGGAGTAACAGAGATGAGGTAGTAGAGTAGCAGAGATGAGGTAGTAGAGTAACAGAGATGAGGTAGTGGAGTAGCAGAGATGAGGTAGTGGAGTAGCAGAGATGAGGTAGTGGAGTAACAGAGATGAGGTAGTGGAGTAACAGAGATGAGGTAGTGGAGTAACAGAGATGAGGTAGTGGAGTAACAGAGATAAGGTAGTGGAGCAACAGAGATGAGGTAGTGGAGTAACAGAGATGAGGTAGTAGAGTAGCAGAGATGAGGTAGTGGAGTAACAGAGATGAGGTAGTGGAGTAGCAGAGATGAGGTAGTGGAGTAACAGAGATGAGGTAGTGGAGTAGCAGAGATGAGGTAGTGGAGTAGCAGAGATGAGGTAGTGGAGTAACAGAGATGAGGTAGTGGAGTAACAGAGATGAGGTAGTGGAGTAGCAAAGATGAGGTAGTGGAGTAGCAGAGACGAGGTAGTGGAGTAACAGAGATGAGGTAGTAGAGTAGCAGAGATGAGGTAGTGGAGTAACAGAGATGAGGTAGTGGAGTAGCAAAGATGAGGTAATGGAGTAACAGAGATGAGGTAGTGAAGTAACAGAGATGAGGTAGTGGAGTAGCAAAGATGAGGTAATGGAGTAACAGAGATGAGGTAGTGAAGTAACAGAGATGAGGTAGTGGAGTAACAGAGACGAGGAAGTGGAGTAGCAGAGACGAGAAAGTGGAGTAGCAGAGATGAGGTAGTGGAGTAACAGAGATGAGGTAGTGGAGTAGCAGAGATGAGGTAGTGGAGTAGCAGAGACGAGGTAGTGGAGTAGCAAAGATGAGGTAGTGGAGTAACAGAGATGAGGTAGTAGAGTAACAGAGATGAGGTAGTGGAGTAGCAGAGATGAGGTAATGGAGTAACAGAGATGAGGTAGTGGAGTAACAGAGATGAGGTAGTGGAGTAACAGAGATGAGGTAGTGGAGTAACAGAGATGAGGTAGTAGAGTAACAGAGATGAGGTAGTGGAGTAGCAGAGACGAGGTAGTGGAGTAACAGAGATGAGGTAGTAGAGTAACAGAGATGAGGTAGTGGAGTAGCAGAGACGAGGTAGTGGAGTAGCAGAGATGAGGTAGTGGAGTAACAGAGATGAGGTAGTAGAGTAACAGAGATGAGGTAGTGGAGTAGCAGAGACGAGGTAGTGGAGTAACAGAGATGAGGTAGTAGAGTAGCAGAGATGAGGTAGTGGAGTAACAGAGATGAGGTAGTGGAGTAGCAAAGATGAGGTAGTGGAGTAACAGAGATGAGGTAGTGGAGTAGCAAAGATGAGGTAATGGAGTAACAGAGATGAGGTAGTGAAGTAACAGAGATGAGGTAGTGGAGTAGCAAAGATGAGGTAATGGAGTAACAGAGATGAGGTAGTGAAGTAACAGAGATGAGGTAGTGGAGTAACAGAGACGAGGAAGTGGAGTAGCAGAGACGAGAAAGTGGAGTAGCAGAGATGAGGTAGTGGAGTAACAGAGATGAGGTAGTGGAGTAACAGAGATGAGGTAGTGGAGTAGCAGAGATGAGGTAGTGGAGTAACAGAGATGAGGTAGTAGAGTAACAGAGATGAGGTAGTGGAGTAGCAGAGACGAGGTAGTGGAGTAACAGAGATGAGGTAGTAGAGTAGCAGAGATGAGGTAGTGGAGTAACAGAGATGAGGTAGTGGAGTAGCAAAGATGAGGTAATGGAGTAACAGAGATGAGGTAGTGAAGTAACAGAGATGAGGTAGTGGAGTAGCAAAGATGAGGTAATGGAGTAACAGAGATGAGGTAGTGAAGTAACAGAGATGAGGTAGTGGAGTAACAGAGACGAGGAAGTGGAGTAGCAGAGACGAGAAAGTGGAGTAGCAGAGATGAGGTAGTGGAGTAACAGAGATGAGGTAGTGGAGTAACAGAGATGAGGTAGTTGAGTAACAGAGATGAGGTAGTGGAGTAGCAGAGATGAGGTAGTGGAGTAGCAGAGATGTGGTAGTGGAGTAACAGAGATGAGGTAGTGGAGTAACAGAGATGAGGTAGTGGAGTAGCAGAGACGAGGTAGTGGAGTAGCAGAGATGAGGTAGTGGAGTAACAGAGATGAGGTAGTAGAGTAACAGAGATGAGGTAGTGGAGTAGCAGAGACGAGGTAGTGGAGTAACAGAGATGAGGTAGTAGAGTAGCAGAGATGAGGTAGTGGAGTAACAGAGATGAGGTAGTGGAGTAGCAAAGATGAGGTAATGGAGTAACAGAGATGAGGTAGTGAAGTAACAGAGATGAGGTAGTGGAGTAGCAAAGATGAGGTAATGGAGTAACAGAGATGAGGTAGTGAAGTAACAGAGATGAGGTAGTGGAGTAACAGAGACGAGGAAGTGGAGTAGCAGAGACGAGAAAGTGGAGTAGCAGAGATGAGGTAGTGGAGTAACAGAGATGAGGTAGTTGAGTAACAGAGATGAGGTAGTGGAGTAGCAGAGATGAGGTAGTGGAGTAGCAGAGATGTGGTAGTGGAGTAACAGAGATGAGGTAGTGGAGTAACAGAGATGAGGTAGTGGAGTAACAGAGATGAGGTAGTAGAGTAACAGAGATGAGGTAGTGGAGTAGCAGAGATGAGGTAGTGGAGTAGCAGAGATGAGGTAGTGGAGTAACAGAGATGAGGTAGTGGAGTAACAGAGATGAGGTAGTAGAGTAACAGAGATGAGGTAGTGGAGTAACAGAGATAAGGTAGTGGAGCAACAGAGATGAGGTAGTGGAGTAACAGAGATGAGGTAGTAGAGTAGCAGAGATGAGGTAGTGGAGTAACAGAGATGAGGTAGTGGAGTAGCAGAGATGAGGTAGTGGAGTAACAGAGATGAGGTAGTGGAGTAGCAGAGATGAGGTAGTGGAGTAGCAGAGATGAGGTAGTGGAGTAACAGAGATGAGGTAGTGGAGTAACAGAGATGAGGTAGTGGAGTAACAGAGATGAGGTAGTGGAGTAACAGAGATGAGGTAGTGGAGTAACGCAGTCTGAACGAATGTAGATAAAGATTCTAGTTATAAGTAATTGGCGAAGATTCTACAGTTAATAACTGATGTGCTGGCCATTTGAGTTCCAATTACAATCATTATATTGCTGATCAGGACATTGATTGTTTTTTGTTCTTATGACCAAGAATATGTGCTTTCAGATCATCTACCCACATATTTAGATGATAATCAAAAACTCGAAAACAATGAAAGTTTTGAAAGAAAGGGCAGTAAAAAGGATTATATCACAGCCAAGAGAGTTAATGCTAAAAATGCAGTTTACCAAGCAAAACAAGGACACCATCAAAATATTTGATAATCTATAGAGAAATGAGCAACATACCCTCATTGAAGATGGCTTGGAAAATGAAAGGTGGCAGTAAAAGATGGATTAAAGATGCATGATAATGGAAAACTTTCTTTTAATGGTGCTAAACTCGCAGCCTAGTAAAACCCTCAAAAAGTTGCTCAATATGAAATTCTCGCAAGATAAAGACACGCATCTAGACTTAATGGTACAACGACCACCTATCTATATAAACTTAAAGACATGGTGACTGAGCATGAGAATCAATGGGAAAACGGCTGCATCATTATCTAGATGTTTCTACAAATCAATTGTTACAAAGGCTAAGTTAATATTACGAGGTAATTTCTCTTTATCACACACTTTGATTTTTGTCCAGGACCCCCATATCACTGATGGTTTTTCAAGGCATTTGCTGGAAATACATAGATGAACAAAAGGATCAACTTTGTGTTTGCCATCCAAGGCATTTGATTCTGAGCCAATAGATGTTCTTTTGGTGGGAAACAACTCATTTGGTACAGTAGTGAGGTAAAAGTTGGTGCTATCAAGGATTGCTTTCCAATCTTTTGTTGTTCATATTCACCATGTTTCGTTTTGGTTTTTTTTGAGTTCATATTAAGATGCCTCTTGAGGACTCCATGTTGACAACGTTGTGATCACAGCTAATGTTTTTTAAGGTTTTATTGATCAGCTTTTAATTTGAAAGGAAGGATTATTCCACAGAGAAGAGTTAAAAGATTTAAAAACAAACATGTGAAAGAGAAGTAGCAGAAACATTGCTTACTGTATAGTGTCACTTAGAAGTCAGCAACAGTTCAATCTTATGTTCCAGTTTCGTAAGTGGTGTTTCTTTCAAGAAGAAATTTTGTGATCTTCCTTCCTTCTTTACTCATTGTTTCATACCAAAGAGGCCGCAATGCATGAGTGCAAAGTTGGTGTATGCAAGTAAAATCTCACTGGTATTTTCCAAATGGAAAATGACGCATTAAACAAATGATGATCATCATCATGATAGGTGAATCTGTTCTACTAAACTTGCTGATAAGGCACTGGTAGATGACCTGAGGAATCAGTTAACGTATGTTCACTATGTGCCAAACTAAAAACAATGAAAAACAAGCTGATGACCTGAGTTAACGCTGGAAAGTACAGGCTAGTGGTTGTGCGATTTGGAGAAATACATTTCGAAGAAAGATGACAAGATAATATATAAGTTTGACAAGGTAGTGTCCATGATTACAAGAAAAAAGAGACGCTAAACCATGTTGAAAGGCAAGAGAGTACAAATCACCATACCTTCATCTTTTTTACTACAATAGGTTGGGCAGATTGAAAATGACATTTTCAACACCGTAAATTATCATAATCTGATGGCTTATTGAAATAGATTTTCCAAGTGCACAATTAATTTTTTAGGGTTATAGTAAGTGTGGATAGGACTCTAGTAAGACTCAAAATCCAAACAGGTGTAGTCACACGGTTTGCAAAGTAAATATATGATAAGATATAAATTGGCAATCATGGTTGTGAGAAGTAAATTATAACATATTTTCAAATTCAATTTTAATAAAAAAAGTTTCTCCTTCAACTGCTACAGTAACTCATGTATATGTCATTTCCAAGAATTTCATGAAGTATATATCCAAAATTATTTTCCATTGTGGAAAACGGAAGAGAAATACTGAGTCACAATTCTTACTTTCAAATGATTCTAGTCTTCTTTCTGACACAAACTGTTGTGCCCCAGTGTACTAAAGATGACCATTTACATTGAGACAGGCATTATCATATTAAGATACTTAAAGTTAATTTTTCCTTGTAGCCATGGACACTACCTTGTCTAACATATATTATCTTTTAATGGGGAATGAGAGTCATGTAACATCTTCAATCTCATGGACCTAAGCACCTATGCCCTTTAAGCACTGCTGCCACAGAGTTTTAAAAAGTTGATATCTTGAGTGGATTAACTCATAACTGTTTTTCATTTTACTGGGGTTGGTGTAAAACACATCTGCTCCAATAAATCATCAAATGATTAAACCTACACAAATGTAAGGAATATCATCTGTTGAAAACACAGCCCAAACCATGCTGGCATGATGATGTGATGATGATTACGCTCTTTTGAGTCTTACTAAAAATTATTGAAGAAAACCTTAGTGCACTCAATTTAGCTTATAGAGTTATACGAAATACCAGTGCAACCGACCTTATCGAAATGTACGGTATTCCCCAAATGGATCTGCTGCACACAAAGCATCAAAAGACTTTTAAAAATACAGAATGCAAACTAATAATAAAAAGGTTACTATTCTATTGAGATGAGTCGATGAAAAATGATGAATTCGGCGTTTCGTTGCTTCCACAATGCAAAATAATTTGAATAGAGTTTTTCAAGGAAAGAATGAAATTTTTAAATCTTCCCCATTACATCGGAGC
Source organism: Candelabrum cocksii (assembly GCA_963930725.1). Taxonomy (NCBI): domain Eukaryota; kingdom Metazoa; phylum Cnidaria; class Hydrozoa; order Anthoathecata; family Candelabridae; genus Candelabrum; species Candelabrum cocksii. Next base: position 10,632,119 of record OZ005666.1, on the reverse strand, counting down.
CAGACATTGAAAACATATTTACCAAAATTACTGACAGTATGTACCATTTTCTCAAAAATCGAAATCGAAAGTGATTAAACATTCCTGAACTTGAAATTCGGCAACCGTACACAAACTTGTTTTAGTTATATATACGGCAACCTTCTGCGTATGACCACCCGGGTTCCTTTTCCGGCGTGGTTCAAACTATTTCTCAGACATGGCGGCACGTGGTCATGAATATGCAGTGCTCACCCAAAACACAAAATTCTCATCATTTTCTAGATTTACTGATTTTACTGATTAAGAGGCTGTTTAACAATATGAACGTAAAACATTCACAAAGCTGTATAAACGCAGTTCTCGAAGCGTAGCAGCTACTCAAAAGTGGCGCCAAAAACAAGCCTCGTTAAAAACAAACATATCACCAATTGTCCTTGGCAAAAACCTGGTGCATATAATTGTCTAGTCTTATAGCTTATGACATTAGTGTTTACTCAAGCACCAGAACTCACACTTATAATCGCCGGCCATGCGTACGAAGTACTAGAAGTACCGTAGGCCTTGCGTATAGTAACAAAACACAGTAGGAATGTTGCAACGAAATCACTGCCATACTCCTAAAGCAATGTCGGGATACGTCATTTACAATGCACCCAAATCGCAGGTTACAGAATTAAAGTACGGAAGTCTCTGCCGTGTTCCTAACAAACAACGTCGGGATACGTCAAAAATTACCGTATCCCTGCATCGCCGTGCTGAAGATACAGCAACACCTGAACGGAAGTTGTCACCAATCTACGCATGCGCAGATTGATGCCGTACCTCTAACGCAAAGAAAAAAGGATACTGCTGCCGTACCCGTAACAACCACCTTTACATTAACATCCTATCTTTTAATAATATTTTTTAGAAATTTTCTACCTGAATAGAACGAATGACGAGACCTCAAAACAAATACTAAAAACGTCAATTGCACTTTTATGATTTAAGCATGACCTTGGGTACCCCTCTTGGCATAATTTCAGTTTTTCATTGATAATTTTGATAATGTGTGTATTTTTTCTTCAAAAGTATATATTTTCTGAAAGCTCATAAAATTACCTAATGAGCCATGCTTTGTTCAATAAAAACGAAAAGGATAGAAAATAGAGCAAAAAAATCACTTTAAAAGTTACATCCAACTTGCCGAAAAACCCTTTTGCTGAAACACACCGGTTCCAAAATTTTAAGTTGTTTGCTTACGACACCATAATAACGTGAAACATGCCTTGAACTCTTCCTCGCGGAGTGAATTTCAGAATTCAATGTCATTATAGAACAATAACTTTTATATATACAACAAATACAAAAATCCTAAACTAGGTCTCCCGGTGTGAAAGAACCATTACCTCCATATCATCCAGTCTTTGTAATCAGCATCATATCGTTATTCACCAAATAAAATTCGATTTTAATTCAAATTTAAGTTATCCTTAATCTTTTCAGGAATATCCGGATTTATTCGGATTTTTGTCATAATGTCGGGCAGATTTTAAATGAATTTGCATATTCATTTTTTTTCTGGGGGTGTTTTCCATGTCGTAAAAATCTTTACTTTTGTTGAATTTCAGTCGTCCCACTCTCAAGACTAAAACAAAGAAACAAAAAGGAAAACCAGTAACATCTGCATTATTTCAGCTGAATAATTTATGCTTCGCTTGAAAAAAAGGAATATCCTTTAGAAATAACGGGAAGATTTTACTTTGGCTTTTTTTCTTGTAAAGGTAGTGAAGTAAAACGTCGAGTAAAGGCGGAAAATGGGAGTGTTTTCCTGTTGTTTATCGCCGTGTGTATGATCGCCGTGTAGTTTTTAAGTAGAGGGTTGGAATTTTTAAATTGAGAAATGGAAATACTTAGGAAGAAGCAATGGCTGCTGTTAACAGTGACAATAGAATAGCAATGATATTATCCTTCAAATATTGGTTATTAAACATCAAAAATTTGCCGCTGAAAATGGTTCTGTCTTTTACAAAAAGAGCATTTGTCTAATTTACTCCATTACGGATTAAGTGCATTGTCGCCTGTAAATATTACAGGTGTTTTGATAAATAAACCGAACAAAACGTACCGTAAGTGCAACATTCAGTGATTAAATATTGTTCCTTCAAAGATCTCGGGATAAAAAGGGTTTCCGTTCATTTCGTCGCAGATCATTTCGTCGTAAATCATTTCGTGGCATTTCATAACCCTAACCTAACCTAACCCATTTCATAACCCTAACCTAACCTAACCCATTTCATAACCCTAACCTAACCTAACTCATTTCATAACCCTAACGAAATGATTTACGACGAAATGAATCCGACGAAATGATCTGCGACGAAATGAACGGTCACCATAAAAAGTACCTTCATACGTTTTTTATCTTGCTTTTTTATTCCTCAAGAATATATGATTTGCATGTGTTTTACAAAGCAATGCTTTTCAAGAACATAGACGTTCTATGACGTCCGCGAGACAGAACTGAACAATAAAGAAAATATATTTTATATTTGACTAAATAGTTGAAATATCTAACAATAGTATGTATTAATAAATATATATATTCAAAAGGTGAAGATGGAATTTACTCTCATGGATTCAATATTAAAATTATTCTGAGAATGTCAACTCTGTGATGACTTGTGCAGAGTTATTAATATATTTCAATGCAATAAGAATGCTGCGCTCCATTGTAGAGGTTTCATGAAGTTGTCTTACCGAGTCTTAGAAAATCAAATAAAGAATTTTTAAAAGAAAGCTTTATAATTATTTTTAAAACACACATAACTACTTTAAAATAATTCTGCACCCAGAGAGATGATTTTAAAACTGCAGGCTTTACTTAGTGTATAATCTCCTAACAAGATTTGTTGTTTTGTCTGTTTTTGTAATTGGAAAACAATTTTGTAGTCGGCTATGATTTTCAACACAAACGTCAGACAGCATATAGCGGCTTTGTTTGTGGACGAGAAACTCATTTTAGTGTTTTGCTTTTCAGAGTAGAACATGGCAATTAGCTTTCAAGATGTTGTTTTATGGAAAGAGGCCCGCATTTCAACGGCTGCCTTTTTGTTCGGGTTTTGTGTGTTTCTGGGATTTTCGTTTTACAGCGTTTTAGAAGTGTTGACATCCTTAGCTATTCCGACCGTTATTGTTGCCATGACAGTTCGGATCATTTACTTGCTTAAATCCGCCATCTTTAAAGCACCTCCAGATCACCCATTCCAGTAAGTGCTCTTGAAAAGCCGGAAATATGAACGTTATACGATCAAAAGACAATTATTTGCATGCTGTTAAAGAAATGCTATTTTGGCTCTCCGCATGGAATTACAATTACCGGGTTTTCTTCATAGACCATATAACCTGTTTGGTGCGTAAAAGCCAAATTTTAAACAGAAACCAATTACCTCCCTTTCGAAGTACACTTATTAAAATAAAAACACAGTAAAATTTATTGAAGGGTGCATTGTTTTATTTAATAAATTATTGGTGAGAATAAGAAGAAATTTGCAGAAAAATTCAATAATAAGTCCGACGTATGTTGAAATGAAGAAACAATTTATTTGCCTCAAATATTTGCATAGTGTAAGCTCCATTGATGGCCTACTTAATTAAATAGGTCATACTTCAACTGTCATACATTACGTCTTTCGTTGTTATATTTGAAACGTATGAATAACTTTTCCTTTAGCAAATCCAAAAGTTAAGTAACCAATTTCAATTATTTTAGGCCTTGGTTGGATCAGAAATGGATCGTCCATAATGACAAGGTAAATTATGTAAAAGTATTTTTCTGACGTAACTCTAACATAATTGCAAACTTTTAGGTAGAAACCGAAATTCCTCATTCTAATCAAGCATTTGAAAGAGTAGTTTTTCTAGTGTTTCTGTTTTATTGACGACATAAACAATCTTGCCTTTATTACGATCATTGCACAATTTTGAATTAAATTCCAGATGTACTCAGTCAACTGTTACTTATCAAGTCACGTGAATACTATTGTTCTCGAAACAAAAAGAATCGTGCTCGTCGAAGATTTTTTGAGTACGGTCAAGGTGCGATTATTAGACTCTGAAAAAGCTCTTGAATTTTAGTTTAGCTATTATTCCTATTAAACGACACAACAAAAATATTGAAAGCATCTTCCTGTTTTTTACCTTACTGTCGAGAGAACTTTGTTAAAAAATTTTCTTAAGATTTCTATAAATCCTTTAAATCAATTTCATTGTTTTTCTCGTTTCTTATTTGTCATGGAAAAAGTCGAAAGCAAACGTTTCATAGTAACAACTAGGTTATTTCGAAATGTCCTTCCAAGTTCCATGGCTTTCATCACAGTTGTCTTCATTTGTTTAGGCTCTGCTGTTTTTGTTTCTTTGGAATTACATTGGAAAACATTTTAGCGGTTTAACTTTGGTATTTTTTGGTAAGGACATACACTTTGTTAATAATATCAAATTTTAATGTGAAGGAGTGTAGAAGTGTAGTTACATAGGGTAGAAGTGTGGTTACATAGGGTAGAAGTGTGGTTACGGAGGGAAGAAGTGTGGATAAGGAGAGTAGAAGTGTGGCTACGGAGGGTAGAAATGTGATTACGGAAGGTAGAAGTGTGGTTACGGAGGGTAGAAGTGTGATTACGCAGGGTAGAAGTGTGGTTACGGAAGGTAGAAGCGTGGTTACAGAGAGTAGAAGTGTGGTTACGGAGGGTAGAAGTGTGGTTACGCAGGGTAGAAGTGTGGTTACGGAGGGTAGAAGCGTGGTTACAGAGAGCAGAAGTGTGGTTACGGAGGGTAGAAGTGTGGTTACGGAGGGTAGAAGTGTGGTTACGGAGGGTAGAAGCGTGGTTACAGAGAGCAGAAGTGTGGTTACGGAGGGTAGAAGTGTGGTTACGGAGGGTAGAAGTGTGGTTACGGAGAGTAAAAGTGTAGTTACGGAGGGTAGAAGTGTGGTTACGGAGGGTAGAAGTGTGGCTTCTGAACACATAGTTTGATACGCATACTTAATTTGTTAGCTAAAACATCTGTGGTTTTGTTCAGGTTACATAGGTGTTTTTACGGTACCGAAATTGTACGAAACTTATCAAGAAGACATTCACAGAAAATTCCAACAGATAAAGAAGAAGCATTCTGAACTTCACATAAGGTTCTTCATTCGTTTTACATCTGAAAGCATTTTCTAATCGTTCTAAATATGACACGTGCTGCCATCGTTTCTTTTCAGCATTTCAAAACACATCCCCGGAATGTCGCACCACGTTAGCTTTTTACAACAGTTAAACGAAGATAAATTGCAGAACAGCTTGAAAGGAGATAAAATACAGAACGACAAATGGTCAAAGAGCGATTAAAGTTAATTCACAAATTATTAATTTAGAAAAAAACAATTTTATTCTATTGTAAATTATGTTTAATTAGAGATTATATTTTAAATTGTTAATGAAGTCACGATTGGTTGATAATATCTCCGTCCATCAAGAATAATGTCCAAAATGCATCGTTTAAACAATGTCTTTAGAAGAGCAGATCTCTTCAAGTGTGTGAAGGTAAAGAAGTTGCTGTCCATGCTACACAATATAACGATTTTATGAATCTTCATCGTCGGAGGTAAAGAATTATCATTACGAGAAGGAACCACTCAAGGTGATCATACTGCTATGGATGCATGTTCAATTGACATAACACTTTTTCTTCTCGAGTTCGCGAAATCAATTAACAACACAACAAAACATATCGTTTTAGCCGATGACGTTGCGGGGAAAACAACAGATATAAAGGTTCTTTGGGACAAGTTATGTGAAAACGGTCCCAAATTTAACTATTTCCTTAAATCTAAAAAATGATATCATATAGTCAAAGAATCTGTCTATTGCTAACAACATATTCGCCGACTCAAATGTCCAAACCACCTCATACCTCTTACCTCGTAATGAAGACATTCCTGCGGTTACTGGTGGTTACAACTGCTCAGGCATTGAATGACGACTCCTGTCGTTACAAACTAGCTTGAACGACGACATAAAAAATAGACTATATAGAAAATAGACGGAATATCAGAAGAGATTTTATTGTTTTTATTGTTGTGTTGAAAACACGGTTTATTAAACCCCGTAAAATGAGAAGATGGTAGAAATCTATGTAATAGTTTTATTAAATATCTTATTTAATAAATAAGAATTAAACTGAAATAAATTAGTTTAAGACAACATTCGTTTATATATCTTTTAATTCTGTACATCAATCATTCCAATGATTTGGTGTGTTTTGGCTTGTATAATCTTAATATGTTGGCTCCAAAATAAATGTTTATCTATGTAGACTCCCACTGCTTTCTATTAGTGAGATCACAAGTGAGTCACTTAACCATTGTGACGTTGTAGCTGAAATGCCATGTTGAATTTTATTCAGCAAAATAGAATGATTGACAGTATCAAATGCATTCGAAAGGTCAACAAACACACGAGTGAATAAATGTTCTTCTCCAAAGCCTTTGACTTGCAAGTTAGACTACAGCATACGATGTGGAACATTCATCACGGAACCCAAATTGATGTTTGTAGAAGAGATTATTTCCAGAAACTTGAGATAACACGTTCAATTAGTTTAGAGAACTCCATCAGCAGCCGCATTTCTTTCTTTGCGCTAAAATTGCCCCGATTTGAAATAATTCTGCCCCGATTTGAAATAATTGCCCTGATTTGAAATAATCTTTGCCCCGATTTGAAACATTTTCCCCCCAATCCTTGCACCAACAATTCTTGTACAATTTGAATGTTTTAAAAGTTCTTCACAGTAACAACATCTTTGTTTGGGAAACTAAAATCCTTAAAGATATACAACAAAATGCAAAATAGCATTCTGATGTCCGATCCTAACACTAACAACTATTAGTACAAATATCAAAAATGAACAAAAGACAAAGTGGTTTTCCTAATCAAAATTTACACCAGAACTATTTCTTCTTACTTTTCCATTCGATGTTTTTTTATTAAATACCAACCAAAGGCTTCTGCGAACAAGTGAATCCAAGCAGAGTTCCACTTTGGACAAGATATTATTCGTTTCAATTCCAAAACAATGCCACTTATTGAACCATATGCTCTTATGATTCTTTGCACATTCACAACGATTTCCCCTGAATTTCTTTGTTTAGATAAAGCATCCAGATTATCTATGTATATTCTAGGAAGATGATTCAGGCCTTTTTTCGAATAATCGGAAAACCAGAATAGCAGATAGCATGTTGTTGAAAGTCCAACACACGTGATTTGGAAAGGCGTTAGTCAGATGAAATCAAAGCTGACAAAAAGATATTTTCCAGGATTTCCAGAAGTAGCTGTTCGAGATTGATATTTTCCTGCGATTGTTTATTTATGAATTCTGGATTATCCAACTCATCTTGACCTCCAACACTTTCAACCATTTTATTGTCGTTGTCTGGTTGATCAATAACTTCTTCCTTGTCACTTTCCGTTTCAGAATTTTGCCTGGGATTTACATTTTGAAGAACTCTTGACTGCGAGGAGTTGCGCCCCACAGTCTTTAATTAGCATTGTAAAGCCAATTCGGCTCGTCTGAGGATGACCTAGTAAGAACGGCATAATGTTCACCATGCCCCTCTGCAAAGTGTCCCAAAATTACTTTTCCAAGGGGGACAGTGTTGAATGGTAATATTTCCACTCTACCTCCTCCTTGTCCCAAAGTTGAAATTATGATGATTTTCAGATTAAATAGGTTTGCAATTACTCTTAAAGTAATTTCATCACCGTAAGTTCCATCTTTTTCATCTCTCTAAGATATTGCTGCCAGGGCATCCCAGCAAAAAGCTCTAGAGGTATACCGGTTACCATATCGTTACTGATTAGGTATTGGACAACTTCCGTTCTTAAAGTTGCTGCAGACCGATGTAAACCAAGGTTCCTTAGTCATCATCATCATCATCATCATCCAACTTTTGATTATACAGGCCTAATTAATCCTCTATCGAGGGTGTGGCCTGTCTGACTTTCCTTTCTCGAAGACGCCCTCTCCACACAAAGCGGAGGGTCTGTAAAAACCATACCAAGCGCTTCTCTGTCTTTCTGGACTACTTCTTCCCATGTCTTCTTTGGCCTACCAGCACTCCAGCGATCATGGCACGGTCATTTCTTCGAAGACGGTTTAAATTATTGGCTGTCAACGCCCATGTCTCAGAGGCATGCAACATGAAACTCCGAATGCAGGTTGAATACACTCGACTTCTGGTGAGAAGTGGCAGATGGCGACTGGTGAAAAGTGGTAAGAGTTGGCGGAATTTTCCCCATGCACACTTGCAGCGTGTGATAACAGCCAGCGTGCATTCTCCCCCAGCAAAGAGCATCCAAGATAGCAGAACTCTGAGACCACCTCAAGTTTGTCAGTTCCAATCATCACCTGCAGCAGAGGTCTCCTATCAATTGGTCTAGCAGTGCCAAGGCAACGAGACCACTTGAAAACAAGGTTTACATGTAGGGGGCCCTGAATGCCGCTACATTTCTTGTGCACCCAGAAGGAGCAGCCACTGCAAAGAATTGCATTGCTTCCTGTTCCTATGCGGCACACACACAACAAGAATATCTACCAGACATCTTCAGCTGGTCCATGTCTGTGCCGGATATCATGATCTTTGTCTTCCCCATGTCGACATGTCGGCAGTCCCTTCTTCTCCATCCCTGACTTCTATATATTCACCTTTTCTATCAACTCCTCCAAGGATTCTGCAATTGCCACCATGTCATCTGCGTAAAGCTGTTCGCATGGGCAGCCTGTGCAGAATTCCTTGGAGAGGGCCTCCAGCACAATAATGAAAAGTAACGGGCTAAGAACAGAACCTTGATGCACTCCTACTCCAACACCAAACTCCTCACTGTAGCCTTCTCCAACTCTCACTTTGCTTCTTCCATCCGGGTACATAGATTGGACCAGCCGTACCAGCCATTCTTCAATGCCAAGCTTGCGTATTGCCCACCATATGATGTTACGAGGTACACGGTCAAATGCCTCCTCCAGATCTATGAAAGCCATGTACAGTGGCTTGTTTGCAGTCCGATACTTCTCCTGCAACTGACAAACAATGAATATAGCATCAGTGGTCCCACGCCCAGGCATGAAGCCAAACTGCATGTCATCAATCGCGACTCTATTCCTGATCAGTCCCTCCACCACTCTCTCAACAACTTTCATCACCTAGTCAGTCAACTTCAAACCCCTGTAATTTCCTCTGTCCAAGGCATCACTCTTTCCCTTGAATAAGCTGACAATGTGACTCTCCTTCTCCTGCCATTCAGATGGGATCCGACCTTCGGATATGATGGCAGCAACAAAATCATGTACTAGGTCAACACCAGCCTTTCCAGACGGTTTCAACATTTTTGCAACAATACCAAATGTTCCAGAAGCCTTTCCAAGAGACATCTTGTTGATAGCTTTGGCTATCATCTCTGAGGTGATTGGCTCACTTTGGCCCTCAACTGAAGCTTCATCTGATAAATCCTCAGGGTTCCACTCAAATTCAACATTAAGCAGTCGTTCATAGGGTTGTTTGCAAGCTTTCTTCTTGGCATTGTCATCAAGCAAGAGTTCGCCAGAGTCATTTTTGACAGGCTTCTCCCCTGACACATCCTGGTTGTCACGACGTATTTGCTTGGCGGGTCGATGATATACGTCTGCTGTCTTTAGGTTAATGTTCTTCAGAGTGACTTTCTCAGCTTCGTTCATGGCATGATGAACTGTACCCTTGAATGCTCGTTTGGCTGTTTTATATTCTTCACGGTTACCTCCTTTTTTCCACGCCTTCCAACATCTTTGCTTCTCTTTCACTGCACTATCCACTACATCATCCCACCACCAAGTCTGCTTTCTCCATCGATGTTTCGAAGAAACACCACAGACTTTCTCTGTCACTTTTAACAAGTTGTCTTTCAGAGAAGCCCATTGTTCATCAACCGTAGTTGCTGGTGACTCTATGTTTACCCTTGTTATTTCCACAAAAGCTTCAGATAACTCAGCTTGTTTCTCAAGTTGACGTAGCTTCCACACCTTGATGCCGGGGACAAATTTGCGTTTTGGTACAGGATAAGTAGTCACCGTAAAATCCCCTACCACCAGCCTGTGCTGAGATGCACACTCTTCGCCAAGGATAACTTTGACATTTGACACATGTCTTCTAAAACTGCGACGGAAAAGGATAAAGTCGATTCGTGATGCAGATGTACCAAATTGGTAGGTGACAAGATATCTGTCTTTCTTCTTGTACCAAGAGTTACCAACGACAAGCTCGTTAGCAACAGCAAATTCCAATATTCTTCCCCATTCAGTATTTCGCCGCCCATAAGCCTGCCCACCATGTACTTCTCTGAAACCAGTGGATTCAGTTCCAATATGCCCATTCCAATCACCGCATATGAATAGTTGCTCGGAATACCAAATACCACCTTCCCAATAATCATTCTGATTAGTAGAATCCTGTCAGAGACTGAGGACCTCAAACACCTTCTCCCACCACTCTTGAGCAAGTAATACTCCAACTCCACATGTACCCTTGTTATTCCCAGACCAGATGAACTTATAACACGAGTCTTTACCAGCGATTCTCCTGACTCCACCCATCTTCCACCTTGTTTCCTGAAGGCAACACAGGTCCACCTTTCTTTGAGTTAATGTTTCAACCACTTCACTAGCTTTTCCCCGCATTGTGCCCACATTGAGCGTACCAACACGAAAGGACTTTGGACGTTCGCTTGATTTGCCACAATGGCCCGACCCTGCATCCCCACGAACCCCGAGGTCTGTCAAGCCGGAGACACTGCTGTCTCTACTTTTGGAGCCAGCACCGCCTATTGCGTTTCTTCGATTATGATTAGTCATGTTTGGATTGTGGCGGTTTTACAAAAGGATGCCCTTTCTTTGCAAACCTGTTTACAGGCCAGGGGACTGGGTGTTTTTCAAAGTGACACCATCACCAGGACTTTGCATCAGAAGTCCAACTCGTAGTCTGTAATCAACCAAGGATAACCCATAAGACAATGAGGGTTTTATATCAGATTTTTCTTTGTCCTAGATGGGTTGCCTTCACCACGGCTAATGAGCACCCACAAAATCACTATCCAACTACTCACTATCCAACAACCTGCTGCTGTTGTCTTAACCACAAACCCGGGTCGGGCAACTTTCAGGTACTATGCCTTGCTAAAGGGCAGCCTGTGATTTTGTCCGGGACTGCTCATTTCCATATTCGCAGCTAACCTCCATATCTGAAGGCCGTTCCACTATCCGCAACTTGTGGACCCGGTAGATGGGAGTTGTCACCTCCACACTACTTTAGTGCAAAACATAATGCTGAAAATTGACAGTTTCCATCTCCTGGAGCATCGTACACTAAATCGTAACATTGATCTGTAAACTGTTCAATCCGATCGCTTCTGGTTAAAGGAATCCAAAGTTTCTCTTGAAAACGTTTTCAAGAGGATATTTTTTTCACTCGCCAATTCGCAATATCTTCTACTCTAAATTTATGTTCTGAAATCTGTTCCGATCCTGACATTCGAAGTTTAACGCTGTACGTTACATTGTCTTTATAACGCTTTAGGATTTTTCCTGGTAACACCTTATGGTTTTTCGCTGAGCGACGGGCCTTGCTACCGACACGTGCAAATACTTCATCGCCGGGTTTATACTTCTTGTAGACATTTTTCCGAGCGTCTTTTTTCCATCATTCTTTTTGTCATTCTTATGTTTGCTTCCCCGGCTTTCTGTCTCCAGCGATTAGTATTCAGAGTTTGATTTCGAAAATCTTGCACAGAAGGACCGATGGTTGTCGTAGTATGTATTGTTTTATTGTATATTTTCCCATCATTTATTAGTTCAATGGCTTTTCTCTCAAAGTATATTTCGAAGGCGCACTGCCAGCTCAATTCTTCCCTTTTCTCATGATTTCAGCATTTCATATACTCTGGAAAACCTTTTACCCAGTTCACCCCTGTTTTTTTTTGCTTCATCAAATCGTAATAAATCTTCCGTCGAAGTACGCAATGAGATCGTTCTACCTTTCCTTGCGCTCTGGGATTGTATGGACGACATTTGATCATCTTTATCTTTTTTTTTTGCAATACGATTCAACATCTTTTTTAAACTCTTCCCCAATGTCACTCTGTAATCGTTCTGGAATTCCATGCACGTTATAAATTCGCTGCAGTTCCTTCTTCACAAAGCTGCCTTTCTTTCTTTCGAGAGGAGCCAACCAATGAAATCTGGAGAACAAATCCATAAGGGACAAAATATAATGATATGTTTTCCTTCTATACTCTACTTTCATATTGTTCATATCAACCAAATCTACTTGGTGCTGTTCATGAATTCTTTTAACCATAACGGGACGTGGTTAGGCCTTGTTGGTGAATTTCACGCTAAACTTTCGTATATTATCGTTATTTGTAGCACATTTCAAAACCTGACGTTTGCTTAGGCCAGCAAAACCATCTGCCGTTCTTTTATGTAATTTATTGTATCCTCCAGATTTGGATTTATGAAATGCTCTTTGTACAACGTTTTCAACTTCAGAACGCTTCACAACCTGATATTCGAACAGAAGGAAAATTGTATTGTAGAACAATGAAAGTAGAAAGAAATTTGGATAAATCACGCGATGAAAATGAATCTCTCAAAAGTTATCGTGGAAGATCATCTGGTGGCGACACTTATTGCACCCGTAATCTATTTGGAACATAATCATAGCCTCCTTTAGTTACACCTGTGTTACATAATATATAGGCGGGCAAGGGAGTAATACCCCCATAATTTCCTTAATAACTAGTGTTTTTGGTAAAGATACAAAAGTTAATTGGCCCTAATCATTTTCCAGCAATCTAGAGCCCAATTTTTCAAAAGGTTCTGTCCCCCAAATTCATTTCTATGGCCCTGTTACCTGAAGGTTATGAAATAATATAATACTTTACTGATAATTTTACCTTTTTACCATCATAATAAAGGACATTTTCTATGTTGTAAAACTTTCCATTCGCTCTCCAAAATTTTAGTGCAGCATTTCTTTCTGTGTTTGATCTTGTCGCCACGGGAACTTTAAATTAATTTTTACAAATTTTATTAAGACTTCATAAGTTTCATCGTCCACAGGATGAATAAACGCGAATCGCGTTTGTGTACACAAAAAAATGAATAAAGGCAATGACCTGCGGAAAAGTATATTCTCATTTCTGTATTTCGTCCTACTTCCATACATTCAAAGATTAACTTTCTTGAGATTTTTTTCTTTTGCTCATGATGGTCTTTATCTCAATTAAGCGTAATGGGAATATGGGCTATATATATATATATATATCGTCTGCTAAAGAACCAGGTGAGAGCAGCATGCGACAACGACTTGGACATTTGGCTACTCAAACAGGCAGACACTATCAACGATGCTTTCCACCGCAACGACTCTGCTCTCCTATTCAAGACAGCGAAGTGTCTGACTGCCGGATCACGCAAATCGGAAGCCACCATCAAGCTAAGCGATGGCACTCCATGTGATACTCCTGCAGACGAAGTACAACGCTGGCATGAGTATGCTCAATAGCTCTTCCAGTCCAGCCTGCAAGGTGCAACGTATACGCCACAACAATTTGCATCCGCTTCACTACCTGCTGATGCCATCTCCCGGCTGAAGAACGGGAAAGCTGCTGGGCCAGACGGAGTGCAAGCTGAGTTTCTGAAAGCCATGCTAGACGACCCGGTTGTATTTTCGGCAATCCATCGCGCCATCAACCGCATCTGGACAACTGGCATATGGCCATCTTCGGCACTGACATCGAACTACATCGCCCTCTATAAAAAAGGTGACAGTGGTGATTGCAGTAACTACCGCACCCTGGCTTTAATCACGCATGCCAGCAGAATAATGCTCAACATCATCCAAGAGGATTTGAACAGAGTCGCCAGGGTCAACGTTAGCGACACACAATATGGATTTAGTGCGGGCAAGTCTACAACCGACGCCATATTCACAATCAAGCTTATCGGACAAGCGCACATGGCAGTTGGTCACAGTCTACACATGGTGTTTGTTGACTTCAGAAAGGCCTTCGACTCCGTCATACACCACAAACTGCTGGAAACCATCGACGGATACGGTGTCATGCCGGAAGTCACCCGCCTCATCGCCAACCTTTACAACGGCGCCCACGGCTCGATCTCATGGAAGGGACAGACCACTGACGAATTTGAGACGCCTGTTGGGGTGCGGCAAGGTTGCCCTCTGTCCCCCGTACTTTACAACATGTACACGGAAGCGGAGTGCGAGTGGAGGGCACAGGTGTCCCATCTCACCCCGTCAGACGTCGCCGGTGATCTTTTCTGGGAGCTGAGGTATGCAGAAGATGCCACCTACATGCAGGAGAAGCTCGACTCCATAGCCACATCCTACGGCTTGAAGTTGCACCCAGGCAAGACTGAACACCTAGCACTGAACCCACCAGCAGATGCACCTGTCACGCTGCATGGCAATCCCATCAAATCGACCAACCATGTCAAGTATCTGGGCTGCAGTATCAACACAACGATGGACGACTCCACCGAGATTCGCAGCTGCATCGCCATGGCGAAGAGCGCCCTGGACACCTGCGTTTATCTCAAGAAACCCCGCATCCGCACTGAAACCAAACTCCATCTTGCGAGAGCTCTCATTCTTTCCAAAATGTTATATGGCGCGTCGACATGGACAGTGAGTGTCCCCAGTGGGAAAGCCATAGATGCGTTTGGCAGAACTATGTGGAGGAAACTGCTTGGCATCCTATGGAGCGACTTTGTCTCGAACCAGGAACTCGAGCAAAGAATTGGCTACCGATGGCAACTCACACGGGCCACTCTGATGAACCAACAATGGGCATGGCTTGGTCAACTCCAACGCCACACGAACCATACAACTCTTGTCCACGGACAGCCAACCGGTTCACGACGCACCAGAGGGAGGCCACGGCTTCGCTGGATAGATGGCCTACGCCGTTGGACGGGCTCCACAGCAGCCACTCTGGTTGACGAGGCGACGGCCCGTTCGCCCATCCTACAAAAGAAACAGCCGGCAATATTTTCAATGGTGTTGCACAGTCATAGTCGCCAAGGCGCCAGTGGCGTATGACGTTGATTGATTGGAATATGGGCATTGTTAGCAGGTTAGACAGCAAACATACAAGCTAAACGCAAAGTATACACCGGCTACATGGACGTTTATAAAGATTATTTATTACACACTTAATACAATTCATAGAGGAAAAGGTAATACCCAAGCTGGGTTTAAGGAGGTTATAACGTCTTAACCTCATTGCTGGGTTCAAGGAGGTTATAACGTCTTAACCTCATTGCTGGGTTCAAGGAAGTTATAACGTCTTAACCTCATTGCTGGGTTCAAGGAGGTTATAACGTCTTAACCTCATTGCTGGGTTCAAGGAGGTTATAACGTCTTAACCTCATTGCTGGGTTCAAGGAGGTTATAACGTCTTAACCTTATTGCTGGGTTCAGGGAGGTTATAACGTCTTAACCTCATTGCTGGGTTCAAGGAGGTTATAACGTCTTAACCTTATTGCTGGATTCAAGGAGGTTACAACGTCTTAACCTCATTGCTGGGTTCAAGGAGGTTATAACGTCTTAACCTCATTGCTGGGTTCAAGGAGGTTATAACGTCTTAACCTCATTGCTGGGTTCAAGGAGGTTATAACGTCTTAACCTTATTGCTGGATTCAAGGAGGTTATAACGTCTTAACCTCATTGCTGGGTTCAAGGAAGTTATAACGTCTTAACCTCATTGCTGGGTTCAAGGAGGTTATAACGTCTTAACCTCATTGCTGGGTTCAAGGAGGTTATAACGTCTTAACCTCATTGCTGGGTTCAAGGAGGTTATAACGTCTTAACCTTATTGCTGGATTCAAGGAGGTTATAACGTCTTAACCTCATTGCTGGGTTCAAGGAGGTTATAACGTCTTAACCTCATTGCTGGGTTCAAGGAGGTTATAACGTCTTAACCTCATTGCTGGGTTCAAGGAGGTTATAACGTCTTAACCTTATTGCTGGATTCAAGGAGGTTATAACGTCTTAACCTCATTGCTGGGTTCAAGGAGGTTATAACGTCTTAACGTCATTGCTGGGTTCAAGGAGGTTATAACGTCTTAACCTCATTGCTGGGTTCAAGGAGGTTATAACGTCTTAACCTCATTGCTGGGTTCAAGGAGGTTATAACGTCTTAACCTCATTGCTGGGTTCAAGGAGGTTATAACGTCTTAACCTCATTGCTGGGTTCAAGGAGGTTATAACGTCTTAACCTCATTGCTGGGTTCAAGGAGGTCATAACATCTTAACCTCATTGCTGGGTTCAAGGAGGTTATAACGTCTTAACCTCATTGCTGGGTTCAAGGAGGTTATAACGTCTTAACCTCATTGCTGGGTTCAAGGAGGTTATAACGTCTTAACCTCATTGCAGGGTTCAAGGAGGTTATAACGTCTTAACCTCATTGCAAGGTTCAAGGAGGTTATAACGTCTTAACCTCATTGCTGGGTTCAAGGAGGTTATAACGTCTTAACCTCATTGCTGGGTTCAAGGAGGTTATAACGTCTTAACCTTATTGCTGGGTTCAGGGAGGTTATAACGTCTTAACCTCATTGCTGGGTTCAAGGAGGTTATAACGTCTTAACCTCATTGCTGGGTTTAAGGAGGTTATAACGTCTTAACCTCATTGCTGGGTTCAAGGAGGTTATAACGTCTTAACCTCATTGCTGGGTTCAAGGAGGTTATAACGTCTTAACCTTATTGCTGGGTTCAGGGAGGTTATAACGTCTTAACCTCATTGCTGAGTTCAAGGAGGTTATAACGTCTTAACCTCATTGCTGGGTTTAAGGAGGTTATAACGTCTTAACCTCATTGCAGGGTTCAAGGAGGTTATAACGTCTTAACCTCATTGCTGGGTTCAAGGAGGTTATAACGTCTTAACCTCATTGCTGGGTTTAAGGAGGTTATAACGTCTTAACCTCATTGCAGGGTTCAAGGAGGTTATAACGTCTTAACCTCATTGCTGGGTTCAAGGAGGTTATAACGTCTTAACCTCATTGCTGGGTTCAAGGAGGTTATAACGTCTTAACCTCATTGCTGGGTTCAAGGAGGTTATAACGTCTTAACCTCATTGCTGGGTTCAAGGAGGTTATAACGTCTTAACCTCATTGCTGGGTTCAAGGAGGTTATAACGTCTTAACCTCATTGCAGGGTTCAAGGAGGTTATAACGTCTTAACCTCATTGCAAGGTTCAAGGAGGTTATAACGTCTTAACCTCATTGCTGGGTTCAAGGAGGTTATAACGTCTTAACCTCATTGCTGGGTTCAAGGAGGTTATAACGTCTTAACCTTATTGCTGGGTTCAGGGAGGTTATAACGTCTTAACCTCATTGCTGGGTTCAAGGAGGTTATAACGTCTTAACCTCATTGCTGGGTTTAAGGAGGTTATAACGTCTTAACCTCATTGCTGGGTTCAAGGAGGTTATAACGTCTTAACCTCATTGCTGGGTTCAAGGAGGTTATAACGTCTTAACCTTATTGCTGGGTTCAGGGAGGTTATAACGTCTTAACCTCATTGCTGAGTTCAAGGAGGTTATAACGTCTTAACCTCATTGCTGGGTTTAAGGAGGTTATAACGTCTTAACCTCATTGCAGGGTTCAAGGAGGTTATAACGTCTTAACCTCATTGCTGGGTTCAAGGAGGTTATAACGTCTTAACCTCATTGCTGGGTTTAAGGAGGTTATAACGTCTTAACCTCATTGCAGGGTTCAAGGAGGTTATAACGTCTTAACCTCATTGCTGGGTTCAAGGAGGTTATAACGTCTTAACCTCATTGCTGGGTTCAAGGAGGTTATAACGTCTTAACCTCATTGCTGGGTTCAAGGAGGTTATAACGTCTTAACCTCATTGCTGGGTTCAAGGAGGTTATAACGTCTTAACCTCATTGCTGGGTTTAATTTTTATAATGAAAGAACATTTATTTCAAATCAGGGCAGCTTTTGTTATTTCAAATCGGGGCAATGATTATTTCAAATCGGAGCAGCTCTAGTTATTTCAAATAGGGGCAGATTTATTTCAAATCGGTGCAGAACACAGTGAGCTAGTTTTCCAGGAACTATCAAAAATATTTGATCATAAAGTATTCACCCTAAGAATAATTAAATCAGTAAAACGCCACGTGCAATTTAAATTTCCGAGAATAATTGAAAAGCCACAAAGCAGAAAAGTAATGAGCAAAAGATTGAGGACATAAAGAGAAAGATCCTGGGGGTAATTACGTCGACAGGAATAAAGATGGCGAAACACTACAAAGAAAAAAGGTGTCTGTTTTTTTAATATCTGATAAACGACTACAAAAATATAAGTTTCCAAATGCTACAAAACAAAATAAAAATACCGATACCATTAACTGATTATTTAGCTTTCACTTTGTTTTCGAGACGAGAATGTTATTTGACAAGCCAGAACTCGTTTTGTCATTGATGAGGCCATTCGACCAGCAAATAGCTACAAAAACGCTTGCACTACGATTTACTGCCAAGTCGAATTACTCCACAGAGATTGAAGGAAGGGTCATCAAACGTAAAAGCAAGGAAAACATAAATAATCCATTAAATAAAATTATACTAAAAAATTATGCGGAAAAATCTCGATGAGCCGAAACGTGTATAATTAAACAACAAATTTGAACATAATCAATATTTCACAGATATTTTCTAATCCCTTATTAATGTATAACCCGTAGAAAAGGCCCCCCTTAATTTTTGCCCGTTTAATTAAATGAGTTCCCAATCGTTGTGGTCGGAGAACAAGTCGTTATATGATGGAGCGCGGCTGTTCAACGTGTTCCCGTAAAACAGTAAGGTCTGTCGCTCGTACAGATGACCCTGTCTGTCGATGCCCCACAGTTCATCATTCGCACTCACGCTGATCTGCTCGAACGAACCCGGAACTTTCTTCCAATAGTCGCCGATCGTGTTACTGTTTGACACACCGAACCTACATATGACGTCACCGTTAGGACACAGACCCCACACGTGGTTCTTGCTGATGGCGAGGTCCGTGCAGCTGGTTCCCGCCACCACTACCCAGGAGGTGCCGATCCAGAAGTTCTCCGACACGTCTTTGCGCGCGTATACGTTGTTCCTGTCGTCGCACGCCCATACCACCCGGTCGTCGGGACCCACCACGATTTTCACGAACATGCTGCCGTCCAGTGGGCACTCTTCCACGGGTAACCAGTGCGGCGAGAAGCTCCTTTCCCTGCGATCCTCCGAGTGGCTCATATTCAGCCAGGCGTTGCCTTCGTAATCCACAGCCCATACTACCAGGTTGCCGCAGCAAATGCTCTTCAAACGTTTGTTCTCCTGCATGTTCACTTTGATCCACTTCAAACCTTGAGGACAGGCGTCAGATATCCCCACACGAAAGTAAACATCCTGACCGCCAGTGAGCGCCCACAGAGAGCGCGGACCGGTGGAGCAATACTTAAGCACAACCCGGTTGGGTGGATGTACATTGTAGCTTTGGCCGTTCGGACGGAAACAGTAGAGCTGACCGTTCGGTTGCAGTGCCCACACAAACCCTTTGTTCATATCAGCACCACCCGCTGTGATGCATGTCCAACACGATGACGAAACATTGGTAGGGATTGTGGACTGCCATCTTGTACCAAGCAGATGCCCGTGAGCGACGTGCAACGTCCCCTGCTTTCCCAGGATCAACACACCGGCCACATCGTTCGCCACAACCATCTTCGCTTCGTTGCCCTTTCTGAAAAAGGATAGCACAGAGGAAAACCACGGGGCATCTACTAATTGGTGCTCGCCTAGCGAAAGCTGATACCACGTGCCGCCGCCGGGGTTTTCCCCGCAAATGTCCTCGTTGAACCAGACCTCGTGGTCTCGATCGATTACCCAGCAAACGTTCTTCGGTCCCAGCATGACGTGGATGGCGTTCATGGCAGGCAGTTCGCTCCACATTGAGGAGTCTGTTTCGCTGCTTGTGACGAACAAGTCCCCTGTGTGTCAAATAACACATAAAGCGCGAGGTTAATACGTACAATTTCACGGTGTCCTTTCTGGTTGGAAAGATGTAGTATATATCTTTGTTTAATAAGTAGCGCACCATATATTATAGTTAAGGCAATTACAAATTAGGTTGATTGAAAATTCCGTTGACAAACCAAAAAACTTTGCAAATCGGAATTGAGGTCGTAAAGTCATACTAAATTTTAAGAAGTGAAGTAAACAGAAAATTCACCCATGAAAACCTGCACGTGGTTGTAAATATCAAGCGCCCACACGAGTCCGTTCAAGCAGCTCACTTGGACGAAGTCGCTGGCCACTTTCACCGTGATCCAGCCGGAGCCCGAAGGTTTGAGTGACGTCACACCCGTGCGAACAAACACATCTCCGTCACATTTGATTGCCCATACGCAGTCGTCGTCAACGGCAACGTGATGGATGTGTTTCTCGAACGGCTCCCAGTTACCGCCTGGGAAAATAACTTACTTACTTACTTACTTACTTACTGCTTACTGGGTCGAGCGTACTCGGACAAGAGAAAATAAAGAAGCAAGAACAAGGGAAAATAAAGACGATGATAAATGAAAACCTCCGTGTATTGAATGATTTGAAATAATATATTATATGTTCATAAAACAAAAAGTTCTTAAAGAAGCATAAAACTATATACGACTTGTACGTATATGTACTAGTAGTGTTATCGTGGACATATAGGGCATCGAAAGTCACGACCTACCTGCCGGGTTGTGCTCTTTAACGCCACTGCGATAGTAAGCCACCTTCTGTCTGTCCACACACCACACCACCGAACCCCTCTGATTGCATGCCACGTGCACGGCTTTTCCCGGTACCCTCTTCCACACGTACCCCTGGGTGCCGGACCGTACTTCTGCGGGCGTGCAAAACACGTGATCGTGGTTGTCTACCGCCCACAGGAGGGTGGCGGAACACGCGACGCTTTGTAGTTGACCGCAACTGGGAACGTCAGCTTCCGCCCAGCTATCGGCCAGGTAGCGCAGTCGTTCGTTTACCACTTCAGAAGCAGCCTTGGGCGAATGTAGCGGACGACCCTCCATATCCGAACCGCATGGCGAGCTCGGGAAGCTGTGCTTGTTTTTGCTCAGTTTTTTGCGTTTTATAGGAACTGCACCTGTGAAGCATTCGCAAACGAAAATGAATTTAGCAGTCTTTTGTTTTGGTTAGGATCAGTTCAGCGAAGTATCCATTTCATTGCAATGTTTTGATTGACAAAAGCATTAACCAAATTCTCGAACGTTGGCAATAATTTTAACGGATTCCATAATTAAAATATGTGGAATTAAACATTTCAAAATATACCTGTAGCACTTCTTCCTCTGGCACTGCATAGCGGCGATGAACTCAAATTATCTTCGACATCAGTGATGGATTCAATGGACTCAATAAGGTCGGTCTGCACGTCAATGCGATCGTACTCTCCTATCTCCTCCTCCTGCATGCTGTTCTCGACATGATCAAGCGAAAACTCAGACAAACTTACACTGAGTTGCGCGTAAATCGACTGCGTGGGAAACGGACTGATAGGATACAGCTTGCAATCGTCAATCGGCTCTGGCGCGTCATTAAAAACGTCAAATTGACGATGCGTGTCGGTTTCTATGGCAATCCTCTCCGTTGCCATGTATGCGATGTTTTCCAGAGCTTCGCCGCGTATCTCTTTGCATCGTTCTCCAAGACTCTGAACACTGACGTTGCTACCATGTCGCTGGTGAGATATCTTTACGTTCACCACGTTCATATCGGAGAGGTCCACTGATGCTGACTTACGTGCTAACGGTTCCAAAGGTTTATTTACAACGGGGATTTTAAAGTCTTTGGTAATGTCAACCTTGGGCATTCGAGGCGAGTCGTGATTAGATTCCTCAAGTTGAGAAGGTAGGTTTGTAGTGCCTCTATCAGTCAAAAGCGGCGTTTCCACCCGTAAATGTTCAGGTAAGGATGCATCTTTTTCAACAACTAAGATTACGACATTGTCCCGTGAGCTATCCGGCTTGTCATCGTCCACTGCTTTGTCCGTCGCAACCTTCGCGGGTTCATGGTCAGTGTATTGTTTATCGAGTGAAAAGTAAAACTCGGGACTTTCGGCGGTCGAATTTTTGCTGGTGACGTTAATCGAGCTTAAATCTATAGGAGGTTGTTCAATAAGTTGCGAGCCATCATCAAATGTTCCTTCGCTATTTGAATTCATGGTTTTAGCTACGTCGTAGTTGAGCAGGGTAGTCGTATCGTCTTCTTCGCATGGAGTAGAAGCTTCCGTCAATTCCAACTCCGAGTTGATAACTACGTAAACGAATGATATAATTACCATCCGAAATATAAACAAAGCAGAGATACGAAATAATGAAACATTTATTTATGATTTAATGTTTACTTTTCTTCTTAGTTTTCTTTTTTCTTCTTACGCCCTTAGTGGCGAACACGATGTCCTTTGGGAAGGCCTCTGTGGAGAGATGTTCAAACGGTTTCGCTTGGACGGGTGGGTTTTCGTAGCTAGATCCAAAAGGTTCAATGTTTGAGCATTCGATCTCTGTGCTGCTGTTACCACCGTCGTCGCTGCTCTTGTCTTCGCTTGTGGAATGGGGCGAACCACCACCACCAATTTTACCGTTGCAATGCATGGGGCTGGCGTCACTGTCCTCCGCGGAGCCGTCGCGCGAACGTATCTGCTCTTTGATCTCTTTAACCCGACACTTGACGTCGCCCAGCACCACTTTCATTCGCGTGCCCACGTCGTCCAACAGCCGCTCGAGTTTGTCCTGGTCCTCGAACTGGCTGATTTGCGCGCTCTCAATGTCGCGCGGATCGCTGAGATCGAGCTCCTCCACAACGATACATGGCAGGCTGCGAGCCTCAAAACGTACACAGCGCAACATCCGCGCGTCGCTTTTTGAGAGCACGAAAATCTCGTTCTCGTTAATGCTGACATCTACCACCGAACCAAGGTTGGTGTGGCAACCGATAACGTAGCCGGTGGCGGGATCGATGACCCAGACGCATGAGCCCTGCCAGGAGACAAGGAACCTTTGGTTGAATACGATGAGCGGTCCAAACTGCTTCTGCTCAACTGTCGTTGTTGTGTTGTCGTGGGACGGCAAATCAATGGTTTCAATGGACGGCTCACCGATGTTTATCGAATCTTTGAATATCATTGTGGAGCATACGTTCCCCTCTATGGAAGCCTTCCACAAACGCAAACCAGGCCTGGCCGCGTATATGTCAACCGTTTCGCTCGTCAGCTTGGCGTCAGGTGGAAAAAAACATGCACCGAAATTGCCGTACCTATCAGCAAGAAAATTGATAACAGACCAGGCCAATATAGATCAGTACCTTAGTGAATGAGTACATACAATTATCTCAAAAGGAGAAGAAACATGCACCAAAATTACCATCGTTTTCCAAATGAACACTTACATCTTTCTCTCTTGCATTCCAACTTGAACGACTTTCTTTGTGTTGAACGGCCAAACTAACGTTCGTTTCAGGGTGGAAATAAGGAGAGCGGAATGACAGAGACAAAGTTGTGTGACAGGGGAGTCCTCTTTGCATATGAACACCGTGTGTGTTTTCCCCTGGAACACAATAAATGCTTGCAGATAAACATTAGTGAAGATGTCTCTGTATCATAACTTGAAGATTATTCCAAAGGGAAATGAAGATAACGACAACATGGTGGTAACAGAAGATGCCATCATAAACATTTTTGATGTGGAATGTGATGATAAATACATTTTTAACTGAACAGCAAGAAAGAGAGATTGATTATAATCTCAGAGTTAAATTCATGAGAGCAGAATGTTCTACACACTTCGTCCATGTTAATGACGTTGATTGCAACATTCCCTTCACTGTCCGCGGTGAACAATTTAGTACCATCAGATGTCCACTGGAGACTGGTTACTGGAGACAAGTGATGTGATTCCACAGTGCATTTTAAAGAAACCTAAAAATCAGAAATCCTCAGTGAAATGAAAAGATTTCAAGCGAAACAAAGATATTAATTTTAAAAAATGAATAGCAAATCATGTTTGTTAAACAGCAAAAATGAGAAAATATCACAAATCACGACATGATTCTATACTTTACCATAAAACATTAACAAGACTTTGACACTTTAAAAACACACGCTATGCAAGTACCTTCATCAAACCGTTCCTTTCGGTTTCATACTTAAATATGGTGATCGAACCGCTAAACTGCGCTGTCGCCACAAAGTTACACTCTTCAAGAAGTTTTAAACTCACGATCGGCACCTGCTTGTTCTGTAAACATTGAAAGTCAGAGTAAATGGCAGATATGTTAAAGATTTCATGGTCCCTAATGATAATATATATATATATACAATTATCATGTGTTATCATGGATTTCAATCTGATATAATCCTTTCCTCACCATTGAAATTAATCACCCCTTCACATAAAAATAATGACATATCCTATGCTATCTATCATTAAACACTTATACAATATTAAACATTTTTAAGGTATAAATCAAAATAACAAACAATGAAAAACATGTAATACCTCGCAAATAAATCGACTCAGTTTCGTTTCTTCTCTTGTGTAAAAAAATACAATGCCAAGATTACAGCCAATGGCGATGCTCTTACAGGAGACATCCAAACAGGTGTACTCCAATTTCAACCCATCACTGGTGCGCGCCGCAGAAATTATACGTTTCAAACTCTTGTCATTGGACCATTTCTCTTTTAGACCGAAAAACCCTAGTTGGGCTTTATTGGGCAACAGTTGCAGAAGGTCCTTTAAAATATCTTTCTCTCGTAGGACAATGTCTTGTCCAAGTATGGCTTCTTCTTCTTCATCATCCATAGCCTGACAAACAAGTTAATGAAAACAGAGAATTCTTGACATTTTCTTTCCAAGGCTACATATGAATGAAAGATAGTCACAAAGGAACGATGTTGTGCCAAATATGAATCATTAAGTGAACAACAACAACATCATTGCACAAATTACCTAATTACATTTTCAAAAGCAAATTGTTGCAAAAATATCAAACAACGGTCTGCAATATCCAAAAAAATTAGACATATTGAATCTCTGTATTTCAAAATGCATACAAAACAAATAAAATTCACTTTGCAATGTGCAAAACAGTTAAAATCTTTCTACAGAAACCTCCTTCTAATACAAACACAAACAAGAGCAGGAGACAACTCTTTTGTTATTGGGAAGTACTGTGAAGATTAGCGAATGTAATAGAGTAAAAAACACGTTTGAAAAGATTTAGCATTTATTTATAGACTGATAAGATAGTGCTGCAGAAAAGAAGAATATTTGAATGCAAAAAAATTTCATGTTTAAGTTTTTTGTTGTTGTCATTTTGGCTAATCGGTTTTTATCGATAACAGTAAGATGTCAAGCTCAAAAACTGAACGTTACTTTTTATTTTGTTTGCGAAGGGATTCAGCTAAGTGAGCCTAAAAATTACCATCTTACTGGCAAGAGGTTAAAGTCTTTCAAATTGGAAGAATAACCAACACTTTCATGATTAAATACAATTTTAGGATCATCTCTTAAACAAACAACCACATTCTCACAAACATCTGTCAAAGATATTCTTAACTTTCTATTGAAAAAATAATGTTGGTTAATTATAATATTTAATCAAATATTTAAATTACAATGAGATATATATTATGTAAAATAAAAATTCAAAAAGTGAATTCCACAGAAATGCAACTCCATAAGTAACACTGACTGTGTAATAGTAGTCATTTTTTGTGTTGATCAATACTTCTCATGTTACAACATTTTCATTTATAAGGTACGAAGACAGGGCCTATCGAAAACTTAATAATAATAAACTTAATAAGTGATCTTTCAACTAAAAAAACCCATAAAATCACAATCCATGGGTCTGGCTAATGAAAAACAACTTTTGTTGTTAGTACTTAAAGTTTCATGCTTTTGCAATCATCAGCTAACTACAGTGAATTAAAACCATTAAAAACGTTAAAATATAAATGCTACAATGCAATAACTTTGTGACGTAAGAAATATATTGAGAAATATATATTGAGAAATATATTCCTTTCTATCACAAAAAACAACAACTACTAACCCCCATGTTGAAAAATTCTGCAATATTTCTTGAGCCAGACAGAAAGAAATTAATCTGCTAATGATGAAATTGATTTTAACAAATTCATTCAACTTGACTCAACATATCACATTTTATCATTGCAATTCAAAACAAAAACACTTTTTAAAAATCTAAACTGTATCTCGTATGTCATGTTTGTTGAAACAGCGACGAGGAGACTGTTAAAAAGTCAAAACATGAAAAAACATTTGCACATGTCTTGCATAAACAGAAAGTGTGTTGTATTTTCTTTTTGCATTATTCAAAATAAATAACCATCAAAATATTTACCCTACATTGTTTAAAAATAAAATAAAAATATTTCACACTTTTTAAAAATATATTAAAAATTATAACAATTTTCAACTAAAACTCTTACGGCAAATATTTCATTTAGTCCATGGACGAATACATCATCTGCCGACTACTTTCTTTTTAATTATTGTTTCTAAAACAAATAACAAATAAGTTAAATAACAGAAATTATATAAGGCACAGGCTATTGAGTTGATGAACCCTACTTTATGCACTGAATTCTATAATGGGTCATCAAATATCATTCCCTTGTCATATCTACCAACAAGATTAAGGGTAGCGTCTAACACTAACAAACTAGTTCATAGATGTTTGTTTGAAAAAGAATCTGAGTACTCAGGACCTTTCCTTTCGAATGAAGAGTCATACATACATATACTGGCCCTTTACTAGTCATTGTTCTTAGTAAACAGTGTGTAAAGTATGTAAATATATATTTGCTGTGGTAGATAAATATTATTTAACACAACTAACTTGTGGCAATAAATTATGAAAAGAAAATGTTTCAAATTCTTCCAAAAGCAATTCTTTCTATTGCACAGAAACAAGGCTTAAAATACACTAAAAGATCAGGAACTTAAAACACAAACATTCATCCTATTAATATGAATGATGAAATGTTACCAGTAATCTTTTAAATATATCTCAGCAGATTTAAAGGTAAAAAAAATAATATGTTCAGATCTAAACTAAAATAAATTTGCCTGATTTGAAAAGATGTAAAGTAACAAGAATAAAGTTATTATTTAGCATACATTTAAAAACGAATGAAGCAAACATGCCTTTAAATAATATAACTCAACAACAACAAGAAAAAAAGACTTATGATGGATATATAACTGTCTGAAAATTTGCACTTGCAATTGATATGTCAGTCTTCTCATTGTTAACATTTGAGTTGAGGTCTTCATGATAAAGCTTAATGAGTGTTCTGGAAGCCTTGTTAAAAACAAACCAACTTAAATATTCTGATAATCTATACTATAAATGAAAGTTGTCTGTCTGAACGCTCATAACTCAAAAAGTATTCATATTAGGCCTTAGAAGTATTATATTTTCTGATCTAAGCTTTTAGAAACACTTTAACTTCATACAAAAGACATGTATTTACAAAAACTCAAAACATTCAAACAGAAATTCAAATTTTGAAAAAAAAGCATTCGAAAGTGTTAACTGTTAGTTCACACTCCAAAAATTCGAATTACAGAGAGGATTTTGCCAAGGGGACCAGAAAAAGTTTTCGAATTACAGAGATTCGATTAATGGAAAGTAAATTATAAGAGTTTCTTAAGCAAAATTGACGGTGACTTAGAATTTGTTTGAATTATAGAAAGATTTGAATAATAAAGATTCGAATTAGAGAGAGTCGACTGTATTACTGTAAAACCTTTTTAAATTGAAAGTTTCTTAATAACCCTCTCAGTTTAATTAAATATAAGTTGCTGAAAATGCTGGAGGCCATGACGGGCTTAGTTTTACGATAAAGATATAAATTATGGGTTTATAGTGGTTAAGTTTGAAAGCAACATTGGTTTTCTGATAAAGATAAAGGTTATTAGTTGAATACATAGGTCCCTTGACAATTTCAATACAAAAACAATTTGTAAATGTTTTTCTAAGTCCCTTGAATATTACTCGAATAAAAGAAGTTTTTAAATTTGACTGAAACACAGAGTTAGTAAAAAATATTAATGTTTTTTTCTAGCACGTTTTTGTTTATTTGGAAAATTTTATACATTGCTTTTATCTTACTTTAAAAACATTTAAATGAATATTATACACAGGTACGGTTTAAAAATATTCAGGGTTTTGAAATTCTAAACTTTTTAATTGAAAAATGTCTTTATTTTTTCTTCCAGTGATTTATACCTTTGTTATTGTCATTAAAGCTAAAAATAATAAACACCATAAATCTATTATTCGGTTACAAGTCATTTGAAAATGCTAAAGTTTTTGTTTTCTTTTTTGCTTTCCCACCCTCAATGATTTTTGAAATAACAAATTTGATATTTCTAATTAGGTATTATATCATCATCATCATCATCATCATCATCCCTTTAACGTCGCTTAACCCACGCAAGGTACCAGCTTTGTATTTTAAAACTCTGTGGCAGCTATTATACATCAGGGGCATGGATGCTTATGCCCATGAGGTCAAAGATGTTATTGACCTGCATACTCACTCTTCTTATTCTGTTTCAATCTTTTCTGTTTTTATATCTTCACGAATTGTTGAAATCAAGTATTCCTCGCTCGTTAGTTTGTTTTGTGTTTATAACAATAATTTTATTGGTGGTTACAATAGGTTTACAGGCAATATTTATGCCTATTACTCTTTTGTAAAACCTTAACATAATATATCAAAAATATAATAATAACTATAGCTATAAGTTATATTGAAGTTAATACTACAAAATGCATTTGTTACAAATAGAAACTTCACTATAACTGTGGTCATTTGATGAATGCTGAAAAATAATAATTGAAACTACTGAAGTGATAAAGAGTTTGATTTGATTTAGTTAAAAACTTTGGTGATCATTAAAAATTGCTTTGAAAATAACCATTATAAGTTTTTGCATCAAAAACTATTCCACCATGTGCAGGTAATACTTGAGCACTATTTTGCAAACTAAATTAAATGGCCATAATAACTCTAAACAGCTAAAACTAGTCAATCTGAAAAACAAAGCATTAAAATTGCCTTTTAAATGCAAACTGGCTATATTTCCCTTTGTTACAAAAGACCCACCATTTTCTATAAACTAAGTCTGTGTATCAAATATATAATATATACAGTATAAAAACTACTAAACTAAATATCACTACAGTCTGAAAGAAATATCATGAATATCACAAATGATAAATTTCAAATAAAAAGAAAGCTATGCTAACATAAAGTACAACTTTTGCTTTGTTAGTCTTTTTCTTTCCTACAGCTACATTTAAGAAGTTGTTATATATTGCAAGAAAGTCTGCTTTAGACAAACATACCAAATAAAATCAAAATGATTCCTAGCTAGTTGACATATAAAACTATGATTACATTTAGCTAAACTACTTGAATTGTCAGACAAGCAAAGATTATCACTTTAATAATATAAGCTAAGGTGGTAGCTTATAACTTCAGCCAGAATAATGTTTTTAGCTACTATACGTGCCTTTTAACAAAGGTCTATTCACAGGTTTCAGCTAGCGTCACAACAAAAAAGGTCTTTAGCGTTTATAAGCTTGTCGATTATTTAACATTGCAAGGAAGTAAACAAAGGGAATAGTCTAAGTTCCGATAAAACAATTAAGTAAAACATAATTCAATATTTTTCCTTTAGTAAAACCCATTATGAATTTAGAAGTGTAATGTTTTTCGATTTATTATTAAAACAATATATTAGGAGCAAAGGTCGCCCTAGAGTCACGGTCCAACTAAAACAATGCTTTCCGGATTGTTAGAAGTCATATTCATAAAAATTATAAGTATATCTCGAACCATCGACAATCACATGTGTTTTCGTAGATAGTATCACGCCCAGGATACTTTTTCTTGTAACATTTCTTTATTACAACAAACGCGTTACAAATGAGACAAGCCCACAAAACATAGAATTTAAATGGCTTCCGCCAGACTTTTTACACTGACGTAAATTGTAGCACTTTCTGTCCGTTTTTAATAAGCATTTGGCATTCATAATTAAAATACGCAATTAAGGAGAAACGACGAAAACGCTTACACTTATTTACGTAGCGGTAGTAAAGATTCGCTTGTAAGCACATAGTGCTAATCTTAAAAGTTTACTTCGAGATTCAATGCCAGAGCTCCGATTTTTTAAATTATGTTTTAATAATTTTAATGTCTTGAAACAAGAAATACCTAGAAATCGCAATCAATCCTTCAACCTTAACAAGTGGAGAGAGCATTGTTGTACTCAAATACAAATGTTCAAGATTTAATGAACGCAAACCCCCTGTACATTTTCACTAAAACGCCTTCTGTTGGAAACGGAGAATAATAAGACTGATATGAAATAGTTTTGATGTAACAAAAGTCATTGAAAAAATGAATTTCAAATAAAAATGAAAAAAGGTTTTTACTGTAGCTTGTCCGATTACAAGGTTTCCAAGGTATCCCTAACCAGGACACTTTCTAGAAGTGATCTAGATTTATAACAATATTTAAAAAAATTAATAATCAGGACAAATAACATTGCCAACGTAAAGGCATTTGTAAGTCGTTGTTCTTGGTGTATGATCTTACAGGATATGCCGAGGTTAACCTCGTATCGTTTTTGTTGGATAGCACACAAGCATTTCTAATGATTAAATTAAATCTATTTAACGGAATGTTGATAATGTTTGTGTTTTCCAGCAAGAATGAGACGCAACTCGATTCAATGTCTAATCGTCGTCCACGCTCTTTCTACTTTTCTTCTTCGTTATTTCACTTTTGGAAGCCGACTCTTTCGAGGAATCTTGCTTCCGTTTTCGCTTGTCGCTTCCAGAGTACGAAGCGGAGGGATCAACCGTTGCGGTATTCCCCTCCTTGATATCTAGATATTCCAATATGGCTTTCGAAACGTGGGAACGCTAAAAATGTAGATGAGAACATGTAGTAATCAGGCATAAGCACAAGCGAGCTACATTTAAGCAATGCACGATATTCCTGTCTATGATTGGATGAAATAATTTCGAGTAACTCCTGAGATCTAAGAAAAGAAAGTCGTAAAATTATTTGCCTGATCTGATTTATTTAGGTAACCTTTGTGGATTCTCGAAGTGTTTAATGCAACAAAATGCAAATGAGAATCACGTGTATTTTATCACTAACTGAGCATGTAACATACAAGTTTTGAACTTTACCTGGTTGGCTGTCAACCCTTTAATATGAGCTATCAACTGTTCTTTCAGCTCTGGGCTCATCTGCAGAAAGAATTTGAACATATTTTGTTAACAGACATGGTACGTTTCATTTTTGTAATTGTATAAGTCTTGAAACAGAAATATAACAATCTGGGGCCGTTACTAAACAGTAACAATGTGAACATGTCATTCATTAATATTAAAAACACATCATGTTTGAATTTGTTCGTTATCAAGTTAGACGTTAAAGGAGGTGTGTTACTCTGATTTTTATTCCCATTTTATGGCACTAATTAGCAAATATATGCCTCAAAGTACCTCGAAAACACCCTCTAACTGTTTGGGAGGCAACTTCAATAAGACTGGAAACGATTGAGGCTTAGTCATCTATAAGAAGAAAATAACCAAGTCAATATGCATGTGCGTAAGCAAGAAATAAATCTGCATAATTTAAGAAAACACGCATAATTCAGGTACTAAAATATTCATTCACCTGACAGCATTTCACAAAGCCTTGCCAGACTTTCGCATGCTTCCATACCTGCGAAATAAAAATTAAACCGTGGTTAGTGTGACTCTTTTTAGACCCAGGTCACACTTACCTGCTTGCTGATTAACTTTGATAGAATGTTCATCACAAAGCCGACCAAGCGCGGACACATTCCCAAAGATTGTATCACCTGAAGGAAGAACGAAAATCATCATTATGAGAAGAATAGAGGACTTCATATATCCTTTGAGAAGAAGAGTGACAATTCCATACAGTCGTTAACTTGTGAGAATTCAAAATACTCTCTACAAGCCGAGTTATAAAAATTGCTGCGTGTTTTGTTTTGCTTGTAAAAAAGAAAAGTGACTTTTTGTATAAATTAAATATACAACTGTCAGAAAATTGCGTTGATATGATTATTATATGATCGTTAAAATGTTTCCAACCAAGTACGTAAGTGGTTTAAGTGAGCACCGTATGCAAAAACTGCAAAAATGTCAACATCGATGAAATTACTGTTTTGTCTCACGGTGGAGTCTCAAAGTGGACTCACCGTCCTCATGAAAAGTGTTGGCAATGGAGTGATTTCCATGAGTTGTTGAATGACCACAGCAAGAACCTCCTGCGTGTAAATGTCTTTCTCGCAAAAGCAAATGTTGATAGCTAAGATATAAACACATATGTTATAGGTACGCATATGTATTTATAAAAAAGGGATTTCGTATATCAAGCTGGCACGTTTAAAAGGCGATAACATAGCCAAAGCGAACCAGCCCGGAAAACGGATAATTAGGCCATAAATCAAGGTGTTTAACACGTACAGAAAACCTGTTTGATTTCATTTTTAGATTGTTTCATGAAGTACCTTTCATGACAGCCTTAACATCGCTCTTCGATTCCACGCTATGCAACGCAACAAGAAGCTCTGAAGGCGTAAGAGGCGGGTTCAATGACACTGCTGATTCAGCTAAATGTGAAGGGTGAGTCATAATTATTCTCAAAACAAGTTACTGTGTAAGAAGGTTAAACCGCATTCTCGTTAAAGTGGTCTTTTTTCTGTTTTAAAAAACCTTTGTTATGAGTGTATACAGATTAAGATTCGCTGTTGTAGAAGTGTTATTTCAACTTTTACAGATTAAGCAACTTTCAAAACTGGTGGAGGAAAGATAAAGAAAACATACTTTGAAAGGAACCGAGCAATCGATTGAACACCTCCTTCACAACGTTGGCTGATTGTGTGATGAGTTTGGGCAGGACTTCAATGACTTCGCTTTTCGATAATCCGTTCAGCACAGGGATTAAAAACCGAACGTCTGAAACGCGCTTTTGGTATAGCTCTTTCACTTTTTGCACGAGTTCGTTTGTAGGCGGACCTGAGATTGAGTAGTCGGGAATTCATGCGTGAGTCTTAACATTTACACAAGATCGTTTACATGATTCTCTATCTTACTACTTTATCAGCATCATGGCTCGGTACACGGCCCAACAGCGTCTTAGCCATCATTATTTTCAAAGGAGTACCCCCATAAGAGGGGTCGAATGCATTTAAAACGACCACTTCCGACACCTTACGTACTTTTATCGGTGACTATATGCAGCACTCTTGTCACTAACGTCTCGGCACCCGTGGGGCAATGCTCGACCAACTTCAATAGATGCGGAGAGCTCATACCAACAGCTCGCACCTTAAAACAATGTAGATGGCAATAATAAAAGACGTTATGAATGATGAAAAGAAACAGAAAATTAAAAAATTAACAGCGACAGCGTATTTAAAACAAAATTTTTAAATTGACTATAAAAACGTAATTGACTTTTCAAAAGTATCAAGATAGGAATGGGAAAACATACAGGATGCTCCAAGTGGCGAAGTATAGTACGTTTTATTAAAGGAGATGCGTCCACATATACTTCAGCTAAACTAAAAAATAATACATATATTAACAAAATATAGTGTGTATAGATATATTGTATTAGAACAGAAATCATATTTTAAAAATAAATAAGCTCTTCCTTACGAACGGTTTATATAATAAAAATATAACTTGAGTTCTATAAATACTAAATTAAGAACCAATGCACTTACAAAAATATGACTATTTGTTTGTCACTTAATGTCACAAAGATCACCTGAGAAACAGAGCATGGTTTGTTGGTAGCAAAGCGAGATAGAGGTAGAGATAAGCTTTTATCGAATCATCCGTCCATTCTGACGAAATTAATTCTACGCATTGAAAAAAGAGAGTTAGAATTGTATCGGAAACAATTGTTCAAGTAATGTACCTAGAGAATCACTATTGGTGTCTCTGTCTTTGAAGGGAGGATCCTGTAGCAGTAACTGCTGAAGGCTGTGCAACGCAAAATCCTGACAACAAAGTATGAGAAGTAGGGTTCATATTGCCCGATTACATGTTGACGAGCATCTGCTTGAATAAGTTTTACAAATTTCAAATAATTTATTATACAACATTGGTTTGGGCCTATTCAAAAACGTTAACATCATATTGAGTCCATTGTAACCAACACCGTATGAGCGTAACGCGTAAACAGTTATAGGGTTTATCACTAACTGGGGAGGTGTAAAACTGAGCATCTACATGATCCACAAACACCTGATAAATGTGATGAGAGGCTTTTCTTTTTCAAAGTTCTCAGACATTCCTAGTTGTTGCTCCTTGTCAACACATATATATTTCCATAAAATTTACGTTTTTTAAACAGATTTTCTACTTATTTGCTTGATTGGAGAAATTTTATGATAGCTAGCTAGATAATAAACTTCAAAATGCACGTATCCCACCTTTCAAGACAGAGAGAGATATGTGAATATTGGAGAGGCAGTATTATTTTTCCAATGCATTAAAAATTAGTTCAAAAATATTTTCAACGAAAAAATCAAAGTAAGATATATTCACAGAGGGTTTCCAGCAGGATCATTTAAATTTTTAAGCAAATTTTGAGAGCATTTTAATTGCTCGTTGTCACAACAACCAGGCAATTCAAATTTTCCTTTGTGAGTTAATAATAAATGTATTAATATATGAGATTTTTCTCATATTATTCTTTCAATTAACGAAAACTTTAAATGACATGAGCATACCTCGATCATGGCAGTAAACTCGATTCGGCTGTGTAGTTTCTTCGCAGAATGAATAGCTTGAACTCTCACCTATTTTCGAACAAAAACACAATGTCAATTTAAGTGTTTTAACCATATTCATTTCAACTGCCCGTTTGTTTTGTAACAAAGCTATGGTTACAAAGAGAAGAATGTATTTATTATAAAAAAGTACACATTCCTTATCCTATTCCTTTCAATGTCCCTAGTCTACTTATACGTTACTCACCTGCTCTCTCTCAGCCGTGGTTAGTTCTAACAACAGCTGCAACCATTCTTGACAGGCTGCCGGATTCTTACCTATCAGCTCACGGAGAGTTGAGAATCCAACCATTAGACGCTCCTAAACCGCAAACAATAAGCATATTGATTAACTCCCACAAGAAATGATAAAGTTGGCGTTAACTGCAATTTTCATTAGCTTATTTCACTTGTTTTGTTATAAATCACATTCTAAAATTCACTTAATGAGTCACATAAATCGGACTGTAATGATAATTTCTATCAATTCTTGTTTTAATTTTTTTTTATATGTAAGATGTTGTCTTCGAAATTCTTTTCTTCAAAGAATCAAATATGGGTGCCCATTTATGTAAGAAAAGATGGTAGAGGTCAATGCAAATCAGAAAGCAAACCTACTGGATCCATGCAGCATTCCTTGATGATACTACACACACCATCTGGTAAACAAGGGGCTTCCAAAATGAACCGAGTGAACAATCTAAACACAAGAACGTGATATTCAAACATAACTGATTCAGACTTTAGAACTTGCATTAATAACAATACAAGATAACGAGTGGAAAATGCTGAACATTCAGCAACATACTTGTCTCTTGGTTCCAAATATTTTTTCATTCCATCAATAAGGTTATGCAAGCACAATGCATATCTGGAGTTTTTTTGCAACGAGCCACCTGGTATATAAGACTCTGTGCTAATATATTCTTGGTAGAGCCATAGTATTCCAAGATCAATGCGTTTACGAAAATCTGCCATAACGAAGTTGATCAAGGCTGTAGAAACCAGAAAATATAACAATACAGATTCATCATGCAGAAATTTAATAATCTTATACTTTTCTCATGATATCATGTGAGATGAGATTAGAAGAGTACTTACTATCAGTGAGTTCACCGTAGAATTGCATCGCAAGTCCGACAAGAATCTTGTTCCTTTCCTAGCAGCATTAAGAGTTTTGTTTGTGAAAGAAATCAAACCACACACTTTTAGTGACTAGCCTGTTTACATGTTTAATGACTAGCCTGTTTACATTTTTAGTGACTAGCCTGTTTACATTTTTAGTGACTAGCCTGTTTACATGTTTAGTGACTAGCCTGTTTACATGTTTAGTGACTAGCCTGTTTACATCTTTAACTCAAATAAATATGCCAAAAATACTGACAATTAATATATCAAACATAAAAATGAAAAATATTTCTAAAATTTGCTTACAACATCTCTTTAATACTCCCTCATTAAAATCTTCAAATTAAACAACAGTACAATTCCCAGCATTAAAACAAGCAGTTCGCGAAAATCTTACCACAGTGCACCCAGATGTAACAGCAAGCTCTAAACAGCAACATAAGTTGAAATTTGTAATAAAGCGGAGATGTTTCCTTACTATCAGCTTTCAATATCCGCTTGTATGCAGCTAACAGCATTCGATTTCGTTCTTCAACGTTTAGAAGTTGAGTGACGTCTTGCAAACGGAATGGTTTAATCTTCCGCACACGCGTACCGAAACCGTCTGTAACCAACTTCGCACCTGTCTTCAAATCAGCCGCAATATCTGAAGAATGAAATTGTGTTCAACGTGTCAGAATTTGTTGTTTTCATTGAGTACAAAAGAAAATTCAAACACAAAATCTTTAAAGAAATAGTCAATAAGAAAATAGACAAAAAACAATGCTATAAATACAATGACCATGTGATATCTTACATCAACCAATTAAAAAACATGGGTCTTTCTGATAACTAGTAGTCAGTAGAAAACTAGTAGTTCCTCAATTACTCTACCTCTTATCGATCTTGGTTGATTCACTCCCAATGCTTTCTCTTTTGAGCGCTCACCCAACACAGGGATACTTTTAGGTTCTCGTATAATTTTCTCATTTTCCTCACGCTTTGCTTGTGCTTCAGTAGCAGCCATCTGCCGGGCAACAAACACAAATATTGAATTTAATTGCAGCAAAAAATTAACAGAAATAACTGAGGATCTACAAAAATCAATGGAAGTAGGAATGAAGTTGAACATCAAAGAGAGACAATTCATAACATAATTTAAGATTGTAACTTCTTAGGTAAATTATTACTTATATTAATATTATATTATTATAATAATTAAATATTACTTTGTTAAAAGATAGGGACCAACAAAAACAGACTTTGTAAAATTTTTAAAAAAACCTCTTTTGCTTTTTGCACACCAATGCCAATCCCTCCATTGGTCATCTGGGTGGCCATCAGCCGCCCCAGGTGCTCCTTTTGTGCGGTGCCTCCAGCTGCAGCAATGGGAGTGAACGTCTCTTGAAAATGTGAGGGCATCGCACGTGGCAGAAACAACATGCTGACAAGAACAAGGTCAGTGACTGTGGATTTGTTCAAACGAGGAACGATATCAGCAGTGGTTAACTCAATAGCTTTTGATAAGCTGAATTGATGGCTGTCTTCTGTCTTCCTTGTATCCTAAATGATAGAGAGGAGAGAATTTTGAATCACTCTCAACCACTATATTTTCAAATGTCAATATTCCAGTTTTCAATTCCCATTCAGAATTTTAGTGATGTAAATGGATGGAAGAATAAATTGCTTAAAAACAAATTTTTGCGAGGAAAACGTTTATACAAACCTTCTTTAATTTGGGATCTTCTTCCACTCTAAAATGAAAAACATAAAACAATCCTCTGCTTTTTATTCAATGAATGAAATGATTCAAACCAACCTCCTTTTTCTTGCCTCGGGGATTTTTGGTAGACACTTCTGAATCTATAAATAGAAATAGGGTGGCATACAGATGAAAGGCCCGGGATTACGTGATTTTTGAATAGAAAAATCTTTTAAAGCCAACATTATATCTACCAAAAAATATTGATGGTCATCACACTTCAATGTGTAATGAAAATTATGATGCATTTGTGCAACATATGAGTACTTAAGCCATTGTCGACTCTTCCCATATGCGAACATTCAATGCTCTGACATACAAAATGCAACCAACACATTTTAATCGCTCTACTTTCAGTAAAGTTTGAGATGCCCAATGTCAAAAAAAGCAAACAATGAAGAAGCATGACAATGTAAAGATAAAGTCTGTTTATTCTGTCACCAGTGTTTAGGGGTCAGTAGTTAAATCATAATTAAATCGTATTTCACATTATAACATATTGAATGACCATTCAGTTAAAACAAAAGTTCTTACATCGGCAGGGCTGGCACCTAAATCTGTGAGCAGAGATCCAATCTGTGTGACGTACTCCCCTAAGATATTCTATCCTGATGAGTGAAGTGAATACGAAGAAGACATGGGGGACAATAATTCTACCATCAACACCTGTACTTCACACCACAACAAAATATTACTCATGTGACTATGATAGAGGAGCAAATACCTGCAAACGGCAACTTCAACAATGTGAACAATTGCATCTAAAAACAAAAAAAACATGAGCATCATTCTACACTGATCAACAAAAACCTTTAACTAGATATCTTCAAAAAATTCCTTTTAATTTTATAGTATGCAAGTTTCAAAGTGGAAAAAACAGTTCTTTCTGTAAGGCACCAAAGACATCACATTAGAGTTCAATGTCACAATCCGCACATTTCTCAAGAATACAGAAAAATAAAAAAAAGTGTAAACAATACAGTCTCTAACAAACAATGCTGTCATGACACTAGTAATTGATTAATCAAAACCAATTTGCAATGTTATGAGAAGTGAATCATTGTTCAAGTTAATTAGGATTTGTGAGAACCTAAAATCATTTCAAAATATTTTCGTTAGACGTTGTTTGTTTACATTTGTATTGTTTTATGTTAGCTCATACCTTTATTTAGTTTGTTGTTTTTTTAACGAGGCTTCCAGAACGCTCATTAAGCATTATCATAAAAACCTCAACCCAGAGTTTTAGTGTATTTAATTGCTCCCATTTGAGCTACGATTATTTTTGATGAAATATGGCGTATGTTATTTATTATATAGCGTGGGTCTCAAACCAAGAACCTTTCGGTTAAGAGCCGAAGGCTATTGCCGAATAGCGGAATGGTAATGGTAATGGTTAGTAGGTTTAAGTTGGTTATTGTCAAAACAATACAACAAATAGCCAAGTATACTATCAAACTAGCAAAAACCAGCAGGCAACTGGCCCTTCGGCCCAAATAATCTGAGGGCAACTGGCATAACTATATTATTTGGGAAAGTTCACTGTAATTTTTTATAACTGCAATCACTTTATAAATAGAATAAAATCATGTTAGCCTGCCTTTACCAATTTTCAAAGCAAGCAATATACGCCACTCTACAACTTTACATTTCATGTTTGCGACATTTCGTGCCGTTTGGCCTGTACGGCCCATGTCAAAACCTTTGGCCGGGCAACACGCCCACTGGGGCTGGCTACACACACTTTTTATGATCCCAAAGCCATCCTGTGACCATGAGGATTCCAATTTGGTATGACAAGTCCAGATTGGTCAAGTAGTTACTGAGTCTATAAGACAGCAACAGACAAACATTGACCTTTATTAGTATAGATAGAAGAGAGATGAAGTAAATGTTCTTTACACATATTTTGTTAACATTATTTTGTGTTCCCGTTGATTTTTCATTCTTCAATTTGTTATAAATATATTTGAGAGTTCAGCTTTTGTTAAATGTAATTTAATGGTTCAATATATAACATTTAACTGCTCTCTTATCCTTAGAACGTGAACTAGAAAAACAATGTTATTTTGATGCACATCATCATCACGTGGCTTCTGAAAACTGGTTTTAGCTCTGCACAATTTCTTTTCATTTGTACCAC
This sequence comes from Candelabrum cocksii, assembly GCA_963930725.1. Taxonomy (NCBI): domain Eukaryota; kingdom Metazoa; phylum Cnidaria; class Hydrozoa; order Anthoathecata; family Candelabridae; genus Candelabrum; species Candelabrum cocksii. The sequence continues at coordinate 10,592,093 of OZ005666.1, read as the reverse complement.
ATGTTTTAAACACAACGTTGAAGTGAAATCAGATTTTTTTTTAAAAACTACAAATATTTTCTACCATGCAGGCATGATTATTTCAAAAACAGATTATACTTCAGTAAAGGTAGGCTTAAAACCTTTTTTTGTTATTTTCTGATAAAATAACTTTTATTTTGACGAACAGGAACAGGGCATTCCAAAATTGAGTATGTTTCGTAACGTCCGGAAGTAATGAAACAAAAAACGAGAAAGAAACGAAAACTCACTGATCACTGGTTCAAAAATTAAACCATATTTAATGGAAAATATTTGGAATGTGAAAAGTGAACAATAAAGAAGCATGACAATGTAAAGATATAGTCTGTTTATTCTGGCACCAGTGTTTAGGATTTAGTAGTTAAATAATAATTAAATCGTATTTCACGATTGTTTTGACCAAATTTCCAGGCCTGAAAACTAATTTGAAATCAAATAATCACAATCATTTTATTTGAAGAATTTATGGCGTAAAAGACTTTGAACCACTTCAAACAATGTAATCATACCTTTAAGGTCTTTCGAACGCTGCTTACTTGTGATTTTGATAATGTTGGAGGTAAGTTTGCTGTGGAAAAAAAAGTGAAAATATAAAAAGGGAACTGACAACCATTCATTGAATCAGACAGAAATTAAAAACACTGCTTAACATGAATGAGGGAAAGCTACTGAAGAAATTACAGCTATGCAATAAACTTCAGTTTCACCAAAGAAACAAATATTTATAACATACTTCAGTGGTGTATACTTAGTTTTTCGCCACTCGTCCCGTCGGACAGTTCGTAACATGTCTATTAAGTTTTTCACTTGTCCGCAAAAAATATTGACTGTCCGACGCAACAAAATTATAAACAAACAAATAAATAAACAAACAAAATTATAATTACTCTATTTTATATATCTCTCTTATTATTATTTTGCTAACTTTTTTCACTGAATCTTTTTATTTCAATAAATGATGGTCTAATGGCCATGTGCAGTGGATTCAGAACAATGAATTGTGTGAAATAGTCTAAAAATACTTTATTTTAATAAATTACCCACAAGGGAAATAGTTAAAAAATATTTTAATGACATTATGACAGTTGACACATTCATTGACATCAAAGTCATTGAGTTGTATTTGCGTTGTATTTCTTCCTTGTTTCATTCTTTGACAGTTTAAAAGATTAAAAATCCTTATGATGCTGGCCTTGGTTGGGTTGGTGCCCAAATGAAATTATCCAATCCGTCAAGAGAACATATAGTAACCAACTAAGTTTAAGTTGTTTGTTCCTATGCCTCTGCACACAGACACACAAGGACACGAAATAAAACAAAAGTTTTAACAACATGTTTTTGATTAATTACTTTATATGCAGTAATTAATAAACAAATTCTGACTTTATGGGGTTGATTTTATAATTTTCAATCAGTTATTATGAAGTATTAATAATGTCCAATTCTTGTTGCAATCGCCGTTTCATATATCGTTGACAACAGTCTATTCACAACTTTACTTTTTCACCGTATTTAAATAGTCGGGGAAAAAATGCACATTTATAAATATTATTTGAAAAATTACAGACTGTCCCGTCGGACAGTTGGGATGTTACAGAATAAATTTTGCAGTCGTCCGCCAAAAAATCACACGTCCATCTGGCGACCACAAATATACACCACTGTACTTATATTGAATTGTGTTTATTTATATTGGCATATTTATAGTGTTCATATATATATTCACTATCAATTTTACGGAAATATTCTTATGGAAAGAAAACAACGTCATCTGTAAAAGATTTTTTTAGTAATCTTTTATACAACAAACTTGACAAGTGAGATGTATTTGTTGAAAAACACTTTCCATGTAGCACATACCATGTAATGACTGGAAGGCTTGTATAACAGTGTGTAGAAGTGGTGGTCTCTGTTTACCAATGCTCGTTAAGGAGCTCAACACAGCCATCAAATTGACACTAAAAGTCATTTAAGGTTTTTAAATCGTAATTCATGGCGATTACAGTGTTTCTATGCTACATTATACACTGGGTTTTAATTAATTTTAATTAATCAACTTTTTAGTGCATCTCCAACATTTTATTCCGTACAAAACATCTCCAGCTTTAGAATAGTGTGTATTTTCTCAGATTGAATTCTTAGTTGTTCACAGGGACAAAAATGTAACCTTGAAATGTTTGGTGAGGCACACATGGCCAGCAGAGCTTCTAATGTTGTCAAACCCTCATCAGCAAGTTCATTGTGTTTCACCAAAGGATGGTTTGATGGCACCTAAAATAACATCAGAAGACATCCAAGCCTTTTTACTCAAAGACAAAAAAAATGAACTCTATTTCATAGAGAGTAGATTACCAAATAACTACTACACCACTGTTTGGAAACAATATCTGACTTGTGTAGTTAGTTATAATTTCAATTATTATTATTTACAAGTTTGTTTGTTTGCACAGAGTTTCAGTAAAGAAGACTCACAATGTCTAAAGTAACTTCCCCCTCTTTCTTTGACTGCTCCCCGTCTTTTGAACGCACTGAGTGAACCAAGATCAACATTTCCATGAACTTTATCACATGTGTTCGGACCCTAAGCAAGAAAGAATAAATTATTAATAGCTCCAAGTTTACAATTAAAGTAGCTCAATCTAAAAATTTCAGAAATTCTTCTAGAATTTTTTTGATCTTCACTCAGACTGAAGCATTAGTCTCATTAGCAAAAAACAATTGGCACAAATACTAAAGTCAATGTTTAGTAGTCACCGAAGAAATGTCAGAAAAAAAACAGGCCTCTCTATGATGTTCTGGTTATAAAGCTTGCACACTTTTTTGCACAGTGAATAGATTATACTTTTAAACCACCAAAATAAATGTAACATCACCAACCCATCATTTTCTGATTCAATCATACCACAGATGTGACGTTTCAACTCATTTATACCCTGTAAAGAGAAGAAAACAGTTATCAAAAAAAGAGATTGAGTTTGAAATTAAAACTAAAAGGGACGATGATTAAAGTTGCATTTATCCGTTAACAAATAGCATGCAACGTAGTGTGCTGCAAAATTATTAATTGGAGAGTTATCACAAATTTTTGTTCTTTGTTTTATCCAATCTAATTTTTATGTTGCGTTTTAATATTTATTCCACATTTCCTTTTCATATAAAAGTTACTTGAAATTCCTGCACATCAAATCTATGAATTTTAAACATCATCACACAACTCTCCACATAGAGCAGTGTCTATTCTTATCCAATGGTTTTGGTTCTGGCGTACAACCCACCATTTTGAGCTAGGCTTTCATTACGCAATGAGTTTCGCTCAAGAACTCAACAGTCAAAATATGTCCGAGCTGGATATTGAACCTGCACCATTTGATTTTGTGGGTTGAATGCATTAAGCACTAAGCTACAGTGCCAGTGAAAGCAAAGTATAATACAAAGCTTTTTTCGATGCCTGTCAGGTAGCTAACAATCAGATACGAAAATAATAAAGTATATTTGGCAATAGAGTATTGTCTATATATTATTTCAAGGAAAATAATAACATAAAAAATAAACTTATAATGAGATCAAATGAATATCAGTTTTAAATAATTATAGCCACTTCTTTTGAACCCTGGTGTATGAACCATTCTAATGTTTGTACAAGAACAATTCTCCACAAACAGAACAACAACAACAACATGTGTATAGATGCATGCATGCAAGAATGTGAAACTTGCCTCCCACATTTCACGAATGTCCTCTTTAATGGAACGTAGTTTGCAGACAAGCTAAAATACAACAAAAACAATCAATGGAATGATATTTATACTTCTTTATAATGAATTACTAACTTTACATGAGAAATTCAACATTAAAACAGATTTGCAAAATGATTTCGCAAATGCAACTGGCATTTCGAACCAAACTCGAATCCCGCATGGGGCAGTTTTTCGACTACATTTAGACTGTTTTACACCGTATACTATACTACCATTCAAATTCAGTGTGTTGTGATCATTTCCAGCGACGTATCCAGTGGGATTTTGATACCGCGAAAGCGGTATCGGCGCCCAAACTCTGGCGCCCCCCCCCCAAAAAAATGTTCCAAAATTAAAAAAATGCACTATCAAAGATTTATTCTAATATTAAAAACAAAATGTTTTACCTTATTCAGCTATGTTTTTCAATCTATTTTGTACACTTTTTTTTGTTTCAATTGACATGAAAGCAAAAAAATGTTTTATAAATGTTGATCTTTATTTGTTTTGTGTTCTGTTTTAGTTATTTTTCCTTCACTTACAGGACCTTTCTCAGGCTTTCTCATGAGGCGTGCGATCGCACGTGCACGCCTCCGCACACGTCTTAAGCGGGATTTACACACGCGAAAAGTCCGAGCGAAAACATGTGAGCGAAAAAATCTCTCAAATTTGATTGGTTAAAAAACATGTTCGCACAAACGAAAAATTCATTCGCTCACTACCATTTACACAAGCAAAAAGTTCACGATTAATTTTAGCGGACGTAGGTTTTCGTAGTTTTCGCGCGGATTTAATATCGCGGACAACCAAAGTTTGTGTTATTTCGCGCGGATTTAATTTAATTTCGGTAAATTATGGTCGTAAAAGAGGGAGCTCAACCATAGCTACTGACACTGTTGTCACAAACACAACGAAAAACTCAAAGTAAAATTGAGAGACATTCGAGAGCTCTTTAAACGAGGCAATGAAGGTGCTCAAAAGAAAGGAGAAAAGAGATTGAAGTTATAAATCTGGATTAGTTGTATGGTAGCTTTTTTGTATTCTGATCAAAAAGGACATAAAAAGACAATTCGAACTGTCGTCTTTTCCTATTAATGTTTAAATGTTTCAATTTCACGCATCGCTAAAATTTAATTTCGCGGAAAATGCCTAAATCCACGAAAATTAATCCGCTTAAGGTAGTTTGCATTTTAAAGTGTCTTTTCATTCTTTTTTGTATATAAACAAAACTGATTGTTTCTTTGTGTATTGATCTTTTTTTTCTTCCATCGAATGCAGCATAGTTCTTCTGCATTTATCTGTCTCTAAGTTGAATGGAACTTTTAAACAACTTGTAGCATTGCGTGTAAACATATCTGTTGGTTCTCTTAGAAATTCTTCTTTCTTTTGTATTTTATGTTGCATAACAAACTTTTTGAAACGTTAAATAAATTATTGGTAACGTTAACTTTGTGTCAAAATTTATATTTGCAAAGTAAATTCTAATTACATACCGGTTATTATCCACCCAAAATATGCCATTTAAAAGGATTTAAAACTTTAGTATACAATGCCAATTAAAACCCCAGGTTGGCTGAGTGACTTTTTGAGGTAATTCATAGCGAACATTTGATGACAACGGCAATCTCTACCGTCATTTTAATGGCTGATTTGATGAGTAGAGACTAAAGTTTAAAATTTTGTAAAAATTAGCAGTTGTATGTATTTATATGGCGTGCGATAATGTGCGATTAACAGCACACGCAAATCGATTTATTCTTATACTCAAGAAACAGACTGTTATCCCCCGGGAAGTGCATTTTCCAGCAATGTAGACACATAAAATCTAAAAAAATTTTGCCCCTCAGCCCCCACCATGGCGGGGCTTCGCGTGACACTAAAACAACTACATTTTCATACGACCAAAACGATATCCCCAAATAATCGCTGGATACGACACTGATTTCTTATGCCATTTTGATTGATAAATAAAAACATTTTACAAGGACTCACTTGGAGAGCAATTTTGTAGAGAGAATTACAAGCCAACATCACCCTCTTTATCACGTTAATGTTTTCATCTCCCAACATATATGCGAGACATCCCACGGTCTTTGAAAGTAACTCAGGGTCCTTTTTACTACGCAAAAAGTGCCAATCAAATGCAATTGAATTTTTACTTAAAAATATATGATTATTATTTTTACCAATTTTATTTTTGATATTAATATTTTAGCACAATTTACTTAATTCATTAATTCATTAATACTTAATTAATACTTAAAACATGCAATTTCTTCAACAAATAGACATTCACTTTCAATGTAATCTCACCATGTCTCCTCGATAAACACAACAACAAACTTTCTCACATCGTGATGGCGATCTTGTTGGAAAATTAAAATCTCCTGTTAATAAAAGAATTCTTCCGTTAGTTTACTGCTTCAGAATCTTTCAACTTTCATTTTTATCAATTTACATGGAAATTAAACTAGACTTAGACTAACAAATACAAAAACATTTTTTCCTATATAAATTGTGACTTTTCTTCATACTTGTAACAATAAAAGTTTCAATTATCATAAACTTAAACAATGACCTCCAGTTAAAAGTTTGAACTGAGGTTAAAATTTTGAACAGGTTTATTCGGTTATCGGAAACACTTCCGAGTGAATATAGTAAGTTAGATATGTTTGTAAAAGGAATCTATTATTATCAGGGTTTCACATGATGAGGTTTTTTATTTTGTGTTTTGTATCAAACTACAAAGCAATATTTTTAAAAGCAATTCTTAAACCTACTCACAGTATTTTAAAGTGCAGTAAAATTCCAAACAAAAGACATACTTACATCAAGGAAATTGTCAAGCAATGTTGGATCTTTGTTTACGATCAACTCTTGAACCTTGGATAAAATGTGAAAATTATTTGAAATGTCAAGTAGAATGTTCAGTTTCGCATTTACCTGTTTTAGATAGCTGATTTTATTTTCAATGCTAGCCAACTGAGCATGGTTGAGCAAGTCAATGACCTGGAAAGGAAAGATAATCAAGGCATAATTTAACTTTTCACAAAATCAAAAACTAACTAGGAAAAGGTGCCATGACTACAATAATGTCTGTCTCTTTAATTCATAGTTTGAAGGAATAATTTCGCCTCTTTAATAATTCTGAACTGCAGTATAAATGATGGTCATAAACCTCGGTTGGTATTTACACACTTATACTAATATATTCATAAGAGAGAACCTCATTTAAATTCAATATTTTTATAATTTCTGATGTTTGGTTCTCCGTAACAGGATAATTTCCTCCTGGAAGATTGCCCCCGTTTAAAAATTATAAATAAATTTTGTTTTCATATTTTTTTATCGTATACTTTTTGTTCTTGCAATAAAAACATTCTATCTCTATTTTTATTTGCTTAGTAATGATTTTTGAAATGTGTTTTTATTATTGAGAGACGATAAGTTGCACGCACCCAATGATATGTATATAATAACTAGATATCGGACTCAGCAGAATTTTTAAGAAACAAAGTGAAGCCACCCGAGATGACTTATGGTTAGTGGCAAAACAAACAAAGTTTTAGAAAATACCGTACAAAATACAGTATACTCCCTGTAAGTAGGACCCCCGATAAGTGGGACTTTCACTAAGTGGGACAGATTTCGTTGGTCCCCTGAGTGTCCCACTTATCAGGAGTATATTCAATTCAATTCAATTCAAGTAATTTTCTTTTTCATAACTACAATTTTCTTCTTTATATTAGAATGTAGCACAAAAATATGATTAAATGATAATAAAAATAATAACAATGATATTGATACGTGTTTGATTTCAAATAAAAGAAAAGTTCAGTTAATGAAAAAGTGGAATCTCGTAGAAGGTCAAAATCGACTTTATCATCGAGAACCAATTTGAGCTTTAGGATTAAGAGTCGTAACTATAAATTAATAAACTAAATATATATATATATATAATAAAATAACGCAAATACTTCAAATCAAATTAAATAACAATTATTTAAATTATATTAAGTAGAAACAATTAAATTCAAAAATCTATCAAATATATTTTAAATCAAAAAAAGTGACAATTTTATTTCGTTTATTCTTAAAAATACTTATAAATATCTTCTAATTTTAATAAAATGTATTTTGTCTTATTTTTAAAAGCAGAGAGAGAAAGAGAATCTTCCAAATTTTCAAAGTTTGAATGAATTAACTCATTCCATAGTTTAGGGCCACGAATTGAGATGCAAAATTGGCAAATTTTAGTTTTACAAAAAGGTTGTACTATTACTCCAAATGATCTTGTATTATTTAGATTTGGTTTAAGAGTATAAATTCGGTCAAATATATTGGGAACTAAATTATATTTACATTTATACATGAAATTGACTATCTGAAATATATTTATTTCGTAAACATTCATTGCTTCCATATCATCGAAAAGAGGCTTTGTGTGAGTAAACTTGTCTTTAAAGTAAATGACACGAATCGCATGTTTTTGTGTTTTAAAAATCGATTTTAATTTGCTTTTATGTGTACTTGCCCACACTAAGTTTGCATAACTTAGATGGCTGTGTATAAAAGAAAAATAAAGTTGTTTTAATAATTGTTTCTTTAAAATATTTCTAGTTTTGTATAATATTCCTACACTTTTAGATATCTTGTTATTTATTAAGTTAATATGGCGTTCCCAAGACAGATTTTCATCAACTAACACCCCTAAAAATTTAATAGATTGTGTTTTTTCTAATGTTTTATTGTTAATGTGGAGATTAGGTAGATTTTCTGTGACCATTTTCCTTTTTGAATGAAATACTATATATTTAGTTTTATCTGAATTTAAGGACAACTTATTGCTATGAAACCACGATGATATTTTATTTAACGCAATATTCATTATTTTGAAAGCATTATTTATATCCGAGGTTGAGGTGAACATGTTTGTATCGTCTGCAAACATTATGAAATCGATATTTGGAGAAGAAAAAGCTAGGTCGTTCACATAAATTAAAAACAATAATGGGCCAAGAATCGAGCCTTGAGGAACACCACATAATATTTCAAGAAAAGCAGATGCACTACTTCCATAAAAGACGCATTATTTTCTGTTTTGTAGGTAACTTTTAAACCACTTAAAATAAGTATTTGAAATTCCGTAATGTTGTAATTTTTTTAATAATATTGAATGGTTTACAGTGTCAAAAGCTTTCGATAGATCTATAAAAACACCTAATGTATATTCGCCATTTTCAAAGGAATTTGATATTTTATCACTTAATTCTAACAACGCAGTATACTGTATTACCAAACTCAAACAATTTGAAAGTAAAATTGGAAGTTTGCGGTTAGTACTAATTTAATTTTAAGTTTATAGTTTGGCTGGTTTGGTGTAGAAAAGTAAAGTTTCTACAAATAAATGTAGTTATGGCTGATCTCATCATCATCATTGTTCTGCGCGTTGTTAAACGACACCGGCCAATTGCTGATTTAGCTAGGCTAGCAATGAAAAACAGAAATGTGCTCCTAAGCATTTATTGTCAACACAATTCAATTCTTACATTTTCATAAACTACATATATATAACAAATATTATTTTGGGTAAAATCGTATTTTAGCGGCCTAAACAAAATCGTAAAAATTATAAAAATGTAAAAAACTTTATGTTTTCCGTTTGCTTTGAAAATTGGTATGTTAACTAATTGAATGATGCTGATTTCAAATCAAGTACTAGAATTGGGATATTATCACTCCTAATCCCTTTTTGGGCAAATTTGGGCCCAAAATTTAAAATATTCTGTTTGCTTTGAAAATTGGTAGGTTAACTAATTAAATGATGCTGATTTCAAATCTAGTATCAGAATTGGGATATTTTCACTTCTAATACCTTATTTGGGCAAATTTGGGCCCAAAGTTTATTGTATTCCGTTTTCTTTAAAAATTGGTTGGTTTACTAATTAGAGGATGCTGATTTCATACAAAGTACCAGAATTGGGATATTTAACAATCGTGTTTAATTATTTTACAGAAGATTTAACTATCCACATGTCCTAAACCGCTCATCCGAATACCGTTATATCTTAAATATAACATCAACATAATATTTCATCAACAAAAAGTCCAAATTAATTTTCACATCATTGTCGGATATCGCACACGCATACGCAGTATAATTTCGCGCATAATTCGTTAAGACAATATGATACCTGTAAACCCTTGTGAAAAATGATGCTTATATGATGGCTTTAGCTTATAGTATAATTATGTTAAAAAAGGTTGGGAATTCAGGGAATTAAGCATGTATTAAATTTTTTGATTTTTTTTTCGGTTGACGTAATCTTTTCCAAATTTTTTTGTCCATCAAGTTAGCTCCATCATTTGGCCATTCACATGCAAAGTTTCGTTTCATATAACCTTTGGTAGGGCTCTATATATTTAATTTACGTTTATGCATGCGCAAGCCCCTATATCCAAATTTTAAAGATAATTGTCATATATTTCAGATTGATACTGTTATTTCCAATCTGTTGTAAATTTCAACTCAATATCTTGATCATTCATTGAGTTATGCATTTATGAGGTTGAAACCTAAGTCATTGGTAAAACTCAATATAGATTACCCTCGAATGAATATCGAATGTACTCTCAAAAGAATTTTCTTTCAAAATGGTTGTATCGCGCTAAAATTTTTGGGGTTAGGGCTGCATAAGTAAAAGAAATTCTAACATTTTTAACGATATCAAGTCAATTTTTTATATGGCTACATATAGAAGACTTCAAAAGTCCTAATAGTTTTCGGATTTAGGGTATGGGGTCGGGGGTAGTGACAATTATATGTAAAAAGTGGGAATTATGTATGGGACAATAACACTGTAATTATTACGAATTAGAATTCAGACTTCTTATATCATGTCGAGGATGGCTTCTTCTTTCAGGTAAAAATTCACGACTTTATAATTGTCAAAATTACAGAAGTTATTCCCCTTTGCATTTGCCACTTTTTGAAAATTCTTTTTCTTTATGGGATTATCGCGGGTCCGAGCCAAAATGAGTAATCTAGTGCCAAACCCCGAAAATGCATACACAAAAATTTGTTTTAAAACCTTAAGTAGAACGATCTATGAAAGTCCAAATTAATTTTCACATCATTGTCAGGTATCGCACACGCATGCACAGTACCATTTCGCCACGGAATACTTCAAATTTTGGGCCCAAATTTGCCCAAATAAGGAAGTATAGGCAGCGCCGTACCCAGAGTTAGTTTGGGCTTTACCGTTTTTTCTCACAATATTTTCTTAATCCCTCCTTCCTTCCCTTTTGGGAAAGGAAATTTTCAGTTTTCATACCTCTACTTTGGCTAAAACACCATTTGTTAGTTATTTTGTAGAAGTATATTCTCTCTCAGCGTTTACCAGTTCGTCGTCCTCGCAAATAATATATTCAAACAAATGTCTACACAAGCAACGCATATTTTTTGAACATAAAATGAAATACAGAAACATACAGAAGAATATTTTTTCTCTCCATACATATTCCATACTGTTTCGGGAGAAGACAGCAATTGCGCTCGCGCACCTTGGCACGCTCCTGGAATGTGCAAGAGGCGTTTTTTGCCGTGCACCTCGATCACGTTAATTGAAGAAAAGTAAAAAAAAAGTTTTTTGTCACGTTATAAACAAGTACAAATTGTTTTATCGTATTGGTTAAACTTAACAATGTTTAATCTAATTGGCTAAAAAAATTTACGTCAAACAGTGATCTTTGTTGCACGCTTTTTGTATAGAATTAATACATTCTGCATAAATTTTTCTTTCAAGTGTTGATAATTGGGCTCTCCGAATAAATGAAAAAAACTAAAATAGGAACCTTGTAGAGCGAAAGTAAAAAGAGTGTTAATTAGTTAAAACTTGCTATAGTTGCAGGCTTTCTCATAAGAAAAATTTAGGCGTGTGGTGCTTCGCACGCCAAACCAAAGTTAAAAACATTTCAGACGTGCGATATCCACTCGCCTGAACTTGTCTAGGCGTGCGATGACGCGCGATAAATTTTTAATGCCATTTTTTAATTCTGACATGTCATTTAAAACTTGCGCGGTAAATGTTCTTTATTTCTAAAACATTTCTTGTTTGGCTTTAAATCTGAAAATACATTGACTTGGTTGTTTACGGCATAATTACATATTCACAGATTTACGTACGCGATGTTTAACGCAGAACATTTTTATAAAAAATAAAATAAAAATACTTAATAAAATATTCCTGTTTCCGCGACTATTATTGAAAAGTTGTTGTATTTTTATGAAAATTTTAAAAACAACAAAGCATCTGACATTCGGTTACAACAATTTAAACATGATTAAACTATGATTAGTAACCATAGTAACATACACACTTCTGTCTGTCGACATCGATGTTATCTGTAAACAATTTTTTTTAAACAAGGCTTTTTGCAAATAAGTTTTACTTATTTAGCTGAATGTATTGATGATACTTTGAGTACCGCAATAAATATTTTTTAGTATGAGTTTATTTAATCAAACTCGGTATTTAGAGCGAGTGAATTACATTTTTTTGCTTCTATTTTTTTTTTTATCGTGGACTTAAACACGGTCTATATTAGTTTTATATCCAAATTCCAGACAGTCTACCAGAATTCAATTGCACTACGCTTCGAAACTGCCGACTCGAAACCAGCCCTTTCGAAATTTACGTTTAAAACTTATTTATTTAAAACGAAATTGGCTAGAGAATTAAAACCCAGCCAACACGAATATTTTCAAAAGGAAATGACAGACATGCTAACATGATACACTACAGGTTCTTTCAACTCAAAGACAAACCAATGCAGAATAACTACTCTGTAACACGATAGAAAATCAAAAGATAAAACATGTTGACAATAAATCGTAACAACTTTAGGCATACAGAAGGAGCATAACAATGTTGTAAACTACGTCACTAAACAACAATCATCGTGTGTTTTTAATGGTCATTCAAATGAATGTGAATGTAAATTCGTTTAAGTTTTTGTTTAATTTAATAATTTTGAGATTTTCGGAGCGTTTAATGTTCTGTACGAAATATGGGGAAAATTAAACAAACGTGATATGATTGAGGCGTGCGAGTAGTCGCACGCCTTACGCGAAGAAAATAATTTGAGGAGAGCTTTTAAACGCACGCCTCAGGAGATTAAGGCGTGTGTGGAGGCGTGCGCGTGCGATCGCACGCCTTATATGAGAAAGCCTGTAGTTGTGTTTACATTTGTATATTGTTTTTGCTGGAACATTTGATTGTGTTCTCATTTGATATTACAATTTCGATAATTATTTCTAATACAATCATAAAATAAAAACGCACACCTCATTAGCGCTTTTTTCTTTATTCATAAAAAACAAATACATATGTTGTTAAAACAACGTTAGTTTTTATACATTACTAAAAGTAGCTACTGCAGAAAATTTTAGCATAAAAGTTTTTGTCTTTGTAAATAAAATACTGGTTATCTTTCTTTATCTTTCAGTGAGTCTTGCGTCACCGAAGCTAACATCGTAACTGTACTTGAACGCAGTTTAATATTTTTTAAAGACCTTACAATCTTTTGTGTCATACGGATGGATAGTATTGCACTTGCGTGACGTTGTCTTCTATAAAATGTCACAGAAAATATCTTCACTGGCGAAATACAGTTTTAACAAGTTAAAATAGGACGACTTTTTCAACGATAGCTATGTCTTTGAAATTAGGAAAAAGTGTGAAGTTTAAAAACCTTTAAAAAGGTTGAAGAAAACTGAGCAATCATAAAGTGATTTTCGTAAACAAAACTGAATGTGTTTGTTTCTTTGTGGTTTGATCTTTTTTTCTTCCATCAAATGCAGCACAGTTCTTCTGCATTTGTTTGTCTCTTAGTTGAATGGAACTTTTAAACAGCCTGCAGTATCGCGTGTAAACATGTCTATCGATTTTTTTTGACAAATCTAAAATCTTTTCATATTTTACGTTTACGTAAGAAACAAAGTTTAATGATAATGATACTTTTCAGTGTGTTTATGAAAGTATCAAAGAAAGAATCTTTAACAAATAAAGGAAACAATGAACAGTTTGGGCGGTAATCCGCTCAAACAGTATGGGATTACGGCTGGGTACGGCGTTGATAGGAGTATCCCAATTCTGGTACTAGACTTGAAATCAGTATCATTTAATTAGTTAACTTACCAATTTTCAAAAGAAACGGAATATTTTAAATTTTGGGCCCAAATTAACCCAAAAAAGGTATTAGGAATGAAAATATCCCAATTCTGGTACTTGATTTGAAATCAGCATCATTTAATTAGTTAACATACTAATTTTCAAAGCAAACGGAATATTTTAAACTTTGGGCCAAAATTTGCCCAAAAAAAGGGATTAGGAGTGAAAATATCCCAATTCTGGTACTTGATTTGAAATCAGCATCATTTAATTAGTTAACATACCAATTTTCAAAGCAAACAGGATATTTTAAAATTTGGGCCAAAATTTGCCCAAAAAAAGGGATTAGGAGTGAAAATATCCCAATTCTGGTACTTGATTTGAAATCAGCATCATTTAATTAGTTAACATACCAATTTTCAAAGCAAACGGAAAACATAAAAGTTTTTACATTATTATAATTTTTATGATTTTGTTTAGGCCGCTAAAATACGATTTTACCTTATTTTGACCAAGCATTTACAAGTATGTAGTTATTATTGTAACAAAAACATTAAGAAGCAAACTTTTGCAAATTAAAGTCAGATAACATTTTAAATATTTTATAAATCTTATCTTCCATTATCAAACAGTATAAGTTACAATAATAAAAAAACATTGAGTTATTATTATATGTATCATTGGTTGCACCTGTTTGTTATTAATCATTGTTATAAACAACTTTATTTTTGGTTATTCGGTAAAAAAAGTGATCATTTAGAGTATAAACTATTTTCCAACATTATTATTATGTGAAGTCAAAATCAAAACAATGGAATTTACATCAACAGAAAAGGGAAAACATAAATTAATCCATAACAGCTACATGTATGTATTTCGGAAAAACTTACATGATATTACATCTTGGGAGTGTGTTCTACGAAGAAAGTATTAAACATACTATTTTGGATGAATTCGTAGAGGAAATAAACAAACATAAGCACCCCCCATGTCAGACAAAAGTGGAGATGGCAAAAGTAAACGCCAGCATCAAAAGAAAGGCCGAAACGACACAAATGTGTCGAATGTGAACAAATATTGGCGGCCAAACTTCAAAATATATCTCAAAGTGCAGCGGTTAACCTTCCTCAACTAAACAGTATTCGGAGAAATGTACATTCGCACAGACAAGATCGCAATGTTCTACCTAATCCACTCCAAAGGGAAGATATGCCTGAGCTACCTCAACAATATCATTTTACAGCTGCCGGTGAGCTATTCTTGGCGTATAATAGTGGGGTTGAAGATGCAGAACAAATTTTTATATTTGCAACACAACAGGGATTACATCTTTTGGCAAATTCGGAGCACTGGTTTATGGATGGGACATTTAAACTGTGCCCGGAGATATTCTATCAAATATACTCGATTCACGCACTGCTAAACGATCAGGTTTTACCATGTGTTTTTGGACTTCTGCCAAACAAGACTGAAAATTCATATTTATTTTTTTTTTTTATTAAAGATTGCTCAAAACAAGGCCTAAAAGGCCACTTGCGAGTAAAGAGCTACAGGATTGTCTAACCCGTGCCAGCATGGAAAATAGACGTTAAATGTAGAGAGAGAGAGAGAAAGAGAGAGAGAGGAGAAGTTAAGCAGATTTAAGGTAGTGATGAACATTAGATTTGAACAGTTGAAGGTTAAATTCAGGAGGAAAGCATGTAGATGGAAGGGAGTTCCAAAGTCTGGACGTTCGAGGAAAAAAACTGTTTTTATAAAAATCCCTACGATAATTTGGAACACAAACAGTCCATTGGTGAAACGAAGAAGACAACCTAGTTGAACGGAGAAAAATTTTGAGAGAAAGTGTAAGAGATGATAGTTCACTTGAACAACGACCATAAAAAAACTTGTAGAAAAGACAAAGAGACGCTACGTTCCGCCGGTGTGAAAGGGAGTCCAATTTCAAAGAAAGGTTTTCGCCAATTGCGTTGCAAACAAACCGTTGAACACGGTCTAACAAATTCAGGCAATTTTTTGGTGCACCTGCCCATATGTGGCAACAGTATTCCATGCATGGACGAATTGATGGTTTGTATAGGTAAAGGACACATTCAGGAGTGAGGTAATTCATTTCTCATAAAAGAGAACCAACCTTCATGGCAGTTGATTTAGCTATATTTTCAATATAAGATCGCCATGAGAGGTCGCTGGTGAATATAAGACCAAGAAGACGAAATGAATTGCTTTCAGGCAAATGAGAACCATGGATTAAAATTAACAAGCCAATTCTTACCCCATTCAACTACTGTATTGAGATCTTTTTCCAGATCAGAGGCCATTCTAACCTTATCACAATCATCTAATTTATTAAGGCAGGAATACAATGTTGAATCATCAGCATAAATAACGGTTTTGGATGATAAATTGTCTGGGAGATCGTTAATGTACAGTAGGAACAGAGTCAGACCGAGAACTGAACCTTGAGGAACACCAGCATTGATGGAAAAAATGGAAAATGAATGACCGCTAAGGACCACCTTGAGTTTACAATTGGAAAGGAAGGAGGAAATAATATTTAAAAACGGACCTTTTAAACCATATGCCTTAAGTTTGTGCAGTAGCCCCCGATGCCAGACTTTATCAAATGCCTTGGAAATGTCAAGGGCAACTGCTCGCGCTTCACCAGAGACATCAAGAGCACGATAAAAACGTTCACTTGTAACTGTCAAAACGTCAGCAGTGGAACGCCCAGAACGAAACCCATACTGGGAGTCGTAAAACAAATTATTTTTTTCAATAAATTCAACTAAGCTCAGGTTAATTAAAGTCTCGAAAACTTTGCTTAAGATGGAAATGAGACTGATTGGTCTATAATTAGAAGGATTAGATCGCTCACCACAATTTTTAAAAATTGGAATAACAGAGGCAAACTTCCAAGATGAAGGAAACAGGATCCATCCAAACACTTTTTGAAAAGAGCACACAAAACGGGAGATAACTCAGTAGAACACCTTTGAAGTACAATTACAAGAATGCCATCTGGTCCAGTAGCCTTATTAGAATCCATTTTGTTAATAATCTTAGAAACCTTATCAGAAGATATAAAGCAATCATGTAAAGTCTGGGCAGTTTTGGAGGAGAAATAAGGGAGATCATGACCAGAATCATCGAGGGTGGAATGAGAACTGAAGAGTTTAGCGAATAGTTCAACTTTATCCTTAGATACACTAATGACTTCAGGACTATTGAAAAGTGGAGGTACAGATGTTTTAGAACTACCCTGGACGTTTTTGATAATACGCCAAAATTTGCAAGAACCTATTTCTTTGGATTTGATAAAATCTTTAGTCCTTTCAGCAAAAACAGTTTTAGCTTTACGAACAACATATTTACAATTATTGCGCGAGGCAATAAACAGTTGTCTGTTATGATTAGTCGTATCACGACGGTAGCGATGAAAGAAATGATTGCGATGAGCTATGGCTGCAGCACAAGCTGGAGAAAACCATGACGAAGAATGAGGTTTTAACTGATATTTCCCTGACGAAACAAATAATCGTATTGCTTCAGATATTATAGAAGTAGTTACATTAACACAATCATCAGCTGAGTTGGAAAGAATTTTTTCCCAAGGGATAGACTGAATGTGTGCTTGAAATTTTAGCCAATCCGCAAGATCATATCTAAAAAAGGATCTATGCATGGGATGTTCATGGGAAACTTGCCTATTGAAATTAATTTTGACCTCCAAAACAACATGGTCAGAACGACCCAATGGAGCGCTATAAGATATCTTACAAATGTCAGGGTTAGAGGTTAAAAATAAATCCAACAAGGAGGGCAATTGACTTGAGTAATCAGGAATGCGGGTTGGAAAATCAACCAATTGCGAGAGAGACTGAGATACTGCAAAGTTATAGGTTTCAACATCAGAGCTACTTGTTCCATTCGAGAATCTTAGCCATTGTTTACGGTGAATGTTAAAGTCACCAAATACAAAGATGTTAGGTGAGCGATGATTAAGAAGAGCTAAGTCAGCGGACTTTGAAACTGATTTGATAACAGAACAGTCTTGAGAAGATCGAGAGCGATAGAGAAAGAACAAAAAACTAGTTGAATGTAGAAGAGACAAACGAAAACACATGAAAGGATGATTGGGGTCTTCCAGGTCAATTTCACGAGATATTGGTAAAGTTTCCTTGAGATAAACTGCTAGACCATGCATATGAATAGAGGAGTCCAATCTAAAAAGAGGTTGGTATCTAGGAACAAGGAAATCATTAGAAGATATACCAGCATTTAGGTTAGATTCGCAAAGTGCTAATAAATCCGGATTATTTTTTATCAAAAAAGCCTGCACATCCGAATAATTGGTACGAAAACCACGATTGTTGCTAAATGCTAAAGAGAAAGGAGGATGAGTATTCAACTTTTTTTTGGCTTTGTTGTTGCGTTTTAATTTAAAGAGGGGTTTAAATATAATCGCTTATTTGCAATAGTATGTAATATTGTTAGAAATTATGGAAATGATCCTGTCTTCAAACTCAAATACCAGCAGTACAGGTATATGGTTGTTTTTATCACTTATGTTCAAATGTGTGGAAGCATATCCAAAACTTTGGTCTCCAACGAAGGTATACAACTGATATGGAATTTGCTTTGCACCTCCGAATGATTCCAGCATTGGCTTTTATACCACCGGACGATGCAGAAAGTTCGTTTGAAGAACTTGCTGATGAAATACGAAACCACTACAACACAGAAGCGGACAATGTTCTCGATTCAAAGATAATTATATCAGTAGATTTCGGAGAAATGTGCCACATCGTCCTCCAACATTTGCTATTGGGCTATGGAATATGTTTCATCGTACAGGTAACGAACCTCCAAGAACAAACAACTCTGTGGAGGGCTGGCACCAAGGTTTCCAGGCTAACGTATCGGCTTGCCATCCAACTTATTGGAAGTTCCTTGATAAATGCTGATGGTTTACTGGAGCAGATGTTTTTACAGCTGGATGTCCTTCCTAACACCAACCCAGTGAGAGGGAAAACAGTGGTGAGTTAACCCACGGAAAATACTAACTTTGCATTTTAAATGTACATGGGTGCTTATATCCATGAGGTCAAAGATGTTTCATGACCTGCATACCCACAGTATTCCAGTAAAAGGAAAAACAGTGGTGAATCAATCCACACAATTGTTTATTGTATATACTGTTTGTGAAAATGTCATTAACATCAGTCACCAAAGAAGAACAGATTGAGTGCTCCATTCAACACAATAAAAATTTTGATTCTTTGAAGACGAAAGAAATGAAGATTTAATTTGAAAGTAAAGCATTGAAGATATGATTTTTTTCAGGCAATGTAGGATAGTTCATTTTAAATTTTTAAAAATCACTCATTATTTTCTTATTTATTTTTATAATTGATTTCTTAAATTCTCTCTGTGGTTGAATTGAAATGTTTTTGAGTCTTGCAACTGTTTTATGAAAGTGAAGGCTAAAACATATGATGATTAAAATATGCATGCATTTAGTCACATAATAGTTAGGGTGGTCAAACACTGCAATGTTAGAATTCGGAAAAAAAAAGATGTTAGTAAAACAGTTGTTTTTAATTTTCAATCTTTTCTATTTTTATCAAAAATAATGCTAAAATCACCAATCTTTTTTTATTAATATAGATAAATTATTACTCTTTCCAACAATGTTACTTGTTTTGAATTCCATCAAGAAACGGTAAAGTTATCATTCGATCTGTTCACTCTGTTGTGATTGTAACGAAACTTACAAAAACGGCACCGTAAAAAAACATATTTAAAACGCCTGGCGCTGGAGAGCAATTTGTTTACTGTCATTTTCAATCTTTCATGCGCATGCGCAATTAGTTCCCGCTTCCAATGATATATTTTTATTATTATTAATTTGTTGCCAATGTCTGTTTTTTCCCACTTTAATATCAAATTTGCGAAATTTTTTGGTTTCAAGACTTCAAACAAAGAAGAAAAACATATCATTAGAAGGATGATTGTTTGTAGTTTCTACCTATATAGTTTTTTTATTTAAAAGTTTAATGCTCTTTAGCGCTAGCTTAAAGTAAAAATCGTCAGATTATTAAAAATCAAAATTTATTATTATGAACCTTTTAAACAGTTATAAAAATATTTTAAATGCTTTAAAAATATACAATATGTGGTCAAAATAAGGTATAAAAGTCTGGAAAAGTCAAAGGAAATCAAAAGTTATATATAGTCAAATTATGTTTTAAAATTAGTGAGAAAACCTTGTTTCGGTGCCGTTCTCTTTTAAGAGCTGTCTTATAAAAATATTCCTAAATTTCCTAAATTTTTAGGGTACAAAAACAGGCATAACTTTTTAACCGCTTGGAGTTAAAAGAAAAATGACCCCTCATTGAATTCCATTTTTGAAGCTGATTCTAATTATAACAATTTTAAGAATAGATTTTGAACTTTGAAAAACGGTTTGACCGCCCTATAATAGTACTATAAATGATATATGTGAGTGAGTTCAAACTCTCAAATCACTTTAGTCAGTATATAAAATAAACTTCCTTACAGTACGAAAGAAAATGTTGGCCATTCTGATAAATCTTTTAACATTCATCAATACATTAGAGAAGGAATATTTCGTTGTTTGTAAGAAAAAAGAAGTATAGTAAATTATGTTGTTAAAAGGTTGTAAGATTTCATTAGGACAGAATTCTGCAATTTTTCCTGTAATTTATATCAATATGAAGACACAGAACAAATTCTTACCCTTTCAGAAGTAGCCTGCAAAGTGGCATTTTGAGTTTCAACGTCTTGTCCTTGGAAAAATTGTGATGCCTCACCGACACCTTTTCTTCGCTTCGAAGTCATATCAATTCACCATGTTTTACGAAGTGTCTGCTGTTCCGGTATCGGAACTTGAGTTGAGCAGCTAAAGTTCCGGTAATAGATATTTTTATCAGAATGGCGCCTCAATGTTAACAACTGATATATATATCTTTATAAAAAAATTATTTCGAAAATTAATAAAAGTTCAAAAAACGTAACACAATATTGTTTCGAACCGTCCGGTTTCGAATCGTCAATTTCGAAACGTCTGTACACCCCATAAAATAGTAGAAAGCCGGAGTAGTAAAAAAGAAACGTTAGGCAGAGATTCACTACTTAAAATAAGTTTTACAAAATTTTTTTTAAATTTGACCCGATTACCACCCATGCAAACAACTTCTAAAACGTATTAATTATAACTTGAGATTTTCATAGGCGTTTTTGTCTTGTCCAGTAAAAGTTAAAGAATGTACATGCTGCTGCATCATTTTTCTACATAAATTAACAAAACGTCGTAAGCCAAACTACTGCGTACTTTCGGAACCAACATTTGACATTTTCACCTTCTGTCCGCGAAACTTCAAAAAGAGGAATAATTTGGTAAATATGTGTTAACTTAAAATGTTGCATACAGATCCGATATAAGAGCAGCAGCTCTATGTCTACAGATTCGATACCGGAACAGCAGCGCTACGACTAGAGGTCTTGTACCGGAACAGCAGCGCTACGACTAGAGGTCCTGTACCGGAACAGCAGCGCTACGACTAGAGATCCTGTACCGGAACAGCAGCGCTACGACTAGAGATCCTGTACCGGAACAGCAGCGCTACGACTAGAGATCCTGTACCGGAACAGCAGCGCTACGACTAGAGATCCTGTCCCGGAACAGCAGCCACAACCTTGTTTTTAATCGTCAAGAAGCCAACAAAGCATGAGACTCAATCTACGTTTGTAAAACATAACAAGAGATGTTGGTCTCACCAATCAGAATTTTTGATTCTGCATTCTGCAGTATACATCTGTTAATTCGAACACGCAAGGGACCAGATATATTGTTTGAATTAACGAATGTTCGAATTCTCCGAAGTTGGGGTAAAATCAAAAATAGAGCTAAAGAAAAGCGGTTTGTCTTTCTCAGTATATAAATATTATCTGAAATATAAAGCGTGTGCACACACTCATTAAAAAGGCTATCAAAATCTTGATAACTTGTAGGAGCTCGTTCCGCACCTTGTTCCGACTGTTTCATCATCGTTACCATCCTCCTCCCCTAACGGCTCTGCCACAATTTCAGCCGGAGATTATCGATCTCGTCTTGTAACTCTTTGAATGGATCATCGTCTTCAGTTATAGCTGATTTCTGACTCTCACTTGATATTCCAGTCTTTCAAAGGGAATTCATTCTCGTTTCTGGTGTAAGCGCATCCCAAGAAGAATCTCATTAGCATTCCTTGAAGGATCGAAATTTTTGGAAGAGTTTACGAACTTACGAACCTTACGAACGGTACTTCGCTTTTAATGAACGGATTACCCCTTGATCGATTGACTGGGTCTGGTGTTTGGTGGTAGAAACAACCAATTTATTGCTTTAAGTTCTTAATGTGCTGCTTGTGCTGGACAATTGTTGATTACTGCAGCAACATTTTTTTTTCATAAGAAAGCTCTCGGTCCAGTTCTCTGTCCACTCTTCCACAACACCTCATCCATCCAAATTTTCCGCTGACTTCTATACTGGCAGGGTGACATTCTTAAAACATTTTTGGTTTTTCCAATTACATAGCCAACATTTCGCCATTTGCTGCTGCCACGCTCATCGTTTTACTTGACGAGGGTTTGGCTGAACCAAACTTTTTTATTAGAGCAAAGCTTGTGTTGTTGGAGTATTTTAATATATCTTTTGCCATCCCCAAATCTTCTTCAATTATTAAGTTGTTCATTTCCCGTTCTACTCGATCATCTTCCCCTTCACCTTCTGAAGGCACCAATGCTTCTCGCAATAAACAAGTTATTGCATTTACGCGGAGTGTTAGGCCGAGAGATTTGGATTTTATGCTTAGTTTATTTTCTTCAAAAGAATCTTCTTTTCGAAATTCAACTATGTCAGGCTGATCTAAACCGTTTCCGGAACATTGTTTGTATAGTTTCTGTAACACAGCGCTTAAGTCAATAATGTCTTTGACTTGTTAACCGCAGCTTCCTTTTCTTCCATTTTTATAAAAACTTCGCCAGGAACAGTTATAAGAAACCGCTGAAAAAACCATTTTGGAGATTATTTCTCGCAATGTTTGCGGCATAGAATGGCTGAGTGTAGCTTATCATGTTAAGACGAGGGTTTTTCACCAGCATGTTGTCAGATGTTTTCGTTTTCTTTGACCAATCAACAGCACTGTACAATGACAAGTATCTTCCCTTTTCACTTGATCCTGTAGAACCGTTATCTATATTGTCTATCAGGGTCGAAAATTCATAAAAAACTCCCAAAAGCGATCCATTATTTTGTGACATGGCTTTCATCAAACCTTCTATTGTACCTGATTCGAACGAGTGACTTTCGCAATTATCATTTTTTACCTTCTTGAGTTCATTAACGACTCTTCTTAGTGACGCGACTTGTTTGTGCCTGTAAAGAAAAAAAGAACTCTTTAAACTGATTATAACTGGTATAGGTTAGTATTTTATCGCAATAAATCACAATATTTTACATTAAAATGAAAATAAAATATTTACCAGAACGTCCAACAACTAATCCATATAATAAAATTGGTTCCATGTGAAAATCGTTTGCACTAATTGTTGAATGCTGTACGATGTTACTACCAACAACGGCCACGCTAGATACGTTGACGGATCACCGAGACAAGTAGAGTTTAAATCAATCCAATCTTTTATTTTCGCATGAAAACATTCTTCCGTATATAACTTGCGGTATTCAACTTCATCGATTTGCTGCTTGAGTGACATGACACGTCTTACACTTGTACTATCGCTGTTGAACTAATAATAACGGCCGACGTCATTGCAAGGAAATCATTAAAAGCAATGCAATTTTGTATAACTGACGTCACTTTTGACGTCGCTAGAAATGCCAAGTTATCAAACGGTTAACCGCGAGGTTTAAAACGGTTAGTTCAAAATGCGAATAAATTCGATTTATTCATAATTCTCTGTGATTTATACAAGAGTGTGCCAGTAAGGACACCAAAGAGATTGAATGTCATCTATTCAGTGGCTGAACAAATATTCCATGAATTTGAACAGAAAGATCATCCTTATTGCAAGGAAGAAAGGAAGAAATCGATATCAAAATGAAAAGAAACAATGAATATGAAGATATTTCAGAACAATTCCAGTTAAAAGATATACCTATGCTAGCTGAGTACATGCCTCGATTTACACAAATGGATTCAAAAAGTAAAGATTTTGATAAAATATTATTGCCAACTACTTTGTTTTGCTGTGGAATACTTATTAATATCGAAAGAAGAAGTTTTGCTGAAATAACTATCTATACGAAAATTGGTATGCTTCGCGGAAGGCATTTGCCATGGCAATTGTAAATGTGGCAAAACCTTTTACTATGGATTTGTTGACAACAAAAAAGATAACACCAAAAGATTTGACGATCCTTACGATGTAGAGTATCTTTTGTTCCGATCAGGCATTGCATTCTCGAAGCAAATGCTACTTCATACAGATTTGCAACTTTGTATTGGAGTGGTATCGTTTGAGTGCTGCTGAAATCTATAACAACATGTGGCCAAACCCAAAAACTTTACATAGGCGACGTCTTGAGGATGCATGGTTCTTTTACAAAATTTCTCATTATATAAACACTTTGAACCGTGGCCAAGAAATAAAAATTCTGAACTTGATGTAGAACTTTTATTTGCTCAAGTTTATGAACTCATAAGAAAATCTATCGACGAGAAATGGAAAGTTCATGTTTGTAACGAAGTAGGTTGCAAAGAACAATTCGTCGTCATCGATGGTAACGAAAAGCTTTATCGATCCGTCTGTAGCTCTGAAAAGTCAAAAATAATTGGTTCAGAAGGAAATGTGAATAAGTATGATGTATGCATAATGAATCCGGTCAGGGGAAATCAACACTCTCAAGCTTCATAGTTTTGTGATAAACACATCAATGGTAAAATTGGAGAAGGAAAATCGAATATTGATTTGCGACCGATAACTAGAAGTTTTATGAAAATGCTACCATTAACAATTACTTCAGGTTTGGGATGTAAGGAGGATAATAACGTTGATCGATTCCATAATCGTACTGCTGGCATGTTTCATATGTTTCGTTCATGTGGTGTACGCATATCGCACTGTGAAATGTTTACTGCTGAGAGTCTCAGCTGCAGTGTATTTGTATGGCTCGTTGATATATTCGGAGAAACACCATCATCTGAGTTAATAAATGGAGTGGTTTATGACAGAGCATGCAACCTTCATCCCTTCCTAAAGCGTCTTTCAAAAGAAGGAAACCATATTGCACGCAGATATAAAGATACAACGAAAGGATTTCTAAGAGGATTTAATAATAATCTGTATTTTTAGGAAGTTACACTGTACAGTTATAATAATGAATTTGTTCGCTATATCGATTCTAAAGGTTCTCTCAAAATAATTTTTTATCTTCAATGAAATCATTGTTTCCAAAGTTGATTATTGATCATTATAATTTTGTTTAGTTTCCATATTTAGTAAATATATAATAGAATTGTTTATGTTATCTAAAATTTGGTTGCAATTATCACTCGAACCCTAACCCTAACGCTATGTAAGAATGATTTACCCTAACTCTTCTGGGAACGCGATAGCTTAAATCAAATCTATTGTAAGTTAGCACTAACCCTAACCCTTTTAAATTGGCGTAGCCGTAGAACAGGTATTGTTTAACATTTAATCGGTAAAGTCTGAGAGCCCTGAAGACGTCTGTGACTCTTACTAAAAAAAAAAGAGAATTATATAGTAACTTATTTTTGAGGGCCCTGAGGTTTTTCTCGTTGAGTCTGAGGGCCCTGAGGGCGCCTGAGACTCTCCTTAAGAAAAAATGACAATTATCTAATAATTTATTTTCGAGGGCCTCTCAGGGCCCTGAGGTTCAAAACGAAAATCCTGTGCCTGAATGCACGCCCGTGAGACGCATTTTAATTAGCTTTCCTCAAGAGCACTTTTCCGACTTCAGTTGGTAAGTTGGAAAGCATTAAAAAAAAAAGTCCGAATTCATCCGCATTGTAAATGTTTTTGCGGTCATTTCAGACCATGTATTAACCATATGAGGCGTAACAGACTTCAATTAACAATTTCAAACGTCGTAAACAGCCATCTGATGCCCGGAAATTTTCAATTTTATTTCTATCGTTGGATAAGGTTGAGTTGGCAAGTATTATTTCTATCGTTGGATAAAGTTGAGTTGGCAATCATTATTTCTATCGTTGGATAAGGTTGAGTTGGCAAGTATTATTTCTATCGTTCGATAAAGTTGAGTTGGCAAGCATTTTTTCTATCGTTGGATAAGGTTGAGTTGGCAATCCTTTATTTCTATCGTTGGATAAGGTTGAGTTGGCAAGTATTATTTCTATCGTTCGATAAAGTTGAGTTGGCAATCTTTATTTCTATCGCTTTTGCTTACGATTCGTATTGTAGAAATTTTATATAAAACGCGATAATATAGAATGTAGGGATTTAAAATTCGAAAAACGAAAAATTTTGAGACAGCCTCAGAGAAACCAATTTTAATCTACGGAAATTTGAAGCGTACTAAATCGTTTGTGTTAGAAGAGGCGGTTTCGCCATGTCTTAATCGAGAAAATGTTCATCCAAAATACTGGTTACAAAACATCTTTTTCAGAACTGTTAAAAACTTCGAAAAGGAAATTCATCGCATGTATGGGCGTAATCGTCATGATACTTGTAACAATAACAACGTGATAGAAAATAGCTGCGTATGGTATGTAATTGTAAAAATTTCTTCGAGCAAACACCAACTCCCTAAGAATGTGAAATCATGAGACGTTTGTACAAACTGTAATGTTTTATACATAGGACAAACTTATCTCAATGCATAGGTGAACATTTGAGAAAAAACAGAGACTCGCATATCTATCAACATCCGGGATGTTTTAATGTTTTGAAATAGTATCAAAGGATTGTTTCAGAACTCTGATTTGAACATGCAAGTCAACATCAATTTTGTTTGATTGATTTTTGTCTCTCTCTTTTTTCTTTCATGTTAATTTTGCATAAATTATACGCGCTTGTCAAAGTATCAATAGATCTTTTAAACATTGAATCGATTTTCAACTTCAGAAAAGAAAGATGGAAGCAAACAAGATAGTTGTGTGTTTAGTTATCTTTGGCGCACTCTTAGCTGTGTCTGTTTCAGCTGGGATTGATGATTTGAAAGAAAGACTCCAACAAATCGGTTACGATAGATTCGATCGACCGAAACTTGATGGTGCGTATTTACATGTCGGTTACATCGTTAATTTTCCTCATTTAACATCTATTTTCAAATATTTTTGTGGTAATATATGAACGGTAATTGAAAGACGCCGTATATGATTTACCTCAAACCTCTAAGTTTGTCGTTATTTGCATGTGACTATATTCGCAGTCCACGAATTTCAAAACCTTTATGAATAAAAATTATAATCACTATATAAATTCCAATATAAATATGACAATAATAAAAAAATGATAACGTATTATATTAAGAAATGGCAAAAGAAAAGAAAGATGGAAGAGAGAAAAACAACAACTCCATAAACGCATTCATCTACGTGTAGACGTCTTGAATTGCTAATTAGGTTTCTTGCTTTCATTCTTGCTTTCTTGTATAATATATCACAGAGTGCGCTTTTCGTAAACATGGGCAAAATTTGAGTAAAAATGAATGAGCGCGAAAGAGATACAACCTCAAACTGACTACTGCTCAGAATTTTAAAAATAAACAAATTCTGGAGAAGAAATAATTTGCGCAAATCTTGTTAAAATATTCTTACTGGACCTCAGATCACAATTTTTTCCTATAGAGAAACAAGTACTTTTAAATAAAGTTGAGAGTTTAAAATATTTAGCACTTTAAGTTCTTTTGATGATTTTGTAGAATACAAGGTGCAACAATTATTTATTAAGACATATTGTAGAGAATCGGTAGAAATCAGCAACCATCATCAGCGCATCTGTTTCTACAAACATAAGTATTAATTTTGTAAAATAAAATGTAACAGTAGATATTGACAAATATGAACCCCATGGAATCATCAGGACCATCAGGTAGCACGATCTCGTGATATCATTCTTTGCCACCTGCTTAGGCGTCAATGCCTCGTTTTTATGATGCTCGTGTTTATCATAACAAACCGACCTTTTAATAACTCGCCTTCTATGAGTTCCCCTTCAACACATTCTTCTTCAACACTTATATAAATAAATATTTTTGTCTAATCCACGTCATATTTCTATTGTTTATTATTTTTACTAGGATCACGCATTGATAACAGTTTATTTTATAAACATTTGAGCCGTGTTTTGCGGTGAAATTCTGTTTCCAGTGACGAAATTTTATGTTTTTACTACAATACAAAAAAGAACTGTATCTTTTATTTTTTTTTATACGAAATTTGTTTTTGTTTGTCGGGAGCTGTTTGAACGTTATGTCAAAGCGAACCGAATAAAACATCTTCTAAATGTTCTGATCTTTTCTAGCCTTTCTAGTAACGTGGCAATTTGGAATGGTTTTTAATTAAGAGTGCCAGTGCCCACGTTTCTGACAAACATATTACGTCAAAGGAATGTTTAAGGTTTTCAAGATTGTTACAAATACTTCGAATGTTCACATGTAAAATAGAAAAAGGATTTTTCAGTGAAATTAATTGAAGTATAAAAAAGTGAAACTTGCGGTGAGCGCTTCCTGGGCGGCCTTTAGTCATTCAAATCAAAAGTCAATAAACAATCATCTATCCACTAAAATTACCCCATTGTGTCATTCATTTACATCATTTCATCAGCAGGTTCATCTAGTAAACTTTAACCCTAAACCTAACCTCCTTTTAGCCGTGTTTTGCGATGAAATTAATTGAAGTACAAAAAAATTAGTTCCGGCGATAATGGATGAAGGTTTGATCAATGGAAGTGAACGCAAATTACTTTCTTTGCTTCCTCGACTCTGTGGTCTTGGCATTAGGTCCCATCAAAAATTTCTGACAGGGAACACGGGAATTCTAGGTTTCGGACGGCAACGATGCCGTCTTCAGTACTTGGAGACGATGTTTCCAGAGAGGCGAAGACATAAACGCAGATCAAATCGCTTTGTCGACGTGGCGAAAATGAGTAACCAAAAAAAAAAATGAAGACTGAATAATGCTAATATAGAATGAGCCAACAACATTACCCATAAAGTGTATATGGTACATTCTTAACAAAAATTACTCCCGTAATGTGTTGAGAATATAATTGGGTAATGTTAAGTTTGATAAGCAACATTCATTATCTTATGCACGAGGTAATTTAGTTATTTAGTAATTCGATATAATGAGATTCGAGATATGACTTACGAGTTGATGGAAGAAGTCTGTCACTAAGGAACGTCCTATAACGGAACTTAAAAGAGATCAATTTGAATATGCTTCAACAAATGGTGCAGATGGTGCTCGTCTTGATGTGAATGCAATTGGGTTCTGAACACCTGGTCAGAGAGTATTTTTAGACGTAAGGGTCAAAAGATACCATTGATTAGAATTCAAAAAATGCTATCAGAGAAATGAGAGACAGAGAGAGAAAAACGGAAATAGAATGAACGCGTTTTGTAGTAAATTGTACGTTTACACCACTTGTTCTCTCTAATAATGTTGGTATGGGAAGGGTTTTTACTACCGCTGCTTCATATACCATGAGAAACTACTCGCTGATGCTTTGAAATTTGCTACGCGTTCGTGGATCGAGAACAAAGAAATTATGTTTGCGTGTTGCGCGGGACGATGGCATGAATCTCGAAGATGCATCTACGGCGAATGTTACATTAAAAAAATTAATGTATACAGTTAGAATTTTTGTTATTTCCCATATTATATTCTTTTATTTAACATTAAAAGTTATCAATATTACTAGAGATACCTACCTACTTACTTACAAGTTAAATTCCCGGTGACTGGTTGGGGTTCTGTATAACAGTCAAAGTGAGAAACGTCAAAACAATAACCGCCAAAAAAATAACGCAAGAAATTAATAGAATGAAATTAATTAAAATACAAATTTTTAAAAACAATATTATTGTCCAACAAAGAACATTTCATTAGTCTATGTTTATCATTTAAAGAAGGTGTCACTATTTACTGAATTCATCCTAACCTTTTAGATGGGCACATTGAAGTTATGACTCAAATTTACATATATTCTTTCGGTCCCGTGAAAGAAGATACTTTTGTAAGTTTTGAATACTTTTTGTAATTGTGCATTGCTTATGTTCTCGTAAAAATGATAGGTATAAATTCAGAGTTATCATCTTTTTCTTGGTTTTATATAAGTAAAACAAGCAGTAATAAATAGTTGAAAATTGCAGAGCAAAAATCGATTATTCCGTTCCTTGGTGCTTTTTATATCATGTTTTGCAATTCAAGTTATAATTTAATTTTTACTAACTAATATTTTCCGCACAGACGTTTCAAATTTGTTTCCTTTTACGTCAATGGTGGAACGACCCCCGTCTCCAAACGAACAATACAAAAGAAACAATCACGTTGCCGAAAATAAAACACATTTTATGGATACCAGACACCTACATCGTGAACGGTCGCAGCGGTGGTCACTTTTTAAGCGAAAGAGCCATTATCCAACCAAACGGAAACGTATACATGAGCAATAGGTAAAAATTTGTATTTTGTTACGATATTTAGTCCTATCAAGTCATGACTTATGCTTGTGGTTATATTATTCTCCTATACATTAAATAAATCCCATATACTCACATATCGAAACACTACCCCCGTGGCAAGATTCGAACAAGCTTGAACTTCGAATTACAACGGTCTTAAAATAATTGTTTTAAGTTGATTTAGGGTGATGTTCGTTTGTAACTGCGACATGGTGTTGGAAAACTTTCCCATGGATGTGCAAGAATGTCCGTTGATTATGGAGAGCTGTAAGTTTGTTTCACGTTTTCCTTCACATAAAAGTCTTTCTTTTTTTTAACATTTCTTCTAGATTCATTTAACCAATCCTCTATTCGATTTGCTTGGCAGCCGATTGCAGTGCTCTCGGATGATTACAAACACGGTTTGGAACTAGTGGGACACATTATCCAAAACATTAGCTGGAGGAGAATGGAAATAAATTACGATGTCGGAGGTTCGTTACTGACAATTCAAATAATGACAATTCAAATATCCTGGTGGTTTTATAATAGTATGCAGAACATAGCTACTGCGATCATATATTCTACAGTCCATTTGGTTTTATTTTGAAGTTAATCCTCTCTTTCAGTCAACAAGGAAGTATACAGCAGCCTCATGGTCCTCTTCAAATTAAGCAGAACGTTTTCCTATTACGTCACCAAGGTTTACATCCCCAGCACGTTGGTCATGTTTGTGAGCTTTGGGGGGTACTGGATACCCGACAAAGCGATTTCAGCTCGCATAGCCATGCTTACATCCACGTTCCTTGGCATGATGTTCATTTTGCAAAGCATGACAGATGAAACCGCAAAAATCAGCGAAACAACAGCGGTTCAATTGTACTTAATGGGAAACATCGCGTTTTTGGTCTTCGGTTTACTGGAATACCTTTGCGTCCTTCAACAACGAAAAAATACATTTGTAAGTTTATGTATTTTAAAACGCTAAGATAGAAAGTCGAAAATGTTTTTTTGTTTTTTTTGTCTTTTTTCAGTTACTTTTTAAAATTTCCCGAATGTATTGTGCAGAAAGAAAACTCTATAAAAACAACATGTATTGTATTTTTCTAACTAGAAGAGAAAACTGACTCAACCCGTGCTTACCTATATGAATGGCAATACGGCAAACGGTATCGAAATAAACAAACCTGAGCACAGGCACATCAACGATAAAGATATCGCGTACTCTACCACTCCTGTAAGCGTCATCGATAGATTTGCGCGCATATTTGTACCAACCTCGTATGTGACACTTTGCAGTATTTATTACGGCTATTACCTAGCATTTGCCGACGAAAAGACGTGAGATCTTTACAATAAATTTAACTTCACTGGTGCACGACATTGAGAATGCAATTGATAAAGGAAACAAACATCTTTGAATAATTTAAATTAATTAAATGATGATGAAATGAAATTTGGTTTTTAGCCAATTTGCTCGTTGTCCACTTCTTATATTTACAAGTCCCTAAGGGTAATTTCAAAGGAGTTAAAGCAAAAAAGATTACTAGATAATGATTTTAAAAAATTTTAAAGTTTATAGCTTTCAATTATATCTTAAGGTGGGGGGGGGGGGGGGGGGGTGGCGTCCACCTTTAACAGTGAGAAGTCGACAAAAATATTAAAACTAAGATTGCACCTAAAGTTCTCAATATATTTCAAAGAAATTTTTTAAAACATATCATTAAACAGTAAAGAGCAAAATTAAAAAATAAAAACCACCTGCCAGGAGGTAATTCAAAACACAAAAATCCGAGTCTGCAGTAAATATCTCAAAAAAGGGTTTTTCCATTGTACCCCCGGATTTGAATGTTTTTAAATATCCTACTATCATCCCGTTTATATTATATTCATGATCATTTGTACAAAGTTTTGTCATATAACCATAATTCAAACTGAGATATTTACTGCAGACTAAAAACTTTCGCTTTTGTGTATTGGATTACCCCCTGGCAGGTGTGGTTTTCATTTTGTGTTTTTTTTAAATTTTGCTCTTTAAAGTTCAACGATATGTTTTAAAAAATTTCTTTGAAATATATTGTGAACTTTAGGTGCAATCTTTGTTTAAATATTTTTGTCGATTTCCCGCTGTTAAAGGCGGACGCCACCTTAATTATACATGTTCTACATTTTTGTAGAAGGACATCTTGCTTCCATCTCATTTCCTAAAAAAATAAACTATCCATTTCTCTTGGGATAAATCAGTTTAAAAAGTTAGACAAAGACAATAAGCAGAGCCGGATTAAGGTTTTGTGGAGCCCTAGGCCAAAATATTTCATGAGGCCTATTAAAGCATCCATTCCATCCATTAAATACAAAATATCAAAAGAAATAACACTGTTATTAACAGTGGCATATGTATGCAGTATGAACATTATACATTGCATAAAATTTGAGTTTGAGCCTGACAATTTCTTAACTTTGAAACGTAATTACTCAAAATCAGTAGGGCCCCAGCTTATTTTATACTTTTAGAATGCTTCCTAGGCAATGCTCTTTAATATTTTGCGAGTTAACAATTTCAATTACCTCAATTCTGAGCCTCATGTTCCATAAACTCAGGTTTCTTAGAAAACAAATGACGTGTAGTTTACATAAAAGGCGACAGTACACGAAATTACATAGCTTTTTGCTAGATTTGAGTTTTACGAATTTTGCAATGATGCTTTCAAAGTCTATGCCTCTGGTCAAGCTTTACTCAATTGTCAACAGCGTTAAGTCACATAACTTCTTTTGTCCGACAGTTGAACAAAGCTGGTTCTTTGCATGTTTAAGCACCGAAAATTATTGTTCACCTTCCGTATTTGCTACCGGCAATGTCAAATTAACTCGCAAAGCAATGTCCACATTAGGAAAAGAGTCAGCAATTCCATCATCCTTGATGCGTTTCAAACACGAAGAAGGTAAAACTAATTCTGCAGGATACTGTTTGGGGCAGTCAACAAACTGCATCAGTTCATCTTCAAAATATTCTTCTATGTCCCTTGGATAATGCGCCTGGAATTTGTGAGCAGATACCAACAAATTATTGAACCAGATTTGATGTTGTGTACTTCATAAAAACCCAAGAAGGTAAACACAGAGAATGATTGCGCGGGGCCCTAGGCCATGGCCTACTTGTTCTGTGCGTTAATCCGGCTTTGACAATAAGTTAACTGTTTTTATATTTTTCTTAAAATGGTTTAATCTCATCCAATAAAAGCAATGTTAATGTCAATTTCTTCAGTTTCCTCATCGTCCTCTAAAATCATACCATTTTCAAAATCTCATTCATGTTCTTCTTCGCCAATGGTCTTCATGTTCTTCCTTTCTTCGTCAAAATCCTCCTCTGTCTATCCGACGGGATAATTTTTTTCGATGAGTTTTTTTAAATGTTCAAGAATTTCCCTTTTTAATCGATTATGGTAAATCTTAGGGTTAGTATAATTTCCAAACCGCCATTAGGCATGAGGGGATGCTCGACAATTTTGAGAATGAACTGTCCCTTTAACATCCCAACGGTAAACTAGGAAACGATCTTAAAATTTCTCTTGAAATATAGCCAACAACAACACTAACTTCTCCTTTTTTTTCAACGTCCATGCACAGAATATAGATTGTTTAAAGGTACAGGATTCTCCTCATTTTTTCTTGAAGCGATTCGCCCTATTTTAGGTTTATCCAATCAGTCTTTCCATACGTGTGCCATCTCCTACTGGCAATTTTCTTTTCGCAGGAGACTTCTATCATGCTCTGCCTGAAGCATGTTGCTTTGTGTAATGAATGATACCATTGTAGTGTTTTCTCACAGATTGAAACTAAGGTTTGAACATTCTAGCATTCGAGTATCAGGTTGTGTAAAAATATTATGAAGGCATGTAACTCATTCGTAAACGTAGAAGATGTCGCTTTACAATTATTTCAAGAAGGGAAAACATTCCGAAATTTTAACTTCTGCATTTGAAACTATGACAATGGAGTTTCCATTCTAACAGCAAATGAGGTTAATAATGTCAAAGAACAACTCAGAAAATCAGAAGCTCAATTAATGTCCTGAAAAAGGAAAACTTATATAAATGAAAATCCGTGGAGAAAGCGGAAATCGGAGGATGGAATTGAAGAATGGCAATCTGTCACGACTTTGAAAAAGCGTACGAAAAGGTTTTTTCTGATGGAAAAGACGTAAAGAAAATTGAGTCGAAAAAAGAAGAAGACCTTCATTGTCGTTGCCAGATACAATAATGAAAGATTATCGAAACTATAAAAATCTGCGTTTGAAGGGTGCAACAACAATCAGTAATTTCGTTGCTAGAAGAATAGTAAATGCAAATTAGAGAACAGTTCTAATAGAATTCGGAGATTCGGAGGGCACTTCTCATTTAATGACAACTGAGCAGGGAATATGACGTATGGCAACAACATCGAAAGTTCCGATTTAAAAAAATTCACTTTTCAGCGTAAAATCAACCAATTGGTTGATTGACAGGACAATCCCAACTGCCTTGATTCTAAATTTTAACCAAACTCCGCTGTCTTACGTCACAGGAAAATGGGAAATCCAATAAATACCATCCCACTGGGATAGAATTTAAATAACCCACTCCCTTAACCATTGGAGCAATGAAGATCTTTTTCTAGGTGTTTATAGGCCAAACCACCAAGAAGGTGAATCACGGAAAATAACTGTGATCCAAAAATTCTCTAATGGAACGATGTGTATAGTAATGATATCCAAACGAAATTATCTGTTGTCGAACATTTACATGTTAGATGGTTTTTGAAATGACAGAGATCTTGCGTCTCAAAAATATATCTCAGAGGATCCATTGGAAGGGTTCGAAGGAATTTGACATTTTCACGTTAAAGAGGTCGTA
This sequence comes from Candelabrum cocksii, assembly GCA_963930725.1. Taxonomy (NCBI): domain Eukaryota; kingdom Metazoa; phylum Cnidaria; class Hydrozoa; order Anthoathecata; family Candelabridae; genus Candelabrum; species Candelabrum cocksii. The sequence continues at coordinate 10,556,590 of OZ005666.1, read as the reverse complement.
ACAAAAGTAAAACCTTGTCATTTATTCCGTCCAAATAACTTCGAAATATATGGTTCCGATAATTTTCGTAACTAATGTATATTTGGTCAAAATTTCAGTTGTCCCCTTTATTCTAAGAGATTTTTGGTAGACTACACACAATACGTCTGACCACATTATTCTGACAGATTGTAGGTAGACCTTGAACAAAATAGAGTTATGATAGTGCAAACTTGTATGATGCAGATTATTAGAGTAGACTTTCAATAACTTTCAATAGTCCTCCGAAAGTGTTGCGCGAATATTCGAGTTGTTGTTATTGTAGGGAACAATAAACAATTTCAAGATTTTAAAATTATTTTATAGGTAAGACCATAGAAGGCTTTTCTTTGAAAAAACGTCTAGTGTCGGTTTGTTTTAAGACTGATGTCTGTGAAGTGCATGTTCACACAGTCAGAGATTGGCAGCGCTAAATCAGAAACTTAATTTGATGAAAGGAATGTAACAATTGAAAGTTTGATTGCGTAAATTTCATTGCGTCATCTTTAAGATTACATTTTGAATTTTATACTGAAGCGAAATATATGTCAAGAAACTAAAGTGCTAATCTCCATTTTAAGAGAGAATATTCAAGTTTTCGCAAGTTCAAATTAACAAGGTTTATAGTTTTGAGAGGAGATCGTACCACGTCATCTACAAGCGTCTAAATATCTACAACATTGGCAAAGTCTTGATTCGAACTCTTCAAAAGCGTAGACTTTGCACGCAAGTGTTCAACTGCATAAACGGAAACATTTGTAGCAATTTCGCTAATTATTTTGAGGTGATGTCAAATAACACCAGAAACTCCAAGAAATTGATCAGGTTACCTCATAAAAAGTTGGAATCTTCTAAGAAAGATTTTAGTTTTGTTGGTGCCAGTGAATACAATAAATTGCGAAAGGAAATTAGAGACGCTAAAACTACAAAGGAATTTTTCTCACTATATAATAAAGTTTTTAAAATTTAAATAATCATAACTTAATTAATTTTTATTTTTCTATATACCCAACTGAAAACAGAAAATTCTAGATATATATATATATATTTCTAATTTTTGACATTGTTATCCTGTATAAAGATTCGTAAATAAATAAAGTTTATTTCGAATGCAAATATTGTTGGGGTTAAGGAAATATCGAGTTTCGGATGTTCCAGATGTTTTACATGAATTCCTAAACCACAAGGTGACTGGTCATTGTTTATTACATTGATTCTTGTTCTACCACAAAGTACGTGTTTTAAAATTGGCTCCTGTTTTCCTTTTTCTTCTTTTTTGGTGATGCAATGTTTTACCTCAATTCGCAGTCACGCTTCATCAATTAAACCTTATCGCATATCACGAAAGGCTTTGGTAAAATAATCCAGAAACATAAAACAAATACTAGAAACTCTAGAATAAGCCACTTCACCTAGAAACAAAACGAGCGCGGTACATTCAGGAACGTGACAAGATTCGAACCATTCGTACCTATTGGTTCTATGCCAAACATTTCCTCACTACTGCCTTGTAATTTCCACGCGGAGATGATTTTTGGAATGGTTTCACAAATCATTGGACAGCATGAAAACGTCTCTAATAAGGCGAAAGACATTTTTGCATGACATCATCAAACTAAAAGCATAATCATCAGCTTCAGTGGTGGTTCAGTGGTGGTTCAGCTCCTTGTTGTTTATTGTTTTGTTGTATTTTTAGAGAAACGCATTTTGTAAACTAATTAAGAATAAATGAATAAACATATTTGTTCATGCGTTTTTCTGGAGGCGGTAAAGATGCTAGCTATTGGCTTCCCGATTGATGGTTTTGATTATTCAACTGGTGATGTTTGTGCTACTATTATATTATTCTTTTTTGACTGCGTTTGCGATCGATGGTATTTTGTTCTGTTCCAGAAGCTATTGTTGAGAGGTACGGTATAAGTCTTCACATCAATCTTAGTCTCGACAATGCTATTCTGTAAGCCAAGTTGAAATGACTCTGTTGGCTTTACCGTAATAGGTTTTCGGGTGTGTTCTGTACGTTTTTAGCTGTGCCGAATAGCATGCTTTCTGCTTTACCCGGCTATAAATAAATAAATAATAATAAAAATATAATAAATAATAAATTTCATTATTACCAGATTGTTCTTCTCGAAGAATCTATTTGACATTTCCTTAATGAGTTTGTTTTTGATTTAAATAAAAGACTAGTCGGCAACAAAAACAACTGTATCGTCAGGCAATTCGATTGTTTCACAAAACTCTAGACACTCGTTATAATCATTGAAAGCTATCAAGAACAACACAGGACCTAATATGAATCTCGGAGAACACCACTGTACACGTGGTTTTTGTTGGATAAGACGCCACTTTTCTCCTCAAACTGACATCTTCCAAACAAATAACTTTGGAACCACTCAGGTTCTTTATCCTTCACTCCGTAAGTGTGCAGTTTTTGAATCAGGTTGCCGTGGTCGATCGTATCAAAAGCTTTAGTGAAGTCTATGCAGACAGCACCGGCAGGTCGTTTCTGGTATAATTGATTTCAAATATTGTCGATAAAAAAGTAGCAGAAAGCTCTGTGGAAACCTGGTTTTGAGTGAGAATCCTTTCAAGATATTCAACAAAGTGAAATTTCACTGGTCTTTATAAAATCTTCAATAAAACTTGTAAGATCAAAATTGGGCGAAAGGTCTCGGTTCTTCGACATTTCCGTATAGTGGTGTAATCTTTGCTACTTCCAATTCTGCAACTTGATATTGACAAATTTATAATGTTGCATAATGGTCCAGCAAGATGCAACGTTTTATAGAAAGGTCGATGGAATGTCGCCAGGACCAGTCGCATAATTAGATTTTTATGTTCTTTATAAACAAACATTTCAGTAAACATAACAAATTTAAATCGTTGCGTTGTTTTGATTGGTACGTTCTGATTGTAAGCTCAAAAATTTTTTTAACTGAGTTTACTGCCTTCTTTAATTTTTGTGCATAAATATCCACTGACTATCGCATTACTTTAGCCAGCGACATGGCTTATCAGTTGTAAGACATACTGTTTTTTTTTTCAGAAAATCGTGATAACCGCATCTTATTCACAATTGTTTTTTTCAATAGCAAATGCGATAGACAGGGAATTTGTTACAACAATCTAACCATCTGGGTAATCAAAGATTTTAATGGTGAAGTTGAAAGAACACTAGTAGGGGATCAAAATTCCGCGTTGGACCCTTTCTGGAAATGCCCGGTTGTCACGTGACAGTTAACTTTGAGATTTATTGTGTTTTAAAAGCAGTATTTCCCATTAAAATGCAAATAATTATAGTATTCTACTTCATCATTTTAATGCTGTTTAACTATATTAAAATATAAATATATTAAAATATATACAAAGTAAGGCATATTTAAATCTAATGCAATCTATTCGTCACATATCGCTACATAGAAAATCAAAAATTTCCCATCATGCACTTTCGTTGCTGGAAGTGGAATCTCCTTCTTCGAATAAAAAACCGATTGAATTCACGTTTGAATCATTGTCGACTTCCTCTCCGCTGTGGTCACGAGTATGCGAGTTTATCGTCTGAGCAACGTTTCGAATCCGCTTTCTGGTTCCTTTTCGCGGTAGCTGTTGTTCTAAATTGCTGCTTTCGTCATCAGCCACGCTGTTATCCTCTTCTGCTCTCCGTACTTACACAAATTTCGAATTACATGTAAAAACTCTTATAACTCTTATCTTAATTCAAATAATTTTTTATAAACAACGATTATAAGCATACTAAGGCAGAGATTTTGAGCTTTGGAACAATAGAAATTAAGGATATTGCTCAGCCTCAGCTCAAAATACAATATATGCTTATAAAAAATGTAATTCTTATCTGCTCACAATTTCACAAGATCAGGGGCAATGGCATTGAAGATTTATTTTTGAGTGATTTGTACAAGCGAACCTCGTGTCGATCTAATCTTCGTTTTCTTTGCCGGTGTAAACCAATTTTCGTATAAACTCTCTAACATTACGATTTAATGTCAACTCTCTTTCTGTACCGAGGGAGTTTAGCAATACTAGATTTGTTTTGTCTGCAAGAAGCTTCTTAAATAAACGGAGATTTCCTGCCCGGTAGAAATACTTCTTATCGCAAGCTGTGATCGCGTGAAAAGCAGATAGAACCAAGCATAGTCCTCTTCCGGAAAGTTACAGATGGCACCGATGTCAGCGTATTTCTCTGCGTCGTATTTAAAGAACCATTTGTGTTGAACATTGCACTTTCTAAAAGCTCAAACTAATACAACCAATACATCTGTGTCTTTGGCAACAATGATGACATCAGTCTGCACTTGAAGGGCTATGAATACAAGTCTTGTGTCTACCTCTTCGTGGTTACAATCTTCCTCGGCGCATCTTAGAGTTTATGTATTTTATCACCAACCGAAAGGAAAAATGGCGTTTGAATAAATCGGCGTCCATTCTCATCGATTAAGAACTTTTTGATAAGTTCTAAAAGTTGTGTCTTGTTTTCAGCATTTCGAAGAAATTCGTGCAATTTCATTCTGGATGGCATTTGTTGTTGAAGACCCTCAACATACGTCCGTTGATTTTCTTCTCCTCGTTGTATGCGTGTGGGCACAAAGGGATGATGCGCACAAAGCAATGACTTCGCAAAAAGTTTTGGTGGCCAGGCTTGAATGAAGATGTTGATAAGTGCATTCAACATTGTCATGGCTGTCAAGTAGTCGGCATTCAACAAGCTAAAACTCCACTAACAATAAATTTGTCTGCAGCCGATACAGCCGATATCCAGACGGCGAAATTCTCCATGATTTCACGTCAAAACACATTTCAAAATTACGAAAATTATTTTGTTGGTATGGTGCACGTGAAACCATCATCGCGGACAATGGTCCGCAGTTTTCAAAAACACCGAGTTCAGGGCACTTATGGATGAGCTTCAAGTTGCTCATCGAAAGGCCATACCTTAACACCCTGAAACAAACGTTTCAATAAAATCTAAAAAAAAAAACGATCCAATCATCAATTGTCGAAGGAAAGAACTGGCGTAAAGTACTCGAAACCTTATTGCCATAACGAACAACACCTCGTGCAACAACCAATAAAACACCAGCAGAATAGATGTTTAGATGCGATATTCTTGACAAAAAATTCTATCCATGAGCATACTTACTTACAATACCACTAAAAATGACAGCGCCAAGTATTCGTGAGCAATCTTCTTGAATATTCAATTCAATTCAATTCAATTCAAGTAAATATTTTCTTTTTCATAACTACAATTTTCTTCTTTATATTAGAATGTAGCACAAAAATATGATTAAATGATAATAAAAATAATAACAATGATATTGATACGTGTTTGATTTCAAATAAAAGAAAAGTTCAGTTAATGAAAAAGTGGAATCTCGTAGAAGGTCAAAATCGACTTTATCATCGAGAACCAATTTGAGCTTTAGGATTAAGAGTCGTAACTATAAATTAATAAACTAAATATATATATATATAATAAAATAACGCAAATACTTCAAATCAAATTAAATAACAATTATTTAAATTATATTAAGTAGAAACAATTAAATTCAAAAATCTATCAAATATATTTTAAATCAAAAAAAGTGACAATTTTATTTCGTTTATTCTTAAAAATACTTATAAATATCTTCTAATTTTAATAAAATGTATTTTGTCTTATTTTTAAAAGCAGAGAGAGAAAGAGAATCTTCCAAATTTTCAAAGTTCAAATATCTGTTTAAAGATCTTGACTTACATCTCACTTTTCCCGTTTGACTGTAGGTATCCGGAGCAGGTCAATATAATACATTTCGCGTTGCATTGATGATGGTATGACTCACAAACTCACAAACTGTCGGTAATATACCACTAGGAAATAAACCATTTCAAAATGGTCGAGCAATTTCATCGACCTTTTTGCGATAATTAGGACATCCTTTTTTTTATCAGACAAAGAACAGTGTTGATTTGTAAATCGCTTTTTAGCTACAAATAACATGTCCATTTTATAAGTTGAGATTGAGATTAGATATCTTTACAAGGGTATGAATCATGACTTTGCAGTCACCTCGAATGATGTTTTGTATCTCATCAGTATCTGCAATCTCAAAATTATTGAGTTTTGACGACGTTCATGTTCACGCTTTCAAAGATATAAGATATCATATAGACCTATTGATAAAGTAGTTATCGCAAAATAATCGAAAAATGTGGCAAATTTTTCTCGTTTTTTATGTTTTTCTTAAATATTTAACTCGCCTAAAGGAAAAACGGTTCAAATAAGGGGGAAGTTCGAATAGGTGCTGGTTCGAATAACCGGGAGTCTACAGTATATTATCTCGTGATTAGCCAATCACTTTACAGATATTCACGCAACCTATTGATAAATATATATATATATATATATACGGTTAAAATTAGGTCCGAACACCAATAGCGTAAAGCTAACGATGTTCAACTTCGAGAACTCTTTCTGCGTATTCTCTTCTTTTTGCATCTTCGTGCTGACTAAATATTTTGGAGGTTTCTTTGGTTTTATTAGTTAACATGAGTGGCACGTATATCGAAAAATGCAGTGCTTTGATGTCTTATCATTATTCATCTTTAAACCGCATATTTTCGTTGGTTATCTGAATCAGGTGCGGGTTCAACGTCGATACAAACTTTACCGAGCACGACTGGTAATAACAGATCTTTGATCTTATCATGACGATTTGAAAAAATCTCCTTTTTTGCAAGAATGTGAACGATCGATGTTGTTGTGATATTATCAACGTTGTTTTTTATGTTCCCTCTTTCTTTTATTAACTCGCACTTTCAAATTGAATGCGGTGTTCTCCTCATTATCTTATGGTTTCATTGTGTTTGCTTAATCTATAATGGTTATCGACGTGTACATACGTAATTTCTACTGAATCTTTGAAGATGTTGTTGGTTTCTTTGACCTAGATTGGCAAACGGAGGCCTCCATGTGAAGGAGTAAGAGCAAATAATGAATTAGGATACGGTACATCATAGCCTATTATAATAACTGTATTTATAGTAGGCCATGGGTACATCCAGACCAATCAATGTTGGTATAAAGTTCTTATTCGATAAACTGTCCAATGGTTGAATATAATTTTCAAACCCTACGATTGTTCTGAGAAAATAAGTAAACTTCGATTGGTGTAAGCAGCGTATGCAGCCTGTGGTTGTGGTTTGGTTATTTCACACAGCACTTTGAATTGTTTAACCCAGTTCTCAAGCAACAAATTTCTTTTTATAGGATTCAGAATAACAGCCATTAGGTAGCATTTCGGTTGTGATGGTGACAGTTTTGCAGAATAGTTTTCTAACTTCTTCAACAATGGCTTCAGTTTTTATAATCAGCCAGCTTTTTAATCCATTTACAAAGTAACCAACCATATTTTTACATTCGTATCAATTGTGCAAAGATGCAATTTTTCCAGCCGTGACTGCTTCATCAGTAAGCCACATCTGCGATATGTTTGCATGCATTATTTGATTGTTTTCTGTAAGTACAGTTGTGTTCCTAAACCTTCCAATTCCAATGTTAAAGCTACTAAAACGACAATTGACAATGATGGAAGACATGGATGGCATCCGGAAAGTGAAAGAAGCCAACAACAAATTTTCCTTCGGAAAAATGTCTTCCGGGGATTGTCCTAGAACCAACTAATAGTCCAGATCAATTTGTCATTTCGCATTTTTTTCTTGTTAAAAACAAACTTTTGTTATTTTTGGAATCTATATTGAAAAATAAGTAGAAATGGATAGGGTTGCAATTTTTTTCTTCAATTTGTGTGTATTTTACAGTCCAGATTAGACACATCCTAAAATTCATTCAATTATCAGTCATAATCCTTTGAACTATAGTAGTCAATAACTTGAAACTTTGTCAAATCGAAAGATATAATAAATTCTAAAATAAAAAAGATTTCAACTACTCCACTTGATTTGTGTGTATTTTACAGACCAAAATGTGATTTTCGATTCTGGTCTGTAAAATACACAATAAATGGTTAATTTTTACACAATTTATATTTTCAGGTATTATAGAGATCTATTATGTTGTGTAATTTAAAGTAATTTTACCCGGTGGTTCACAAGTTACAGGACTTTCAGTAATTTACAGACCAAAATTTTAAACAGCAGAAAAATCACAAATATCTTGTGATGTGAAAAGGAAATTAACATTAAACTTTGCGAATTTGAAGTAATCAATGGATTCTACAAATAAAAATTACTTCATATTGGTTACCCTTATGCATATTTTATGTGGTTATTTTGCAGACCAGATTGTAAAAGCTCTAAAGATTTCTAAAGTACCAATAAAAATAGTTTATAATGTACAGTTGTTATTCAAATTAAGAGTTTTACTTGTTGTTTTCATCGGAGTGGTCCTCTCGGTTTTCGCTGACACTATCTTTGTCATCATCGTCGCTATTAGATTTGTCATCATTTTCGTCGTTTTGGTTCTTACAGTTTGTTTAATATGTAAAATAAGATTGTTTGTTTTGTATCTTTGTGTCTCATTGTTTCTTCTCGCTAATCAATCTGTAATAAATATACAAGTCTGGTTCCTAGGGGACAAATCTAAACGTTAAATGAAAACAACAACATGGCGGTAAGCCGCGCCATGTAAACGTATAAGATATATACACAGTTTTCACAAAATCTCTCAGAACAAACAAGACCAGATCTTACGCAAATACATCTTTTTGAATCACACGACTTTTTGCAGCGACAAAGACTCTTTTCAATGACCGCTTCTGGCGCTGGAGAAAGACATGCCATTGTTGCTTTTAACTTATTGTCTTCAACCCTTTCCCATCCATGTTTCATAGGGTCAGGTACATTCATTTGCGAAAGATGAGATTGAGACCAGATTTTTGCGACTAAATTAGATCGAAGTATCTTCATTTTTAATGCTGCACTTGTTGGTTGAAGGTTCGTTGATTCATGCTGATATTTTGAAAACATATACCATCTTAAACTTGCCAAATCATTAACATTTGATGGACGTTCCTTGTAGTATAAATCTATCACAAAACTTTCGAGACCTTGAGCAAGCTCCTCAATTTCAGCATTTTGGTTTGTTAGTTCAACCAAAGCACGTTTTGTTTATCGTTTTGTTTATCGCCATCGCGATAGCTGTCCCGAACGTTACATGCATTAACAAGCTTCTCTATGCTGCTAATGTTAGGATATTTTATCACCCGCCTATTACGAGTTCTTTCTTGACATATAATACATAACTTATAGTCCACTGAGTAGGGTCGTTTAGCAGTTTCATGATGCAGCGAAGAACTCAAAATCTTAAATAAAAATAATAAGATTTTTATTTAATCTTCATTATACAGCTACATTACAAACGGAATTGCTGTAGTTGTCTGCAAATAAAAATAAATAACAATAATAATTTAAGACTTACCGTAAATGACCGATCTAACGCCAACTCCCGAACTGACGCCCCTCCCGAATAAACGCCCAGGGTTAAAGTTAAATTTTTTAACTAACGCCCACTCCCGATTAAACGCCCATTCCCGAATAAACGCCCAGGTCCATAGAGAAAAATTAAAATAAACGTCCATGGGCTTTCATTTGATTCACAGCAAAATTAATACTACTTTCTTTAATCTTTAAAGTGTGGATATTTTGAAACAGTTTCACTAATTTTAAGCGTAAAATGTTCATACAAGTTACTCTTTCTATTCAGTTCGCTAAACAACACATCTGCGATCTTCTTGCTCTTGGTGTAGCACAAGTACGTTCCAGGCACAACTAGTCCAACTTCTCTGTATCTTTTCCCAGTAACTCGAACTTCGACCATGTTTTGTGAGTTTGATTCTAAGAATTGCACCAATAACTTCGATAACTCTATCGGAACATGGCCTACTTCACTGTTCATCTTTGTCTCATCTTTTTTGTAAACACCGATGGCATGCTTGTCATGTTCTCTCGCTTCTTCTCGTTTGTCTTTGCGGTAAACTAGGATTTCTCTCTTTTCTGGAGTCCACTTTGCCTTATAGATATGATATCCTCTCACAACAGATTCAAAGGAAACACGATAAATCATTACAAAACTTTCACAAGGAGCACTTCTCGCCATACTTACTTTATGGATAATTACGACCGTTTATTTTTAAATTAAAAAACATGACCAATGTGATTTTCAACACCTGTATCATGTGCGCTATATAAATTGTGAATTTGTTTTGAAGGCACGTGTAAATTGAAACTTGAAAGAAGAGTTGCAGAGGCGTACATGGTACTATCTTCAGTGTCAAAAAAAAATGGATACTGCATGGATCATGTAGTCGACGTACATCTGCTCGATTATATTACTTTTGTTGATGGCCTTTGTTTATTAACGCCCCTCCCTTACTAACGCCCCTCCCGAATAAACGCCCAGGGTTTGTTAAAATAAACGCCCAGGGCGTTTAATCGGTCATTTACAGTATCTTATTCAATCAAAATAGTTTGTAGTTTTGAACTTTGTTCGCACCAGACATAAAGCCTCGTGGCTGAAGACAAAAATAAGCTGACAAAAGCTGTAAAGAGCGAATCAGTTGGTACCGTAAATGATCGATTAAACGCCCTGGGCGTTTATTTAAAAAATAAAAATTTTAGGGGAGCGTTTATTCGAAAGGGGCGTTTAACTAAGAGGGGCGTTTATTTCAAAATGCAAAAATTTGGATAACACAACTTTTTTCTGAAGTGATAGTACGAGTCACATGCAAGCAGACGACGGTTAAATGATATTACAACTGTTAAAACTCAAATTTCAATGACAGTATAATCATCATCTATTTTGTTGAAATCTTGCGCAACATCTTGTGATAAAAGGATTACTGAGATCTGCTTCGCCTGATAACAAAGACATTTCGATAAACACGCTGTTGGTGTTAGAACTATCGTGGCTAATTTTTCAATTCCTCGAAGCTGCCAGAACAAACGTCAACGTTGAAGTAAGTGGAAAAAGAAAAATTGGTTTGATGGTACCTGGAAAATATGTCGCTCGGTGCGAGTATGGAAAAGAGTGTTATGCGAGAGTGTTATGCGACAAGCTGCAATAGATCAAAGAGAAATACAGCCATTTTGAATGGAGGTTTGAAAAAAAACGAAGCTCAAAATTGTATGTTTCCAGTGGAAATAAATATAGCATTATATTTATATTTCCAAACAATAAACATTACTTATTTCTCCTTCTTTCCATGGCTATTACAAGAGGGGCGTTTATTCGAAATCTCGCCATTAAAAGTCACTCTTTAATTCACTCAATTTTTAGAAAAGGGGGGCGTTTATTCGAAAGGGGCGTTTATTTATCAAAGGAATTTTCACACGGGGGCGTTTAATCAAAAGGGGTGTTTAATTGGAAGATAGCGTTTAATTGATCATTTACGGTATACACTTTTTAACCCTTTAGCTCCCAATGATCCCTTATGGGAACAAGATTTTGACAGAGATTTTCTGCATGTAAAATAAATATTTTTGAAATTTGTTTGATACCTGTCAAAGGAGTAAGGTTGGAAATATTAAAAAATCATAATTAATTTTTACTGAAATGTTTATTGAACCGTGTGGAAGGGTCAAGGTTCAGCCCAAATTCGACTTTTCGAGGACACTTCACGTTTTGTCTGTTCTCTGAAAAACCGGAAATATGAAAAACACGTTTGAGTTGCTGAACAATCCACCGAAAACCTTTCTCATTTCAGTTGAATTAGCTTTTGGTTGTGTCATAATTTTTATTGTTTCAGTTATATTTTTCGTTGCATTGCATTTTCGTTATTCCGAAAAATACGAGCATTCAATATATTGCTATGGTAATATTCACTACAGCGACTTTAATTACAGCTTACATAACGTAGCGCATATGTACCAAAAAGCGAATTTTGCTTAACATCGACTTCCCAATGTTCCCAAAGGGAAACATACCAATTTAACAAGAACAAACAAAAAATCAAAAAAGTTTTTTTTTCAGAAATGTTAATTTGGTGTAGTTGATGAAAGTATACTAAACAAATATAAAAATTTCGACGCGCGTCTTAGTTTGGGAATTAACGGGTTAACAATTATCATAAATATAATCTTTAATTTACAGACTAAAATTGGCCTGTAAAATATCCTTCAGTGATTATTTATTATTTTTTGCAAATTGTTTTTCACTTGTTTACTTCATTGTATACTTCAATTTCACAAAGCTTCCTGTTTATTACAGTTTTATTATATCACAAGGTCTTTTTCAAGGGTTTTTTCTGCTGTTTAAAATTTTGGTCTGTAAATTACTGAAAGTCCTGTAACTCGTGAACCACCGGGTAAAATTACTTTAAATTACACAACATAATAGATCGTTATAATACCTGACGAAAATATGAAATTGTATTAAAATTAACTATTTATTGTGTATTTTACAGACCAGAATCGAAAATCACATTTTGGTCTGTAAAATACACACAAATCATGGAGAGTAGTTGAAGTCTATTTTACTTTTAGAATTTATTATATCCTTCTATTTAACAAAGTTTCAAATTAATGACTACTATAGTTCAAAAGATAATGACGATTGAATGAATTTTAGGATGTGTCTAATCTGGACTGTAAAATACACACAAATTGAAAAAAAAATTGCAACCCTATCCATTTCTACTTATTTTTCAATATAGATTCCAAAAATAACAAAACATTGCTTTTAACAAGAAAAAAAAACTATTCATATAGCGACAAGTTGGTCTGGACTATAACCTAGCACCACCGTTCCAGAAACTCCGAATACGCATGTTAAATCCAACGGTACTGACAACTACGTAACAGGAAAGGGACCGTATGATGCATTGTCAAGTGCACCGAATGCGAAACCGTCGGTAACAGATAGCAGAATAAGAAATTTACGCATATGTAAACCAAGTGATAGATAGCATACAGCTCAAAACAGTTAAATGAAAATCATTTCTACAAAAGCAGACAAAATACTTCAATCGAATATGCAGTAGAACTCAGACTATATTGGGACCAACAAGGTAGCTTTTTACCAATGGAATATTATTAATCGGAGAGACAATCGTTATTCGAGAACCATTAAAAAAATATATATTGAAAAAGATTCACGAAGATCGCCTTGAGATCTAAAATTTCCGTCGGAACCGTAGAAACCGTAAACTGTAATACCGTAGAAATCTCCTAGTAAACAAAATCAATCTAAAATCCAACATGACCGACAGAAAGAATCAAAACCATTTTTGAATTTCCATACCGGGAAGTCAGTTGCAATCCAGCACCACGAAAAAGTGGCCAATTGTAATAATTTATAAAGAGAGAATATTGTGAAAAGTGTACACAGATCATATGAAGTGCACCTAAACAACGGAAACATATATCGCGGAAACCAGCAAGCCAGTAGGCGGGTATGTACAGTGCCATGGCCTACTATATGCCTAGTATAGTAGGTCATGTACAGTGCCTATTTTCCCTCAAAGTGGGAGTCTTTACCTTGTTCGCCTGCAATCACATTACCGAACGCGGACACTCTAATAGTCATTCGGACAGTGACAGTGAAGAGACACAGATGATTCAAGTAGCGATGGAACATTCTATACAACGAGGAAACTGTAGAGGAAATAGCGACAGAGATAAGTGAAGAGCGGCGAGAGAGAAAGATAACACCAACAGATTATACATGTTTATAAAGAAACCGGAAGAGGTGTAAAATATGAAATGTACATATACAAACGTCTTTAAGTTGATGATTATGTATATTATTCTTCAGTGTAAAAGGATGTTATGTGATGATATCTACTTTGCGATTCGGTCTATATAGCTACAGTTTGAGCAAAAGATATCTATATCTTAAAAACATAACAGCACTCCCATAAATCAAACCAGCGGTCCACAATATCTTGGTGTTTACCTTGAAGAATTTAACTTGATCCAACACCAAAAACGATCAAAAAAATTTGGAAACGAATAAACTTTCCGAGGAAAATTCGATACAATAATTTACCTTACAGGAATCATCTTCAAGTCCATGATCGAGCCAATAATTTTCTACTGCAACAACATCTTCATTTCAATGCCATATTACTAAAGTACCAGTCACTACAAAATAATGCAAAACGAATGGGGAACAAGGACGCTAATACATCAATGCGGATGGAAATAATGGTCTTACGTAAACAACGAAGTGCAATCAAGGTTCACAAGTCGTTAAATGGTTACAACCCTGGACTCCTTAAATTCCTATTCGAACGAATCCATTGTCGTTGCAACAATCCGTTGCTGAAGTTGCCAAAAGTGAAAACTCAAACTGGAAAGAGTTCAGGGACTTTTAATAAAATTACTGGTGAAAAATTATTTCTACCACTTAGAAAAAAGTTTTACTATGCCAATGTTTCAAATTTATTCCTTTTCTACTTGGCTTTTCTATTTTTAGCTTACCTTTTTTGATTATTTCCTTCTATTTTTCAATTTTCTACAATTTATTTTCAATTTGCTATCCAATCATATTTCCAAGTGTTTTTGAATGTTTAGCTTTTTTAGTTTCTTATTCTTTAAAATTTTCTTAATTTTGTTTGTCTCTTTTACAACTTTTTCCTCTATGGAAACAATCTAGAAATCATATTAATAGGGTCAACCTGGTGAAATTTAGTGTAAAGGAAAGGAACTCTATCAAACATGAAATTCCCAACACCTACCAAATTGATGGTTGTGAGATCTTGGTATCACATTATGATGAATTTGCCACTGTCATTGAAACGTTTAAACGGTTGTTAAGCACAAAGCCCAAGTTCGAATGGACACCAGAACTTAAAGCCGCCTTTCAACAATCTAAAGACCATATCGTTGATCTATACGAAAAGGAGTTGAAATCTTTGATCCACATCGTCACACCTACCTTCAGCCAGACAGGTCGAAAGCTGGGTTAGGTTTCTTTTTCTGACAAAAACATCGTAGCTGCCTCCAACTCTAACTAAAACAACAACGATGGAGAGGAACCCTGATTCTAAACGGTATCCGCATCCACTATGGAAGCGACAACGATATAAAAGCTGATCTGCTCCCCAAATAAGGTCAACGAGTTCCGAGGCATTACATAGGACTTTCAAACCATCGACATCCAACAACAGTGACTCACAAGATCTCGTCCATTACATCAAATTGGAGTTTTTCCACAAATAAATCTGCATTGTTAGCCCGTTTACTGGAATACTAGAACCAACGTGAAAACCTCCACATTGTTAATGGCGTGGTTATAATGAACAACCATCACCTCGAAATCCCTTTGTTATCATACAACACATTGACTGAGTACGCCAACACCCACAAAGGAAATCTCTGCGTTCATCGATAACCTCCAATGCAATGAAAACAAAGCACAATAGAAGAAATCGTTAAAATAATGAAATCGTTAAAAAATGGATTATAGACTGGGCCGGACAATATTCCTAATAAGGTAAATAACTAAGTTAGCAGCTGACGATATCTCACCAATATTGACTAGTGTATTAAAGTCATTTATCTCTGACTGCAATTTCCCTTTCTAGTGGAAAACTAGTGGAGTTTGTATGATACCAAAGGTTATTTTCCCACAAAAATCGGTGATTATCGACCAATCAACATCTTGCATGTGCTCGAAAAATAGTCCTTCAACAAATTAATTCGTATATTTAAATTATTACGGATTTCCGGCAAGATTTCTCGATCGGTCCTACTAAATCTTCGAGATAATATAAAAAAGTGATGAATGCACAAGAAGTCGCGCTGATGACACATTTATCTAAAGTATTTGAAATCTCGCAGTAATTATTAAAAGGTTCGATTAACAAGGTACCTCTAAATCATTCCTCCATTGAACATTGTGTTACATTAGTAATCGTAAACAGTTTACGCCAATTAATGACAAAGGTCTTTGGAACTATTCTTTTGGCGTCCCTCGAGAATCAATCCTTGGGTCAGTACTTTTCAATCTGTTTGTCTGATTTCTTTGATTCATCAAAGAGGCAGTACGCTGATGACAGGTGACTTTACGAATGTGTCAAACTAAAAAAACGTTCAAAGCTTTGTGAACAACATCAATACTTAAGAACATAAATACATGGTCGGAAACAAATTGTCTTCCCGTAAACCAGGGTGAAACTAAATAATTGCTGGTAATTTGTTACACTCAGCTAGTTTTGTCTTTGGTCGTTACGCAAGCATTGAAGATCTTGAAGTTTGAAATGGTTACCGATAATTGAAAACATGCGGAAAGTTGCGTTGTTGCAGACTTACACCATCAAACATGGACCGAAATAAATTCGTTAAAGCGCACCACGTATGGACGTGAGCTACGAAACGACGAACTGAAATTAGAAACACTTTAATAAAAGGAATATTTCAAGACATAACTAATGTGTTAACAATTTACCGTCGGAACTGAGAATTCTAACATCCTACTCTGACTTTGCAAGGAAGTAAAAAAGTATTTATTTAAAAGTAAGTTATCTGAGAGTGCACTTATAAACGGGAATAAACTTTTGGTAAGAATTTGGTGCATTTTACGGTATGGAAAGACTTTTTTTGACGTAATGTTGTCCTAGTGACATGACTATATGACTACAGTTGCTTGCCAGTGTACAAAGACAAATTGTTAGAACAACGGTAACATTTGGAAAAACAACTCCCAGCTTATTTGTGAAGATGAATTCTGCCAAGTCACTTATTGTGCTGATGTGTGTTACAATTTGCAGCAGGTGTGCACAATGATGCCTGGCATCATAGACAATGCAGTTGGTTGGTTCCCTTTTGGGCATTTATACCGCTACAACCAAACAATTTTCACAAATTGTCGCCCCTATCATCTTGCCACCTAGGCTCTACTAGAAATCCTAATAGGAAATCATATATGGGAAATCCGGTCCTGGTTATACACCGCCAGCTTTATTCGATTAAAGATGAACTTGTAATCCAGGGAAGATGTAGAAACTGGAGCTTTTATTTATTACATTTATTGTCAGTGTTTACCACATTCTGTAGAGTCAATCAGATTATGTAATCGATTATCATAAATAGTTTTGAGAAAAAGTGTAGAAAATTAATACTTTTTTACGGTTGAGATTATAGCGGTTTATTTGGTGATTACAGCAACTTTTATTTTACTGTCTTTAATATTTCTTTGGAACTATTTTAAGAAACGTTAAAAATACACGTGTCGCGACATGTTCTCATTCGTAGATGTTCATCGAATTAACAGATTAGACGTCGAAGATATTCGCTAAAAAACGACGCCCAAGAAGCGTTTATTTACAATTTTCGTA
This sequence comes from Candelabrum cocksii, assembly GCA_963930725.1. Classification (NCBI taxonomy): domain Eukaryota; kingdom Metazoa; phylum Cnidaria; class Hydrozoa; order Anthoathecata; family Candelabridae; genus Candelabrum; species Candelabrum cocksii. The sequence continues at coordinate 10,539,275 of OZ005666.1, read as the reverse complement.
ATTTCTGTTCATGTTCGCACATGGTGTTCCTTTTTGGTAATGGCTCAGTTTTGTCGCCGTCTACTCACATTGAACCCCTCAGCTGTTAAGAATTTTGAAAATTTATTAAGCACTCGATGGCTGTCTTGCACACAAACAAAATGTGTTGATATAGTTTCGTCTCTTTCACACATTTCTAAAAATCACAAGGAACTTTACGATTTGAGTGTAAATGATCCTCAAACCTTTTGGGGTGAAATTGGCAAAAAGAAATTAATATGGACTGATGATTTTCATACTGTAACAAGCTCAGACATTTTGAATGGAGAACATAGTTGGTTTCTTGGTGGAAAGCTCAATATATCAGGTATATTTTACATCTATATATATATATATATATATTGTTTTTAGTCTTATAGGTGATTTCTAGAATTTTAGCTGAACACTCTTTATATATACACATACAGTGCAACTTTGCTGAATGCTTGCCTCTTAAACGTTGCATGAAAATTTTGTTTTCTACATTTTACTGCAGTTTTATTTTACTTACAGCAGAATATTATATTCGCCGTGGTTAGTGGTTAAAGTTCCGACAGTGGAGCTTATATTTCTATAAGTAAGGTTATGGTTAGGTTTAGGGATTGGGTTAAGGATAAGTTTAGGGATAGGTTTGGGGTTAAGTTAGGTTAGATTTCTTAGTAAGAAAGTAAATAATAGATTTACAATGAAATGTCGGGTCTATATCGGCAGAAATACAAGATCCGCTGTCGGAACAATATCCACAGTCTATTATATTAGTTGAATATTAATATTAATAGAATATTAGTTGCAGATGCCTAAAAGTGAGTTCAAAGTAAAATAGAGAACAAATAGAATACTAGAAGGAGTTTAATGATGAACTCTAAATTTTAGCAAATAATCACACACAATGCTTAACATTAAAGAACTTTTAAATTTTCAATAATGAAATGTTCTTCAATCATCATCATCATCATCCTTTTAACGTCGCTTTTCCATACTTGCATGGGTTGGACGATTTCAAAAGATGATTTTCTCCAATTATGGAGGTTTAATCATCTGATGGTTTATTGGTGCAGATGTTTTTACGGCTGGATGCTCTTTTTAACGCCAACCCCAGAAAGAGGAAAACCGTGGCGAGTTAACCCACGCAAGGTACCAACTTTGTAAAAACTCTGTGGCAGCTATTATACATCAAGGGCATGGATGCTTATGCCCATGAGGTCAAAGATGTTATATGACCCGCATACCCATACCCCTAGTACAATAGTGAAATGATACAGCCAAAAGGTAATCTTTGTAGTACGCCTGCCTGTTGTCACTTCTAAATATTTGGTTTCTCCATCTGGTATGATTGATCACCCTTGCTCTTGTGTTATCAGCTTTTTGGATAGCTTTGAGAAATCTCATTTTTCTCTTATTCTCCAGAGTAGAATTTTTCTTAACGCAAAGATATATGATGACTTTATGGTTGTGACTTTTGACTCTCTTGTTTAGACCTTTGAGAGCCGGAATGTGTGTTGTGGGTGTTCTACACTGCCTAAAACCATTTTGGTCAATAAGTATTCATCAAACTCATGTTATATTCTACTGAGGATAAATTAATCCCCCAGATAGTTTCCAACGTCGCTCAAGGTCTCCATTCCGGGTCATCATCTGTAATGAATAATAATTCTTTTCTGGAATTACATCTTATATCTTGTTTTGCTGTTTTCAAACCAATGCCAAAATACACATATACACATGTGCCAACCATCTTATCCAGTATCATGATAGTCAATTCTAATCCAGCCCAAATTCCATAAGTGCTACTGGTCACCAAAGTCATCACACCTAAATTCAGTAAATTGAAGAAAATAGAAATGAAAAACAAGAAACAAGGCACAAAAGAAAAGTAAAATACTTAAAATTAAAGATGTTTTGATATACAAGTTTTGATAAAAACTATTTATCTATATTGTTTAACTCCCTTTGCCACGTCTTGATTTCAAAATTGTAGATGCACCAAAAAAGTCTAATATAATTTATTTCAATTGAATTGTTCTTCGCACTTCCTCGACCGGGATTGTTTTCGCTTTTTTTTATTTTCGGAATTTTCTGACTCAGAATAAATTCCAATGCTTCCACTAAGAGCCAAAATGATTGGCGGAAGGAGTTTTGACATTGTTAGAGTTGGTACACAATGTTGTTCACAGAATTTCTTTTAGCGATTGACCAATGTTTACTGTGAACTTTGAAGTAATAATCACGAAAATACATCCTACAAATTTGTTTTCATAATTTTTTTTACTTGCCTACCGGTTATTCACATTCTTTATTCCCAAAATCAAATCCTGTATTAACCCATGTGTGCCTTGTCAAGTTTAAAACTTTATGTATTAGGAAATCTTTGATTTTTCAGAGAATTGCCTTGACCGCCATGCTTTAGAAGATCCAAACAGAGTTGCCTTGATTTGGGAGAAAGATGAACCTGGAAATCATGTTAAGATTTCTTACAAGTAAATATTTATAACTCCTATTTTATTTATCTTTAAATATCTTGTTTTGTTAATAATATTTCTTTCTAGCAATGTTTCTTTACAGGGAGCTTCTGGATATGACATGCCAAATCGCCAATGTGTTGAAGAGCCACGGAGTATGCAAAGGAGATGTTGTTTGCATATACATGCCTGTTTCTCCTTATGCTGTTGCTGCCATGATGGCTTGCACAAGGATTGGAGCTGTGCACAGGTATTTTGTAACCAAATGTTTTAGTTCATATTACACTGCTGGGATCGCTCAGTTGGTAGAGTGTTTATAATTTCCGATTTCTGGAGTTGCCATACAAATCTTATGGACAAAGTACAGGTGTGTTGGTGGTAGAAGTGGTGTCTACCTTGACAGTTGATGACCCAAGATCTTGTGCTAATAGAAAGCGGATAGACTCCCTCAAAAGGAAAGGAAAGATTCAAATCAGATATTCAATTGAAAATCTGTTGTTAAAAGAATATCTGTTTTTCATTTACTAGTGGAGTTGATTCGACAGCTAAATTATATAATAATTTAATTGTCTGAGAAGGTTTTGAATGTCTTGTACCATCATACGATTACTTTAAACCACTGAAACAGTTCACTAATCAATTTGCTTTTGATTAGGCTTTGCAACATCTGTTAATGATAATAACTGTATTATTTTAGCGTTGTGTTTGCTGGGTTCAGCTCGGCTGCATTAGCTGCCAGGATTAACGATGGTAACATTGCTTTAGTTACACTATATAAACATACACATTTTCTGCAATCGCTGTTTTAAAATTTCAACACAACCAACAGTCACACCAGTCATCTTACTTCCAATCATTGTTCTTAATTTTTTTAGAGTGTTGTTGGACTTCTTCTTTAATAGTACACAAAACATCAGAATATCTTAATAACCGTATAGAATATTTTATTGATTTTTGTTGTAAATTTCAATTGACCTTTAAATGGTATATATTTAATGAAACAAGAAAATTAATTATAACTCAATTTAACAAACAATTTACATAATGCGAACGATCATTACTAGTTTTATTCTAGCGTCTGTGAAGATGGTGATAACAACAGATGAAGGAGTGAGAGGTGGAAAAACAATTTCTCTCAAGAAGACGGTAGATGCTGCCCTGAAATCCTGTCCCACAGTGACGACAGTGTTAATGAACCAAAGAACAAATGCTGATGTACCTATTGTTGAAGGAAGAGATTTTCTGTTAAAAGAGGTTAGAGTTGTTGAAGATTGACTTGGTTAAATGCTTAACTTAGCACGGATATATTATATCACATGGAATCACTTTGAATCTTTAACTTTTAAACACAAGATATTAGCATTTGAGATTTAAAGTGGAATATAGTGAGATAGTAAATTAAAAGGTCAGCGTTGATTGATTTAAAGTGGAATATTTAACATTTTTTTATTAACTGTCTTCAGGAGATGGAGAAGGAATCGACTTCTTGCGCTCCAGTGCCAATGAACAGTGAGGATAGTTTATTTGTGTTGTACACATCAGGTAGCACTGGTAAACCGAAAGGTGTTGTGCACACACATGCGGGATATCTACTTTACGCCATGCTTACACATCAAGTTAGTAGTGTCTGAAGTTTATCATCAATAAAGTACAATATGCCGTGAAATTTGTTTGTTGATTATTGAAGGTTTATTTGATTAGTATATAATTTAGTTTAGGGTTTGCTCGACTTTTATTGTTCGTTTAGCTTGTATTTGACTACCAACCGGGCGATATCCACGCATGCGTGGCAGACATTGGTTGGATAACAGGACACACATATGTTGTGTATGGCCCACTGGCAAACGGCGCTACAACTGTCCTTTTTGAAAGTGTACCAACTTACCCAGATCCTGGGAGGTACTGGGAAATGGTAGAGCGACTGCGTATTACTCAGTTTTATGGGGCACCGACAGCCATTCGTTATCTGTTAAAATACGGCGATGAATATGTGAAGAAGTATGATCGATCTTCCCTTAAAGTTCTAGGATCGGGTAAAGTTTTCTGTAGTTTTATTAACAAACGATATGCAGTGAATGTTAGATTGGATGTCTATTTCTATCTTCCCCCTTCCACTTTGAGGTCTGGTCTGTAATATGACCAACGGCCTAAATAATATCTAATTTCTAGATTGAGATTTCTCTGTTGAATTACTTGGACAAAAGATCTTTCTTTTTGACATAACAAAGCCATAATTAATGTTAGTGAGTTAAGTCCACATAAGTATCTTCGCAAACTAAAATTTTGTGACACTTCATTAACATCTGTACATTTTGTAAATTTCTCGCGAATCTTTCTGTTGTTGCAGTTGGTGAACCAATTAATGAGGAGGCTTGGCGCTGGTATAATGATGTTGTTGGAAATGGAAAATGCTCTCTTGTTGACACGTGGTGGCAGACTGGTAACTATAACTAAATTCTATCAAAACTAAAAACCTGAAAATTATTTTCAATTAAATTACATATCAATTCATTTTTCCCATTTGGGATCTACCTTCTGTTTTAAACAGAACCGATGTGGTTGGAGATTCTATACTTTATTTCCCATTAAATACTTAAATTGATAAAATCACAAATGAGAAGCAACGATTTTATAGAGACAGGTGGAATTATGCTCACGCCACGACCTGGGCCACAGAATGAGTCGCAGAAACCAGCATGTCCTGTCCGTCCATTCTTCGGTGTCCAACCTGTTCTTCTGGATGAAAAGGTGACTTTAAGCCAAATTTCAAGAGAGAGTTCATCTTCAACAGATAATCAATAAACCCGTTTAGTAACTGATGCACAAGTTCTATGTTTTATATAATGATATATAATAAAATATGCAATTACTTTGCCGTAAAGTGTTTTGTTTGGTTTTAAAAATTGTTGTTGATGATTCTTAAACTAACATTTCTTAGTTTCTAAACCAGCCTACATAAATCCAACTGCTTTAAACACTACCACATCAATTGTCGTTTCATTGCCAGGGTAAAGAGTTGCATGGCAACGATGTTAGTGGGTTGTTATGCATAAAAGGTTCAGTGCCTGGGATGTCTCGCACGTTGTTCAAGAACAAAGAAAGGTTCATGGACGTGTATTATAGACCATTTCCGGGTTAGTGATCCCGTAACTTTGAAGTGTTTGCATGAATCACTTCATTTTTTATGTAGGTTATTATTTCACTGGGGACGGGGCAATGAGAGATGCAGACGGCCATTACCACATCACTGGACGTGTTGATGATGTCATTAACGTCAAAGGTATCCGCTTGGGCACTGCTGAAGTTGAAGACACACTTGTAGGTCTCATTTCAGGTTGATTCATATCAAGTTTTCTTTAAATTTGAGTTTTGTAAGTTATTCAGGAAGTTTTTTTATTCCATATGGCGTTGATTAATTTTGACTTTTAAATTTACAAACAATTGTATGGAATGAAAGATATTTATTTTACTTATGTTAGTAGTAGACAAACTCGTTTTCACAGTGTCAGTCGGGTCTGCAAGATATACTATATTGCTTTGTTTTAGTATACGATATTGGCCATACATATAGGTAATACCACATGGAAGTAATTGCAAATAATGTTAATAAAACAAGGTAAGATAAGGTAATAAAATAAGGTCTTTTTGATAAAAAACAAACTTTGCAGACCTGAACTGAGAGCACGTATTTCTTTTGTTTTATTTCCGTTGAAACACTTCAGGACAATCACGTTCATGTGGCAGAAACAGCAGTCGTGGGTTATCCGCATGAAATCAAAGGCGAAGGTAAGTTTCCATACATTTATCTTGTAAAGTGCACTTGAGACTTAGTGATGATTAACCTCGTATGGTATTCCAATGCGGAAACAGTGGCTTATCCATCAATGAACGAAAAGTGTATAAAGGAAGGGTACCATTGTATCATTGTAATCGTCTTTAGGCAAAATCCGTTGGTATACAAAAACCTTTCGTTTATTCATAGGTTTTCTTGTTTCTCATATTGTTTTATTACCGGACCATTCTGTCTGGCACAAGAAGCGCGACGGTCGTTGTACTGCTCACATATTTTCAGGTGTTTACGCTTACATTGTTTTGAAAGACAGCGTGAATGAGAGCGATGACGTCATAAGGAAGGAGTTACAGTCGATGGTGAAGCAGGCTATCGGCTCGTTTGCCGTGCCCGAAATGATACAAGTATGTTGCAACTTAAAATAGTTTTTTGTTGCCGTTATCTATATTTCAGTATTTTTATGCAGACTGTTTACCAGAGACTAAAATTCAACTAAGCATTTCTGGGAATTATTTCAGAACTTTATAAGAACCCAGCAAATTGTTTGTGCTTTTGCACTATGCATTCGGCAGCCGTGAAAAAGATCATTTAAACAAATACAACGAGAATTAGGTTAGGTTTCTTTCGTTGGGTAAAAATCTAGATATTTATTTATTCTCAAATATTTATAACAGGATAAATTCCTCAGTCGTAAATAATATATACAAGATTATACATAATATATACACTGTTGTCCTGGAAGTCCTGTGGAATATAAAACAATAAAAATAAAGGATATATTACAAATAATTAAAAAAAGGGAGTGATAAAATATGATATATTTGCCTAAAAATAATTACAAACTAATTAAGTAGTTGTTTAATAAAATATTGTTTGATTTTTTCCTTGAATTTGATATGGTTCATTTCAGATCTAATTTTTAATGGCAGCTTATTGTACTCAAGTCCTCCTTGGAAGTAAAATGATTTACGGGCCACTTCCAGCTTTACTTTAGGCAGTCGTATAAGAGTTCCGCTGTTTCTAGTATTTAACTTAGTTTTGTTTAGTTCGAAATAGTTCTCAAAATTTTTGCAGACACTTTTTGATATACATCGATGAACAAATATTGTGACACAATAGATAAACATACCCAAAGCGCACAAAAGCGTTTGTCCCGCAAGTGTCCGCCTCCGGGAGGTTCCACTGTAATACGTATAACAGGAGCATTTTGTGTTCCTTATTTTCCCTGATGGCTAGGACGTAGCCGAAAACACGCAACTTGCCTTTAAATCAATAGCGACGATTTCTCGTAGATTTGTAGCGGCTTACCGAAGACACGTTCGGGGAAGATCATGCGTCGGATATTGAGGTGCGTTGCCGCCGATAAAGCACATGAAATCGGCGACACGAGCACATTATCTGAACCGACTGTCGTCGACGACATAATCAAACAACACGAGTTGTTGATCGAGAAAAAGTGACATATTTTAGTTAAATTACTTTATAATATAGTCTAGGGTCAAATTTTTACAATCATCCTTATAAAGTTTTTCTTTTTCAACGTCACATTTTATAGTTTTGCTGTCGATTTTACAAAATATACAGATTTGAATTAGGAACACAATCAGTCTTTTGTCTTTTTTCTTACACTTGCTTCAAATATTTTATGACAAAAAAGACACATGGAGCTTTTTTGGTAATTCTTCTAAAAGCCAAATGGAAGAGGTCAAGAGGAAGAATAAAAACATTAAAGCTATTATAATTGACTAAAACAAATATAATAAGTTTTATTATTTACTTATTTACGCTTTTTAATGTGAAACAGTTTGGAGGGATTTAATTTGCAAAATAACTGATAACGGTTTGCAGAGTTCGCTTGAACCTTCATTCAAAACACGGGGGTGAATTCCATCTGGACCTGCGCACTTACTACTGTTACGTTTCTTCAAATATTTCGAAACATCTTCTACATCATCCGATACATCTGGATACAATTTATTTGTTTCGAAGACGATATTTGAGGAGCAATCTCCTTTGTTAGAGACTGCAGCAAAATATTTATTCAACAACCTTGCTTTGGATGAGTCATCTTGAGCTACTTGATATAAGCTTTGGTATTATTTCTTTTTTCGATGACTTATTCTTTGCGTAGTTGTAGAAAGCCTAAGACTTGCTGGTTATATATATATTGGCGGACATTTACTGCGACTGCTGAGGAAATTTGAGGTTGTCTTTAAAGAGTTGCAGTGGATTGGTGTTTGATTATATTCAATTTATTTATTTTTTGAGCCTGAGAAAAACTTCCATTTTCTTTTCAACAATACACTGCACTCCATCGCTGATTTTTCTTGAGATTTCCACGAGAGTAGTTTTTAACGTCTTACTGCTTGCCACTGGAGGAGCACTTCTACTCACTGAAGATTTTCACGCGCCTATTCTTGCCATATTTGTCCTAACATACGACATTCTTATCAAAATATTTTTATAATACATTCATGCTGAAATGCAAATTTTGTTAAAGTGCGAATTGGTGTAAATTTTTTCTTATCACTCCCAAACAAAATACCAACGCGCAACGCTGAACAACTTAATAAATTCAGTAAAGCTGACATTAAACTACAAGTAGAATCGTCCTCAATGAAGAAAGAAAACTTACAGTTACAAGTGAAGAATTTGACTTTGACTGTTGAAAACCTTCAGAACGATGTCGACAAAATAAACAAAAATACCACACCAACAAATGATAGTTCCATTATTAGCGTATTCTTGAGCTGGAAAGAGAGCACTTCCAACTTCAGCAGTATACTTGACGTGACACTGTTGAACTGGTTGGGCTCTCTGAAGAGATAAAAGACGAGGCCCTAGAAGAGAAATGTTTATGCCTATTCGCCAAAATAGGGGTTAATTTAACAAGCGACGTCATCCAAGCTTGTCATACTTTACGGGGAGAAAGTTTCGATTCTAAAGATAACACATGTTATAAAAGTCGATTCTAAAGATAACACAGATCAAATTAAAAACGCGAAATTTTAGAGATTTATTTTTGCGAATCACTCGATTCACTCACTCGATCTTTCGCGTTCGACTGGAAAAGTGGATTTCGCGATTTTCGGCTTTCGTGCAGTTTTTTTTCTATAAACATTGAAATTTTGACAAATGAAACAGAGATTTGTTCATATGAAACATAAATTTTTCTTTCTAATAAGAAAATTATGTACCACGAGAACTTTTGAGGGTAACAAAATATTTCTTGGATAGAAGAGCTTCAATGTATGTTAAACTGTCTTCACGCCATTACCGCCGATCACCATTCCTCCAAAGCGGCATACACAGCTTACAGAACGCTACCTTCAATTGGTTAAGGATCGTTATATTGGATCTTTCATCACTGAAGCGCTTCCGGAACTTGTACAAATAAATAAAGCAAAGAAGAATCGACCAAATCATGACATTCGTGATATGCTCAAAGCGGTGGCGTAGAAAAATTCCGCAGATGATGATTTATTAGACTGATATACATGTCTTGTCGAAAGAAAAAATGTGAAAAACATGAAATTTGAGGGTTTTTTCTTCAATTTAACTTTCGCGAATCGGCTTCCTAGGCCATTTCGCGTGGGATAAACTTTCGCGAATCCGCATGTCAGTTTTTTTCGCGAGGACATACTTTCGCAAAAATGACCAAAAAACGCGAAAACGGGAAACTTTCTCCCCGTACAGTAGGCTTAAAAACAAGTCTTAAAGTAATCATAAAATTTCTGAACAGAAAAGCACAGAATCAATTCTGAAAGAAAGAAAAAATTAAAAGACAATAATATTGACAATTTTATCAATAATACGAGATCAAAGATTTTCACCAATGAAAGTCTTTGTCCTCATTACCGATTTTTATATGGAAAACTTAAATGTCTGTTACTGACTTTACCTCATCGGGATCCAGCACCTGGCATGGATCATACGTATCTTCTACATCTGACTCTGTTGCTTCAAAGGGATTAGGATGGTCGTTGTGAAGAATGCAGAGCTATATGCGGAAGATTTCTTGACCTTGAAAGCAGGACTGACTTTTTTTAAAACAGTGGATTTAAAGCGCTATGTATAAATGACTCCTTAATCATTTCTGAAGGAAGAGTCATCCATGTATCAAGAATCTACTTTATTATGCTTTTTCTTGGTAGTGCTTTTAAGTCTCCGGTAGTTAAAGCGTAGAAAATTTCTATATATGTATGCACGGACGGAAAGATTCTTATTACTCTCTCTTACTTTTAATGATTATAAACTTCTCAATTCAAACAATGGTGTCATTCCTTTGCCTACTTTTCTATTGAATGACACCAGCTATTCACAATAATCACTTTATATATTTCTTTTTTCTTCTATCTAATTATCATTTAGCGTATGGGGAAAAAAGTACAAAATATTTAATTTCTCTTCTAACAGTATTTTATTTAAATTGTGTTACATATTGTGTTTGGTAAATAAAACATTTGATTTGATTAAAAAGTATCATTCTTTCAGTGTTTTTAAGTAGAGACGACCCAACCAACTTTTAAGAATAAGAGAGAGAATGGAAGAAAAGGATTAGTGTTTATCTGTTTATTAAAAGCAAGATTCGTTCAGTGTGTCGGAGAAGAGGCGACACAACCGACTTATAACAAAAAGAGGGAGGAGGCACAATCAACGTTACAAGAAGAGAAAAATAGGTCGAATTTAAAAAAAGCAAAAATATGAGCCAAGTGATTCTCGAAACTGATTTTTAAAGGTAGATATAAATATTGTGACGTCACGGGTAGACAAGCATATATAATTATGCAAATAAAAAGAACCAAGTTGAAAATTACCTTTTGCACGGTGTTTATATAGTCAGGTATCTATAAAACGCACTTACAATTACACAATTAAAATATATAATGTAACAAAGAATTCATAAATATTATAAATAAAATAATTCCATTAATATTCATGTTCGTTAATTTCTTGCATGAAGACGTTAAAAAACATTTTTTATGAAATGGCGTAAAAGCAAAGTTAAGGGGCGCACAAAAATATAGCGTTTTAAATAAATAAATTCATTAAAAAATATACAAACTAACCATGACAACTGTCAACAAAATATGCAATATAATTCGCAGAAAGAGTTTAGTGGATACATCTCGCTGAGTAATATGAATGCAAGTAATGAAAACCTCAACAAACAAACAAAAAATCTTCGTGATTTTCTAGCACAGCTACACCTTAACAGACACGAAAAATGTTTTTTGCATTAAACTTTGGCAACCGTGTTTTGATTTTGTTGTTGCTGCACCTTGTAGTGAGTGTACAATAAGATGCCTGCGATCGTGCTAAGTACGCCCACAAACTGGTTGAACAGAACTTGGTATTTAAACAGGAAATAACCGATAGTCAAAGTTGCGCAAAATTTCGTGTGCCCAACAATGTTGTAACTACATCTTGTCAAGGATGGGTATTTGTAATAACAGAACGCGCGTTTGAACCATGGAGGTAGTACATATCATGGTATTTAAAGTTGAATAAAGAGAAAGAGTTACAGACCTGCATGGTACTTTAATGTCAGAAACTTTCGCGGATGACCAAATTTAAGATATTTCGCAGGAATAAACTTTCGCGGGAGAACAAATAAAAGGTGTTTTTTTCATTTTTCGTACTTTTCAATCAATCTGTATAACTACAGTGCTTCCCTTGATATTTTTCTTTTTCCTTTCTTGACAAATTGGGGTAAAAAAATGACGGATATCTTTAGTCTCCATTTCTTTCTTTTTGATTACTATTTTCTTCTTTTTGCCTTGGCGAATGTTACTTAAGTTGTCATTTTCTTCTTCGTCTTGGATATTTAGATAAGAGCCCAAGATATCTTCATTTTTAGGCTCTGTGTATGTGTCCTCTGTCATTTTTTGTATCTTTCCACGAGGAGGAGGTTGATACAAGTACCGGGGATAGATGCAATCACTTTACATGCAATCTCCATACCACCCTAAACTAATGGTGATCTCCTGTAATGTTCACTTGTTAGGGTGATATGACTTTAATAGTTGCCCCTCTATCAATAAAGAATTTGATGAACGCAATATTTTTGAAGTGTTAGACGAATTTGACGATGAAATTGATGACTAATAGTAGTGACTAATTCTGTTGTTATACTTACTTTTGTTATCATACATACCTATACTGTGTTATGTTTTTGATTTATTAAGAGAGTCCATGTAAAGTCAAATATTGAGTACTTACTGTTTACGAATTTTGAAGCATTTTGCGGGAATAAACTTTTGCGGATGACGAATTTTGAAACATTTCGCGGGAATAAACTTTCGCGGATGACGAATTTTAAAAAATTTCGCGGAATTAACTTTCGCGGAAAAGGCCAAAAAACGCGAAACCGCGAAAGTTTCTGACCTTAAAGTAATGAAGACTATTCTTACATAGAAATTAACCTAAATTTAAAAAAAATGAGTAGTTTCATATAGAAAGCTTTTACTGAGCATGCCAGTATTTCAGTATATCCCTGAAACCTCACTCCGTGTATATTAACGGGTTATCTGGAAAAGATACGTGACTGGTGAAGTGTTCCCAATGATCCAGAATATTGTGAGATTTATAAGGAAAGCTACACATCCGCTTGCAACGACCAACAGCTGAAATGAGGAAAAAATCACAGTTAAAAGTAGGGTTAGTATGTTGACGAGGAAAGGAACTAAAAAATCTTCGTTCAATTGAGTAATAGGAAGGTTAACTGCAATGTAAGCTTGATCGACAATAGTTTTCCGACAACACAACCGACGAAGTTTCTGACGAATGACGACGATTCAGAAGATAATATAACTATGTACGGGTAGAATGTCATTTAAGAGTTTTAAAGTGGCGGATAAACACAAGTCTCGATGAGCGAGTTGACATTGAAGAGATTTTTGTGTTCAATAGTTTAACAATCGCACCTCTGCGAAGAACGTTATTAAATGACCAATCAGATAATAGCAAAGCCACACAATATAAAAGATACAACAGAGATCTTTTCAGATTCATTGGTGAATGGAAACTCTGATGCATTAAATGATATAGTGAGACAAAAAACACAGTGAGACCTTCAGATTCAATCGCACTTACCCAAACCTTTGGCGGCCATGATTGAAACACGCTACCCTCACCATATATGGGTTCGAAAATGGGAATCACCATTAGCAACATGGCAGCAGATAATGGTGCCTATAGGGGAAACAGTTATGTTTATTGATATACAAGTAGAGTGACAATGAGTAGAGTGTGATAACATTAATGAGGGGATTGAATACGCCCCGGAATTACTAAAACTATACGTGTATCAGATTGAAATCCTCAAGTTGCAAATCAATATTACTACAGTAACACCTGCTTTTATACTAGGTCAAGCTGAACAGTCATATTTTACTCGAGAAACAGACAGAAATGAATATTTTACCTGGTAATTGAGCAATTGCATGGAATTGATGTTCAAGTCCTTCTGTGTTGTACCAACCCACTGTACGTAAGAAGCCAATACAAGTAGAAAAAGACAAAAGAAGAAAAAACTATTACTGTCTTGTGAAAGCCAAACAAATACAATTACTTTTTCTATTCCGAATAATTCAGTATTTAGTGAAATTATACTGAGAAAAAACAAAATATCAAAATTGTCTGTTATCATAAAGCAGCCTTTCTAAACACCAACAGGACAGGATATAACTAAGATTTACCGGGTCAATTTAACATACAACAAAGAAAATTGTTACTTTTGAAGGTTTTAGTCACAGCCATCCTTAATTTATTTACTGGAACTAAATTAAATTTTAAACATACCACTTGGTAGACTGATGTAACCAACACACCGATAAAAGCAAATATAGCGCCAATCAAATTAAACTTGATGTCGTAATAGGAATTGAGTAACACACCAATTGTAATAGGAATCTAAGAAAAGCGAAAAAGGAGATCTCCATTATTAAAAGCCATCTTCAAAATGAAAAAATTGAATTGAACATATATAAAACATATTCAGCAGATTTCTTGTCAATAATTGTAAACATCTTGATAAAAATTCAAACTAACAACAAGGAAACCTATAAACACAGTTAACAACAATATAATATCAAGGCAAAAACTTACTAAAGTCAGCGATATCTTTAGACTGTATGTCTTCTTATAAAACAATACATGGATCAGCATAATACATGGCGTCGTTAAGACCTTGATTATCTGGTATGTCCCGACCGTATTAAACTGCAGACTCAAATTTGTAAGCACGACAAACCCACAAAACGATAACGATAGAGGTATCATGCTTTTAATTGGAACAGATCGCGGTAGAAACAAATCGAAGGCTGCACAAAGCTTCAAGCCGATACTTGTCATTACAAAGTGAATGCATGTCAAAGAGATGTTTGGAAAATGGTAATAAGTATAGATCCATTTGTTGATCATCACAATGCATATCGATGAGCAAATGTTAATCATGATGCAGATGAAAATGAAAACTGATGACACAGGATTGGATGAGTTGTTATTCATACTGAAAGAAATTTAAAGAGGTTGCATTTCGTATTTGCAAAATATTTATGGTCATCCAACCGTTATCACATTGAAAAATACACAAATACAACACAGTTTAAATTTCTCTTTTTCGCCTCCATTTTAACCCCAAAATTAACAAACAAAACAATTGTATATATATATATGTATATATATATATATAACTATAATACTTCCTTGCCGAAAAATAATCTCATAGAAAATAATGAATTAGAAAAGATTTCCTGCACAACAATAGAAGGGGATTCTTGTCTTCACAACTTTAAAAATTAAATGCAAAAAATGAAAATTAAAAATTAAATGCAAAGAAAAAAATGAAAATATTTGAAAAATTTAAGAAATTTGAAATATTGCTTTCGAAATTTCACCGCATTTTAACGTTTCCAAAGCCATAGGATAATCTTGGAGATTGAAAGTTTTGACTCCAAGCTTCTCATAATCAATATAAGCCTGCATGTCTCGAACAAGAATAAGAGCTTTTGGGAAGGTGTATGGGTTAATAAGCGAGCCAATGATTTTTAACTCCTTGTTAAATATAACGAAAGGGTTGAATGAAATTTTCGATTCCTGTGGACAACAACCAAAGATTAAGAACGTAGCACCTCTTCTTAACCAATTAAATGCTTGCTCGATTGCTTTTGGATACCCCGTACAATCAATAATGACGTCGAAACCCCAGTTTTCGTTGTTGTTTCTAGAAGCTTCACGCTCTTGACTCTGCAAATGATCTGGATGCATAACTTTCAAGCCGAGGTTGAGACCTTGAGCCATCCCACGTCTGTTTTCAGATATTTCCGAAACAACAATATCCCTGAATCCTTTGAAATGCAATAAAGATGCCCAGAGCAAACCAATTATTCCTGCACCACACACCAAAATATTTGAATTGGTTTTAATCTTTTCAAGGTTGTCCCAGCCACGAACAATGCAAGACAAAGGTTCAACAAATACTGCCTTTGGAAGAGGCAAGGATGCTGGTACAATGTAGACTAAAGAACCAGAAACTCTACAATAGTTTGACCAACCACCATTTTTCCATATTCCAACGGTAGATCTAAGTCCACCAGTCTGACAAAAATGTGGTTGCCCATTAGTACAATATGAACAAATATGACAGTTGCTGTTTGGATTAACGACAACACGATCACCTGCTTTAACATGAAAAACCTCTTCACCAACACTTTCCACTATGCCACAAAACTCATGTCCTAAAGTTACTGCTTTATTTGATGCGGGAAATTCACCTGATAAAATATGCAGGTCTGTTCCACAGACACCAGCATAAGCAACTTTAACAAGAACATCATCGGGATTGGTAATTTTAGGAATTGGTTTTGTAACCATTGACAACTGCTTCTCAAATAATTGTACAGAGTTATTCATACTGATCTACAAAATAAGATTGATATATAACTGAAATATAAGCAATTTGTATATATATTTTCACTGATGTATACAGTATAATCCCGATAACTCGAACCCCCAAGGGACCGAGTAAAATAATTTGAGATAACGAATGTTCGAGTTATCGGGAGTTTTTATGAGAAACTATTAGGGAAGGGGAATGGAAATACAGTTCGAATTAACAGGGGTTCGAGTTATCGGGATTGTACTGTATTTGTATAATGAAAAATTGATTTTATAACTCCCCAATTGTCCGATGGGACAAGTGGCAATTTTTTTAAATATATATTCATGATTATTTTATTTTTTAGCCCAATTTCTGGTACAACAAAACAGATATAAACTTCAACAACATTGGTATTGTTTGTATGTTTTGCATGGATACTCGTAAAGTAACTGTTAAGGCTTACAAATGCAACAGAATATATGTGTATATATATATATATATATATATATATATATATATATATATATATATATATATATATATATATATATATATATATATATATATATATATATATATATGTATATGTGCGTAAATCATACATAGTTTATTTATTTGAGTCTACGGGGATTGCAAATGATATGAAAAGACCAAATTTAAATTGTACTATTCATTGCACTGTTGTTTTATGCTGTATAGTTACCTTTTATCTGTGAAAAGAATTTTGGTGTAGCGTTTTTATCTAGATAAATCCCTTCTATAAGCATTTTTCGCTTCTCTTCAAGTAGATTCCAACTTAATTTTATACAAAGTAGAATTCAAAGAAATTAATCCCTTCACAAACAGCCGATTAGGCAATTCTGATTACAAGATGTATACGACAACATAAGTAATAGAGGTGTATAATCAGCATTTTCGAGGCATTTACGCAACAGGGTGTAAAAAAACATGTTTTGTAACGATTCCACTACGTTTTGAAACTGCCGATTCGAAATTGACGATTTGAAACTGATGGTTCGAAACTGTATTAATTTGCCTATAGACGATTTATCCGTAACGTATTTGTTGTCGTTACCAGGTCCCCGCGCGGAATCGGAAGCAAAACAAAGTATTTATAAGTGAAAATACTGCGTAAAAAGCAATAATCATCTGATCTTGTCATCCAATCTTGACTGACAAAGCCAGCAAAACCCAACCAGCAATATGACATATTGTAACTCGTATCTACCATTTTAAGAAAAATATTTTGTTTTGACAAAATGGCATTAACATGGAAGGACTTATCATCGTATGCGAAAGAATTAGACAAAAACAACAAAATACATTATGATAAAAAACTAACGTTAACATTACCCAACCTATTTTCATTTATGAAGGGTTGGATACAAGAGGAATCAATGCTTCCTGATGTCAGCTTTGCTCATATGTGCATATATTTGATTCTTCATACACCAAGCAAATTTACACATGCGAAACTTAAAGCTCATAAATCGTTACAAGAAGCCTACAATTATTTTTACAATGTGGACACGTACAAGATATCGGAATAAGAAAAGTCAAAAATCAAGACTTTTACTACATTAATTAAGGTTTATCCTTTCTAAGTAGCTTTCAAGTCTTTTGAGCTTTTATTGAATATTCATGATATTTATGACAACAAACTTTCAATTTATTTTTAGCCTTGGTTCAGCTTGCAGTCACATTGCTGGTGTGTTTTTTAAGATCAAAGCTTGTACCAAATCGAATCTGAATAAAACTGCATGTAGAAGCAAATTTTGTGAGTGGAAAAAGTCTTGGAAACGTGCCTACCCTGTCACACTCAAAAGTTTGGATATCAAACATCCGAAAAAGAAAGCTGAATGAAATTTAATATATATAGATAATCCATACACTGAGGAACTAAAAGGCTTCTGTACAGTAGATCCTATAAAATTTGCAACCGAAATGGATATAGAAAGGTTAGAGAAGCTACATAAGATCGACCCAAAGGCAGCTGTATTCACAAACATAAGCCTTTTTGATAGCCATATTGGTAGTGATACGGATACTGCAGATGAAAATGAATCCAGTACAATTCCTGAGCTATTAACAAGTTTCTTTGACCCAAATGCTATAAATTATACACAAGAAGAATTACAACAAATTGGTTTGAAACAATATAAATCCTATCTACGAATGTGGTTTCTAAATGGACATGATTTCACTCCGGGCATTCTTTTCCGACTCCCAGGCATTCCCGGGCATTCAACTAATCTCTCCGGGCATTCTCGGGCATTCTTTAGTGGGACCCTACTCAAGAGCAAAGTCTTAGTCAAAAATGGATGTTGTATAGAATATTATCATTTTGGCAGCATCAAAGCATGTGTGGCTTCTCTCTTTTTCAGCAGCGGCAAGTCTTTCTCTGAACGAGTCATTTTCGTTTTGAATTTATGATTTCAGCATCTGAATAAAAAAAATGTGACTCACTTGCATTTAAATGTTGTCTCCAATGCAGAGTTGGTGTTTTTAATGTAGCAAAACGTCTTTTTATTATGGAATGCCTTTTTCTCTGAATTTATTTTCCATTTCTGTATCTCAAGGGAGCGTGTTTTTTCTCACTGAAAATGTGTTAAGGCCGATTTCTATTAAGCGGGCGAGCGGAATTTTCCACGCGGGATTTTCTGCTCAAGCGCAATTTTCCGTCCGCTTTTTACTTTCCATTGAACTTGCTGTGCAAATGTGCAAACATACACGATTATCAGAAAAAAGTTACAACAAAAAAGAAGTTCAGAATTCTGAACTTTCAAAATCTTCCGCTCGCAAAAAATTTTTTCGCTTGCGATGACTCATTCTTTAAAATGCGCTTGCTCAGAATTAATTCCGCGCGGAAAATTCTACCCGCCCGCTTAATGGAAATCGGCCTTTAGGTTATGTGAGTTTACCAGGTGGTGTGTGAAATAATTTGTAACAGAACTGATAAGAGAGTGAGAAATCAACATGTCGCAAGTATTGTAAACCTGTAACATATGTCATGCAGGGAGCGAAGGTTTCTTTGATTTAAATTCTTCATAGAATGGTTCATTGGTTTTATCTTTAATTCTATTCGAATTTTCTACGGACAGTTGCGCTTCTCCGAGTGCATGTTACAAAAATAAACACATACGATCTGTACAACGAACATGATTAAAAGAGTTTACTTGGCTTACATCACTTCATAAATAGAGTATAATCAAGTTAGCCCGTCTTTATGTGTATGTAATGGAAGGCTATATTCGCAACAACAAATGCTGAAAAAAGCAGAACAATAATTTGCTTGGGGAACACACTCCGGGAAATGAAGCAATTAATTTCTCACATGTTTCCACCCTGCTTTGATGTATCGGTTCAGCGTGTACGCCGTGCCAACTACCAAAGTAGAATTTGGCATTAATGCCTTGACCCTAATCCTAGAATCGGCTCTCTTGATGGCAAAGGTTGGTACATCAATGATGGAAAACCTGATGTTTTGTGTATGACATGCAATCCAGCCCGGAAGAGGTAAGATTTCATAACACACAATTGAAGTTAATTGAACTGTCATAGAATAAGATGGCTTTCAGAATAACATGGCAATTTCTATTTTGACTGGTTTAAGCGAGGCAAAAAAACCCCGGGAACCGGTGATTATTTGAAACTATATCATTTCTATGAAAGTTGTTGTTTTCGCCGAAAGATGGAATTTAAACATTTAAGAAATATTGAACATATTATTTAAAATATAACCCTTAAAAGACTACTGTTTCTTTAAACAGAAATATTATTTGGGCTTCGAAGTAAAATGAACTTACTTTGAAGTACTTTGAAGTACCTTGAAGTACTTTGAAGAGTTTTTTTGTTTTTTAACCATTTCTAATGAACGGCGAAACTTCAATTTGATACAGTATACTCCCGATAAGTGGGACGGTTTTTCTCGGTCCCTTAAACTTCCTAACCTAATATAGGCATTCGCTTAAGTGGGACATTCGCTAAGTGGGACAGATTTCATGGGTCCCCTGAGTGTCCCACTTATCGGGAGTATACTATATATCGTTTTAAAGTTTCCACGTTTAATTTTTAAAACATTTTTAAATTATGCGCTGATATAAGACAAGATATTTGAGATTCTACTATTATTTTAGTAAAGAGTTTTTCGATTTAAATCTAGATGGTGACCTTCACAGGAATCGAAAAGCAAATGTCTGCTGAAAGTGGTTTTTGATAAAGAGAAAGGAATGAATATGTATAGAGCACGCAAGTCCGATAGGTGGCCATCCAAGAGAAACTAAAACAATTGAAAAAGTTACTTCCAAATATTTTTGGGGTAGAATTGGCGTAAATATTCGGAAATGGGTAATTTTTAGAATATATGTTTTTTAAACAATTCAAACCTGTTTGTAAGGTAAAAAATTGCGAGTAATGTCAACGAAACACCACTCTCAGTATACCTGCCACTGAACTTACACCAATTTGGTGTAAATCAAAGTAGGTTTAAAAAAAGTAACCGTGTTAGTAGGAAATATACACTTACTCGTTTTACATAGACTTCCCGTGTGGGAAGTAGTGGGTGTTGACCTGATTGGAAAATTGTCATTAAATAAACAGGGAGACGAGTACATTTTAACGTGTACATACCTTTTTACAAAGTACCCTGTTGCGTACGCCATACCGAATAAAGAGGCAGCCACAGTAGCCAAATGTATCATTAATATGATCTTCGTTTGGGTTTCTTAATGTAATTATCTCCATCAATGGATTGGAATTTAATAACAAGGTAATGAATGTAGTAAAAGGATCTTACAGGGTTCGTACAGCTTTGAAGTTTAAATTTTCCCTGATTTTTTGTTAGTTTTTAGTTAAACGACGAAATGTATAAATTGCTAGGGATAGAAAGAAGACGACGGCCGTTTATCGTCCTCAGTCAAATGGACAGGATGAAAACATAATGTATACATTTTTCCATCATGAATGTTGATATCTACTTTCAGTAGATGCATTGTTACTGAATTTATTACACATTTACTTGTATTTTCAGGAAAGTCATCATGTCAAATTGGGACGAACTTTTAGACATGGTTGTGTACGAGTCCAAAGACATTCTGCACCGAAAATCTCCCCGTTTAAGGCGCTTTTTCCAGGGCGTTTGCCCTTTACGACGTTGTTTTCCGATGAGGTAATAAAATCGAAAAAATCCCAAGAATTGAACAATATTTTTAAACGTCAGTTACATACCGTAAAGCTTCGATTAAGCGCCCGGGCGCTTATTTAATATTTTAGCTTTTAGGAAGGGCGCTTATTTAATATTTTTATATTTCTTTCAAGTCAAACAAAAAAGTAATACGGTAGAAGATTTGCCGAAATCTTAAAATGCAAGCTTGAAGAAAAAAAGGAATTTATAAACATTAATGTTATTGAAAAAGTTTTCTAGATACGAAAAAATAAGTATATATTAGCTTATTTAATATTTTGGCTTTTAAGAAAAGCGCTTATTCGAGGAGGGGCGCTTAATCGAAGCTTTACGGTATTGCGATTTAGAATAAATTCAAACGTCAGTCATCATCTGATGATGAATATTAGAACCTTTTCGATAAAAATCGGAAAAAACTGGAAAATATTTCTAAGACCGTTAAAGAGGTATTAGTGATTATCGTATAATTATTTTATTCAATTAAGCTTCAATTATTCATCTAAAACTTGCCGCCCAAACAAAATATAAATATTATTACGATAAAAAAATTAATTCATAAAAATAAAATAGAAATAAAAATAGATGATAGTTTTAGTTTAAGAGATACCGGGCAGAAGGAAAAAACGTATTAAAATTTCAGGATTATTTAAAATCTTTCGGCTGATTAACTTTAAAAGCATTAGAATAGATTTATTATGCAAAAAATGGTATATCTTTCGTCAAAAAAATAAACATTTCCACTGCAGGCCGTGCCATACAATCAAGATATAAAGGACCGTTTGTCGTAGTTGACAAGGCTAAAGCCGGAAATTATAGACTGGCAACGCTACACTGTGATGAACTGCCAGGGTATCACAAGCGCAAAACATTTTTAAAATGTTTGACTGTATCCACAAAATCCTAAAATAGAAATAATATATAAACATGTTACCCTTCAAAGTCCATTCATTGCCATTATCCTTCGAGCAATTTTAAATGAAAATTTTTGAAAAAAACTCCAATATTCATTTTCGTTTGTATTTTTACAGTAGGTATGCGGGTCATGTAACATCTTTGACCTCTTCGGACATAAGCACCCGTGCTACTTACTTATGGGGGGTAAATTTATATATATGTTCATATTTTTCAAAGTGATGAAAAGAGTTTACCACCTGCATCAATCGATAACCAACCTAAAAAAATACTTCAAAAGTACTTTCTCAAATATACCTTTTTTATTTTTAGCAGACAAAGGCTTTTAAAAACGAGGTTGATTTCACCATTGCGTAGAAAGAATTTTCCACAAATCATTATACTGAAATTTGACGAGAAAAATTTAAACATTAGTTGCTTAAAGAACCACAAAAGCCAGAAATTTTGTTTTCTACAGTGAAGAGTATTATTCGCTAAAGGAAAACATTGAAAAAGAACACAACTGTGTGGACGACTTCAACGCAGCAAATGAAAAGTTTCAACAATTTATTGCATAAATTCACATCAATTTACGACATGGAACTTTTTTTGTCAGAAAATGACCACTTTACTTTTGTAACTATAAAGGTGTGATGTTTGCATTTATAAATATATCTTTTTAAAGAACAATTTTTATTTTCATTTACAGGTTGGTAAGGTTATAAACAACCTATCAGTTAACGCGATTGTATCACCTTGTATTCATCCCTGTGTAGTGTTTTTATAATTACGGTGTTTGTCTTGTTGGATGAACTGTAACAGTAAACTGATATATTTATATATACCATAAATTTCTTTAAAACACAAACATAGACACCTTTTTAATCTGTCTCTGTAGGGTAATTCTTTAAAACCTGGAACTATTTTTGTCTGTTTTTTTCCTGCAAGTCACTAGCTACTGTTATGGAAGTAGGATTAGAATCAGCCTGCTGGTACACAATCTTCAAAGCTTGAAATTTAATGAAAATGTTGTCATTGACATTCAAAGTGTATCTTTCTGCAATAAAATTGAACCCGCTATTTCTAACAGTACTGTCTGTTTGGGTTTCTGCCACAAAAAAACAACTCTTAGTGCTTAATATTTAAGAATTTAGACCAAAATTACGCCCGAAAATGTCTTTACATTACTTATAAACGTATACCATCATATAAAACAAAATCTAGTTCGCAAAACATACTTATTGTTTCTTAAATTAATAAGAATAGCTAGATATGTGTAGCGTTATGAAGCTACTCTTTCCATTTCATCTTTATATTTGCATGAAAGCCAAATTCAGTGTTCCCGATGTTCTTTTTTATTACACGTACAAAAAAATTTATAGTTAATCACTAGTTTTAGCTAGGTAGACACCTAGATTTATGTATTTAAAAATATAAGTTTCGCATCGAATCAACAATTTGCTGAGCGAGACAAGTAAATAAACAAATGCCATGTTATTCTAAAAGTCACCTTATTCTATGACAGAACATATATATAATGAATATTTAATAACTATTACGTCAATTTTTGTAGGTGTGTGTGTGTATGTGTATGTGCCGAAAATGTGGGAATGACTGTTTGTGCGTCCAAAATGGCTTCCCTCGTACTGTTTGCAACGTGCCCGGTAAATTGCCCCCCGGTGAATTGCCCCCTGGAAGATTGCCCCCCGGTGAATTGCCCCCCATTAACACTGCCCCCTGGAAGATTTTCCGTCGGTGAATTGCCCCCCGCTAAAATTGCAGAATGGCATATATACCTACAATAGGAAAAAGGGAAGAACAGAATGCGTCTAGAAAGTAACAATTGATATGATTTTTAAACATGTGTCTAGACAGGTACCTTAACAATATGCAGGAATTTTACGTCAGTTACGTGAAAGCAGTGACGGAGTTTACAACAACCGAAAAAGGTGCTAGAAAACTGTTCAAAGATGGGTATATGTATGTATTCCAAAAACATCTTGCAAATGACTTGACATCATGGGAATGTGTTGATAGAAGAAAGGGACATTGTAAAGCCAAGCTAAAGCTAACAATAATAGATCAATTTGTGGAACAAATCAATGAACATACGCATGCTCCATCGCAAGTAAATTGTGAAGTTACAAAGGTTAAAGCGGGAATTAAACGTCGACCAGAAACATCAAACGATCCGAGTCGTCAAATTTTAGCTGCGGAACTTGGTGGAATAACAGAAAGCACAGCTGAAAATTTGCCTTCCATTGATGCAATGCGTAGAAATATACGTGCTGCTCGCCAAGAACGAAATATACCACCGCAGCCAATCAATTTTGCCGCAATACCAGTTCTTCCTCAATTTTATCAGCTCACTGAAAATGGTGACCAATTTTTATTACATGACAGTGGAGTTGGGGATCCGGGGAGAATATTGATATTTTCATCTCAACAGGCCATCCAGCTTCTTTCGAATTCTGATCATTGGTTTGCGGATGGAACTTTCAAGGTATGTCCGGAAATTTACTTTCAAGTCTATACTGTACATGCAGAACAAAATGGCCGTATTTTTCTATGTGTGTTTGCACTACTTTCAAACAAGAGAGAAGCCACTTACACAAGGTTTTTCCAAGAAATTTTTAATATAATGAATGGAAATGATCCAAATGACATATTAGTCGATTTCGAAAAATCTGCAATTAACGCTGTTTTCAACACCCGGCCGGAAATTGAAATAAAAGGTTGCTTTTACCATTTATGTTCGAACGTGTGGAAACACATCCAAAACTTAGGTTTACAAGTACAATACAATGCCAATCACGATTTTGCTTTGCATCTGAGGATGGTTTGTGCTCTAGCTTTTGTCCCACTAATTACCGAAACCGACAAATTTTGGACTACCTTCGAAGTATTGCTCACAATCTAGCATTTTGAGTATTTGTTATGAACATAATTGGTATAAAACCATACGTTTTGTTTGCTGTTTTATTTTACGGTATCGACGGTAATTAGTTTGATCATTACTAAACATTGTTTTATAAGAATTTTTTGCGAAAGGATTTTGAAGCTCGCTTATTTTTTTGGATTTTGGATTATGCAAAATTCCTCTTCAAAAACAGGTGGTCGGGTCAAAATGGTGAGAATAAAAAATCAGACATGGTTTCTGTACTGTCTGGACAGGTGTTAAGACATGCACTTCAAAACAGTTTCTGAACAGATGGTCAGGTCAAAATGGTGAGAATAAAAAAATTCAGACATGGGTTGTATACTGTCTGGACAGGTGTTAAGTTCTATACTGCCTGTATGATAAAAGTAAAAACTTTTTTCGGGGGGGGGGGAATAACCAACAAGTACCTAATTATCATCACTGCGCATGCTTATAAACGAAAAATATAGATTCTCTGCGACGAATTCACTTCATTTTGATCATAATATTCAGTTTTGCAACTTACAATAAGCCTGTTCACATTCAGTGAAACTAGGTCGGTGTGAACACACTGGTGCGACCGCTTTGTGTTAACAGCAAACTTTTTAGAGCGGCGGGGGGGGGGGGGAGGGGTTCTCCGGGGGGCAATTCTCCTGGCACGACAAATTTGATGGGGGGGGGGCAATCTTCTAGGCGGCAATTCACCGGGGGGCATTCTTCCAGGTGGCAATTTTAATGGGGGGCAATTCACCGGGGGGCAATTTGTTGGGGGGCAATTCTCTTTGTACCTGTTTGCAATAAAGTTGTCCCGTGAAGAAAAAAAATAGAGGAATGTATAATAATATTTAAATACGATTTTTAAGAGCGTGAAATTTTTTAAGAATTTCAATTCACCACGACGTTTTCAACAAAATACTTCCATTAAAAAATAATACTAATAAGGAAGGGAGCTGCTTGTTGCTTTAAACCTAACTGAAACGGTATGTGTAAATTGAAACAAGATTGCAAGATCCTAAAATCTTAAAAGACTTGAGAGCTGAATTTGCACTTATAATCGACTTTCCAAATAGCGGACACTCTGATTAGCGGGCAGCAAGTACCTAGAAGCCTTTTCAGTAACTCAAAGACCTGTGCTACACCAAAAATGCCGATTTTCCAAGAAGCAGACTTCCAACGTCAATATTGATGCTATTGGTGATGTAATATGCATGCATAATGTTGTCCATCAATATAATTTCGTGGATCCTGTTGATGACCAAATTCACACTAAAAATGCAGAAAACATGTGGATGTGTTGTAAACCCGCGTGAAAACATGTGGATGTGTTGTAAACCCGCGTGAAAACATGTGAATGTGTTGTAAACCTGCGTTTTGCCCGCCGGAGAATTTCTCCGCTAAAAAGAGGTGCCCGCCTTTTGGGAGTGTCCGTTAATTAGATTGTACCTACAATCGGGGAAGTCATGTGACACGCATATTGATTTCCATGTGAATTGTGTCCAAACCATTTCTGAGATCCAATAACATGCGTTTGACATGTTCCAACTATATCATTGTTATAAAAACTTTGAATTTGTGTAATTCTGTGCACTTACGTATTTAGTGTATTTCATGTAGCTTGTGTAAAGCAATAAAATCAATTGAATATAAATGATGTTTTCATTTCTAAAATACCTTCATTATTTCAAAATCTTATTCAGGTAAACTTACGTCAACCAAGGTATTCTATCTACAACCCATATATTGCATGAACAAAACATGTTTTCTAGTTACTTATCATTATTTTAAAATTAGACAGCAACATTTTGTTATTTTAAAATTGGGCGGCACAATCTTAAAATCGTTCAAATGCAAACTATCTTCACGGTTATTGTAAAATTGCAGCGGAATTATCTGGTTATCTTAAATTTGACCATGTGCGCATGCGTATTAGATATATGTGCATATAGCGTTCTAATTAAAGTCATTTGAGGTGAAACTTTGTACGGATGTAAGACAATGGGCTAACTTGATCATTAAAAATTGCGGTTACCGATATAAAAATATAGAAAATTTTATACTTGTAATTTTTGTAATTCGCACTCATTTGAGAGCTTGGTGAAGGCTTAATGAGTTTCATTCTCATTTCAATTATAGGCGAGTTTAAGTAAACGTTTTGAAGCAAAGTCGGTCTCATTCAAAGCTCACTTACTTTTCGTATGGTTAGTCGTTAAAGTGTCAATTTGTTTTTTATAGTCAAGAAAGAAGAATGTTATACACCATCAAGTTGTTCTACCTACGACATGCATAAATTATACTCTCGGCAAATATTTACAAGAACACAAAACGGAGAAAGGAACAACCAGACATTACGAAATTGACAAACAAGAGTTGATTGAAGTTGTTTTGGAGCACATAAAAGTACCTATCCAGCAGTTTGTTAGTGAAGTGCTCTTATCAGCAGAAACTAATTGTTTCAACTTATTATTAATTTAACTATATACTTACTATATTAACTATATATATTGTTCTAAACCATTTATAGACTTCTATCATGTCTCCTCTGAGGAAGCGGTAACCGCATTGAAGTTAGTGAGAGAACACGAAACGATCGTTGTATGAGAGATGACTGATGTTTGGAATATGTTGCAGAACATTTTCAATCGCCTTCATATCTTTCCGAAGACACGGGTGGTATACTTCGTGGTAATACTCGTGTATTGGATGAACAAGTGCGACAAACAATTTTTTGAAAACAAATACTAATTTATCGATGTTAAAAGACTTGTCCCAAGTTTTTGCTCATGCGGCGAGTTCATCTACATCATGTTGTAGAGAATCAACAACGTTGCGTGAGCAGTGGTACATTTTTGTGTCATCAGCGAACATTCACATACGTTACAAATATTAATGCAGTAGGGGAATAACCCTGAGGAACTTGTCACTGGAAGCCAGTCGGAGAGAATCGGATTTCGGTTTTTTAAAAATCCTCAATCCATTTGAAAGTTTTACCTCTTATTACATATGCGGATAGCTTCACTAAGAGTCGTTTGTGCATGACTCTATCAAACACTTTAGCAAAATAGTGGCAGATATTATCAACAGGTAAGCCTTCATCAAGTGATTTTGGTCATGCATCTAACACTGAGATAAGGTTGATAGTACAACTGTGAGTTAGACGAAAACCATGTTGGTATGTTGATAAAATGTCATTGTTGAATAAATGTTTAAGTATGTGGTCTTTGTTAATCTTCTCAAACATTTTGGATGTTACAGATGTAAGGCTTACTGGACGATAATTTATAGTGCGGTCTCCTTTTTGAATAGAGGAGGAATTATCACGTCTTTCCATATCTATGGTAAAGTGCTTTGGTCGGAGGTCATTATCGCGTGTCGACGTCATGTGCCGCGTGGTTGTTTTGTGTATATACTTGTTTAACTGGTTTTTCTTGTTATTTTCTCATAAGATTGGGTATAAATTTTGTTGTAGTTTTATTATAAGTTAGTTGGAAAGTACAAATAGACAAGAGAGGACATACTTGTACAAAAACTCATTTGTGTACGTTTAATTTACAACATTCCTTGTTTTCTACATTAATTGCTTTCTTTAGCTCATCTTGCTGAGGGGTAGATTTTGGAGCTATTTCTGCTATTTAGTTCTGAAGCTATTTCTAATGATGCTGAGTTTGCGTTATAGATAATAAAGATCACTGATAAAGGAGTTTGTGGGGTTGAAACAGGTGAACTTGTTAGTCCTATAAAGAAACATGAGCAGAGAGGTTTAAGGCACAGAAGCAAAAAAAGACATTAAATCTAAAGAGAATAATGCACCGCTATTAGAACCATATTTTTTAACTGAATATGCTCTTCTCCTACCTTACCAATATTGTTTGAGGTTTGGACTGTTTTTACAGAAATTTTTTCGAAAAATTAAATCAAGTAAATGCAACAATAAATGGTTCACTTAGGCTTTTTACTTGAATTCTGTGACAATGATAAAATATCTTTTCCTGGTGGAAGCTGTCTTTGCTTCACGTTCCCAGGTTTCGCTTCTGTGCTTAAACGACTGTTTTTAACGCAATTTCTTCTTCTGTGATTCTTGCGCAGTTCTTTCCATATGAGAGAACATTTTAATTAAGAAACTCGGCCGTTTTCAGGTAAGAATCGTTTCATGTATGCCTCAAGCAGGTCAGAAAATAAGGCGGTAACTTCCTTACCATCCGATGTAATGTCAGAAACGAAATATACCAAACCGCCAAAAGGTTTTTTTGTTCAAACGTAACTTTTGAATATAAGATACATAACGTTCCATGTACTCTCCTCCACAGATACATAACGTTCCATGTACTCTCCTCCACAGATACTTCGTTACGATAAATGCTCCCGATGATTTGGCCAAATGAGAGTGTACGCTTTTTTGCGAATTCAGGAGAATATAAGCAATTCACCCCTCCACCTGCCTCCACTTGCCTGTGGCGTAACAAATTTACGATGACACCCACCCACTTTTGTCACGAAAAATGCGTAAACTAACTAACCCCCGAACGTTACGAAATTATTGAACCCTTTACTCAAACTTGTTATTCTTAACTAGTTATCTATTATTATGAGAGACTGGCATTCAAAAAGGGGGAAATTGGAGAGTTGCAAAGACTATTTTCTATTTTCTGAAAGGTGACGACAACAACAGTTGTGCAATGGAATTTACTGGAAACGATGCCACTTAGGAAATGGCAAAGGAATGCAAGTCCGGACTGATTTTCAATGAAGAAAGTGTGGTTAATCACGGGAAAGAAATAATTTCTAATTAGCCGAATGTTCGAGTTATCAGAATTTGAATGAGCATTTCTCAAAAATGGAAATTATTATTTTATTATCATCTTATTAGTAAAGGGTTTCAAAAGGCATCAAAGCTTAAACAGGAGAGAACGGCGCTTATTTTGTTCTTACTTTTACCGATTTTTACACTATTTTTTTTCTCCCGCCCGATTAAACAAAATACTTTCAAATCTCTTAATTTCGATAATTTTTCCACACAAGAACAAAGAACAAATAATAATTCAAAACAACATGTTTCTGACTCAAAGTAATGTATAAAATGCGAGCTAACACGCGCGCGTTTCGCGATATATGTTTCCAAACCCTTCGTTGCTAAGCTTTCTACCCTAAACTCTCCCTTTCAAACTTCAAAATGTTGGCATGTCTGCATTTTTATCAGTTGAATTGCCCGTTGATTTTCGGTAGAATGTAACTGTAAATGGATTGGTTTAAAATTTTTTCTCTAATCAAACCATAGGTCAAAAGTAATACTAATAGTAATGCTTGAGGTTGTTGTGGCTTTATTTCTACTTTGTTTGTTAATTCTGTTTGTTCCCAAATGTTCCCATTGTTCCAGTTGATTCCGAATATTCAATGTTACGATTCTCCTGAATAACAGAGACGTTTTTTAAACGTATTAGTAGTACAACAGCAATAGTGGTCAAGTTGGTCAGTGTTCTAAGCTTAGAACCAAAATGTCTTTAGTTCAACTCCCAGCCTGGTCAAATCTTGAGAACAGTTCGTTTCCCGGTGAAATGTGTTCTTTTCAAGTTTCTACGGTTTGTTTCAAGTAGATCTATTAGATGCTCAACTCTTTGTTAGGTTTACGCAATTATTGCAAATATATGAAAAACTCAACGAATAATTGTGTGCTTTTTTACCGAATGCAAGGTAATAGCCGTAATAAATACTGCAAAGTGTCACATACAAGGTTGGTACAAATATGCGCGCAAATCTATCGATGACGCTTACAGGAGTGGTAGAGTACGCGATATCTCTATCGTTGATGTGCCTGTGTTCAGGTTCGTTCATTTCGATACCGTTTGCCGTGTTGCCATTCATATAGGTAAGCACGGGTTGAGTCAGTTTTCTCTTCTAGTTAGAAAAATACAATACATGTTGTTTTTGTAGCGTT
The DNA here is from genome assembly GCA_963930725.1 of Candelabrum cocksii. NCBI lineage: Eukaryota > Metazoa > Cnidaria > Hydrozoa > Anthoathecata > Candelabridae > Candelabrum > Candelabrum cocksii. The sequence goes on along the minus strand of OZ005666.1, from coordinate 10,508,203 downwards.
TTCGTTCTGCACAATACATTCGGGAATTTTTAAAAAGTAACTGAAAAAAAGACTTTCTTTCTACTTTCTTTCTTAGCGTTTTAAAATACATGAACTTACGGATGTATTTTTTCGTTGTTGAAGGACGCAAAGGTATTCCAGTAAACCGAAGACCAAAAACGCGATGTTTCCCATTAAGTACAATTGAACGGCTGTTGTTTTGCTGATTTTTGCGGTTTCATCTGTCATGCTTTGCAAAATGAACATCATGGCAAGGGACGTGGATGTAAGCGTGGCTATGCGAGCTGAAATCGCTTTGTCGGGTATCCAGTACCCCCCAAAGCTCACAAACATGACCAACGTGCTGGGGATGTAAACCTTGGTGACGTAATAGGAAAACGTTCTGCTTAATTTGAAGAGGACCATGAGGCTGCTGTATACTTCCTTGTTGACTGAAAGAGAGGATTAACTTCAAAATAAAACCAAATGGACTGTAGAATATATGATCGTAGTAGCTATGTTCTGCATACTATTATAAAACCACCAGAATATTTGAATTGTCATTATTTGAATTGTCAGTAACGAACCTCCGACATCGTAATTTATTTCCATTCTCCTCCAGCTAATGTTTTGGATAATGTGTCCCACTAGTTCCAAACCGTGTTTGTAATCATCCGAGAGCACTGCAATCGGCTGCCAAGCAAATCGAATAGAGGATTGGTTAAATGAATCTAGAAGAAATGTTAAAAAAGAGGAAGACTTTTATGTGAAGGAAAACGTGAAACAAACTTACAGCTCTCCATAATCAACGGACATTCTTGCACATCCATGGGAAAGTTTTCCAACACCATGTCGCAGTTACAAACGAACATCACCCTATTTCAACTTAAAACAATTATTTTAAGACCGTTGTAATTCGAAGTTCAAGCTTGTTGGAATCTTGCCACGGGGGTAGTGTTTCGATATGTGAGTATATGGGATTTATTTAATGTATAGGAGAATAATATAACCACAAGCATAAATCATAACTTGATAGGACTAAATATCGTAACAAAATACAAATTTTTACCTATTGCTCATGTATACGTTTCCGTTTGGTTGGATAATGGCTCTTTCGCTTAAAAAGTGACCACCGCTGCGACCGTTCACGATGTAGGTGTCTGGTATCCATAAAATGTTTTTTATTTTCGGTAACCTGATTGCTTCTTTTGTGTTGTTCGTTTGGAGACGGGGGTCGTTCCACCATTGACGTAAATGGAAATAAATTTGAAACGTCTATGCGGAAAATATTAGTTAGTAAAAATTAAATTATAACTTGAATTGCAAAACATGATATAAAAAGCACCAAGGAACGGAATAATCGATTTTTTGCTATTTATTACTGCTTGTTTTACTTATATAAAACCAAGAAAAAGATAACTCTGAATTTATGCCTATCATATTCACGAGAACAGAAGCAATGCACAATTACAAAAAGTATTCAAAACTTACAAAAGTATCTTCTTTCACGGGACCGAAAGAATATATGTAAATTTGAGTCATAACTTCAACGTGCCCACCTAAATGTTTATTTTAGCAGTATACTTTCTTTAACTAATATCAGGAAGAAAACATATTGATTTCTTAACGTAGGTGCAACATGGAAAGATTAGCGAAACTTCATTGCTAAACCATGGAAGTAAAATAATCACATACCGTAAATGATCGATTAAACGCCTTGGGCGTTTATTTAAAAATTGAAAATTTTAGGGGAGCGTTTATTCGAAAGAGGCGTTTAACTAAGAGGGGCGTTTATTTCAAAATGCACAAATTTGGATAACACAACTTTCTACCTGAAATGATATTACGAGTCACATGCAAACAGACGACGGTTAAATGATATTACAACTGTTAAAACTCAAATTTCAATGACAGTATCATCATCATCTATTTTGTTGAAATCTTGCGCAGCATCTTCTTCTGATAACAAAGACATTTCGATAAACCCGTTTTTTGTGTTTACAAAAATGAACTTTTAGTGGGACGTTAGAACTATCGCGGCTAATTTTTCAATTCCTTGAAGCTGCCAGAACAAACGTTGTCAACGTTGAAGTAAGTGGAAAAAGAAAAATTGGTTTGGTGGTACCTGGAAAATATGTCGCTCGGTGAGAGTATGGAAAAATGGCTGGAGTGTCATGCGACAAGCTGCAAGAAATCAAAGAGAAATACGGCCATTTTGAATGGAGGTTTGAAAAAAACAAAGCTCAAAATTGTATGTTTCCAGTGGAAATAAATATAGCATTTTCCAAACAATAAACATTACTTCTTTCTCCTTCTTTCCATGGCTATTACGGGAGGAGCGTTTATTCGAAACCTCGCCATTAAAATTCACTCTTTAATTCACTCAGTTTTTAGAAAAGGGGGCGTTTATTCGAAAGGGGCGTTTATTTACCAAAGCAATTTTCACACGGGGGCGTTTAATCAACAGGAGCGTTTAATTAGAAGAGGGCGTTTAATCGGTCATTTACGGTATCAAGACAACATTACGATTGTAATTTTGGTTTTTCTATCACGAAGTACGTAGTTTCAATTGGGTTTAAAATGGTTTTAGTCGTGTAACGTTTTAGCTCAATTCCGGGTCATACTTCCTAAATCAAACTTTGTGTTCGTGAATCGAAATAAAGTTTATTATTGTAAATCATGGAACGGCTTTGGTAAAATACCGAGCAGGGTATAAACAAAAACATCATCCTCCATTCTTAGATGTGGTATTAGATTCAGATTCAGAATTTTTAATTGTTAGGGTTAGGGTTAGTATACAACTTTTTCTTTTTTTCTACCATTTTCAAATTTTTAGCGTCACTATATTACTTCATCCCATTTTTAATCCCCTCCCTTTGCAAGCGCCGACAAGGATTTTATCTAGGTTTTACTGTTTTTATTTTCCATTAGTTTATCAGGTCCTACATTTATAACTAAAATTTGTAAATTTTCTGACGTGGTCAACCTGTTTAAATATGAACTATAATAATAATAATAATAACATGGTTATAAAACAACAAAATATATAACAATATATCTTCTGTTCATGACATTAGTGGGAAAACCCAAACTATTACCGTCCTTATGGTCTGCAAAAATAGGTTAATCCCTGTTAGAGGGGGATGGGGGAGAGAAGTAAATTCAAAAAGTTTACATGGAAGTACGCCGAATTCGAATGTAGCTTTGAATAGTGTTATTTGGCCAAAGTTTCTAAACAATGTATTTGTACAGCGTCTAGTACTAGAAGTGGGAGTTCAAGCAGCAGTTTTGCCCTTTAATGATGGCTCTGCAGTTGCTTTTGAAGTTTTCAAAAGATTTCAGATTGACATTTCAGAACAATATGGTTGGTTGAAAGTTGGCAGTTCTGTTATGAACCCCGCGAAATCATCTGATTCCGGTTAAAAGAGAAGACAACAACCAAGAAGCATTAAACAAGGATCTATTGATAATGAAATGGACAATCAGAAAACAAAGTCATATATTGCTGGAATATTTTAATATTTTATCACATTTGTTCTTATTTTCTATTGAGTTTTTCTAATCTCCGTTTGTTTTCTTACATCTATGAGAAAAGCATTATCTCACGATATCATTATGCTATTGATCTGAAATTTTTACCAAATGCTCATAGTATAAAGCCACGTTTGTTTCTATAGTAATAAACAGATTAAACATTTAACAATTCTTTATGATTTCCAATTATAAGTATCGAATGTTTAAGAAATTATTTGTGAAGTTGAGCGAGCATGCGTCAACTTTTCTATCTATTATTAATGACCTTTCTACCGCTCTAGAGATCGGAATGAAACGGAAAGTGCTTCTTTCTGTGAGTAAAAAGAATAGCTAGCTACAACCATCTGTTTTGTTGATGAAATGTGTTTGTACATAAACATTGGAAAAACAAATATAAACAAATAAATAATAACAAATATATATATTTGGTCATAATTGAATATCAGACAAATTTTTGTTTTCTTATCAACTGCATTACTCACTGTGACTATTACAAATAGACGAATGCGAACTGGCATGGTGATGCTATATTTAAAAAATGATGCGTACAATTTGCAAGGTAATGCTTATGCAAATTTTTGATGTCGCAAAAATCAAAGGTGAGCACGAGTTTGGTTCAGTACGTTCGAAACAACTAAACAAGCCATATGCGAACAAAAACCTCAACAGGCGTGCAGCTAGCTACAATTTTTTGCTTAGTTCATGAGATGTTTATAGGAGGTTTTTCAACATCCATATATCAATGCATACGTGTGAGCACTTTTTGAAAAGGTGATTAGCTGTTGACGATAATTCTAGATTAGATATTGTTTCTGTTGTCGTTTTCCAACCATTTTTCAATTAAACATATTTAAATTATTTAATTCCGTTTGTTCTACATTTTACAATTTTACATTTTATTACCATGGACATTTTATCGTTATCAAATTTCATTTGTTCCATAATTGAGAACGACCAATATCGTCCCATGTCAGTAATAGTAACACACTTAGCCTGGTAGATAGTAGTGTTGCGTACCGTTCATATATTACCACAATAATATTTGAAAATAGATGTTAAATGAGGAAAATTAACGTTGTAACCGACATGTAAATACGCACCATCAAGTTTCGGTCGATCGAATCTATCGTAACCGATTTGTTGGAGTCTTTCTTTCAAATCATCAATCCCAGCTGAAACAGACACAGCTAAGAGTGCGCCAAAGATAACTAAACACACAACTATCTTGTTTGCTTCCATCTTTCTTTTCTGAAGTTGAAAATCGATTCAATGTTTAAAAGATCTATTCATACTTTGACAATCGCGTATAATGTATTAATAAAAAGTTTTATTTGGACTATAGATACCACCATTATAAAAGAAGTTTTATTTAAAAATTTAATGAAAAAATACAAGGGCCGATTCAAGATTTCAGAATGAAACCACTTTAGTCCCAATTTTATTTTTTTGTTGTTGCATAGCTAACGCATATTGACGCTACAAATGCAATAAAACGATGACCAAGGCGATTAATTATTTAAATTGATTTAATCTACTACACGATGTAAATGTAATCCTCAGAAATTTCATATTAAGAACCCAAATGCGAAACGTTCAAGGTGAAGTGTGTTGGTTTTGTACTTTATCATAGATTGATTCTCAAGGATTTGCGGCAATGGACAGCCATTCATTTGGACCTTTCATTTCACTCACTTACTCATAGTTGTTATAAGTAATTTTTGACATAACGTATATGCCTCATTATCAAGATCTAAATAGACTTTTTATCAACTTAGCTGTTGCAAAAAAGAAGGGAGAAAGTTCATGGTCGATCATTCCTAGCAGATTGAACATGAAATCTTACAAGAGAAACAAAGAGGCTAAAATATCCGTGGGAAAGGATGATTATGATGTAAAAGTGTCGCTCCCATTGGTGAAATCCACAGCCACTCAAAACATTACACAGAGATAATGACAACAAAGAGTAAAAAACGAATGAGAAAATGAAAAGTCCACTTTCTTTGTGATGAAAAATAAAGTCATTTGTCAAGACATTTGTCAAGAAGGAATTGTAGAGAATACGCTTTTAGAAACTTATTACAAACGTAAGAAATGTGAGACTTTCAGGTGAAATTCTTGCCGATAAGAACTCCCAAAAACCTAGTGACACAGTGACACAATTATCACATCATTTATTTTTAGAATCGGTAATTGTTTAGGAATAAATTTTTTTTTGATAAAGGGTGAAAAATGAAATACTTTGTTTTTTGAGTGTTAAGGGTTAATTTATTTGCGTTTAGCCAATTAGAAACATTTTCCAATTCCTTGTTCATTTTTAAGAACAGTCCATCTATGTTTCTATCAGAAATCAATATATTGGTATCGTCTGCAAACATAATATTTTCGGAATGTTATTAAAAAGATTTTTTCCAATAGTTGGGGAAAAGTTATTTAAATAGTTGGCGATTTGTTTTTAATTTGTTACTCTTTTGTTGTTAATGTTTAACGTATTAGGAAGGCTGTCTGAAATGATTTTTTTCCCAATAATTTCTTTCATCACCTGCCATGACTTTCTTTGCCACACTTCACACAATTGTATTTGTTTATTAGATTTTTGTTTACTTTTCTTTCGTAGTTTCTCAAATAAGTTTTTGAAATCTTTGTATTTTCTTTCAGAATCATTTGTTTTACTTTTGCGATACTTGATGTATATGCAATCTTTGTTTCTTTTTGGAGGACTTTTTTCATACCTTTTTTTATCCTTACATTTTTTATTATATTTAATTAGCGGGAAGTTTTTGTTGTAATATGACAAAATAAGATCACGAAATTCATTATATAACGTGTTTACATCAGTCTGTCGATCGAAAGAAGGGGAAATCATTCAAAGAACCATCCAAAGATCATCTCGAAAATTGCTTATTGACTTTTCGCTGAACATTCTTCTCATTATTCCATTTTGGACAATTGTTCCTCTAGTGGAACATAACATTTAGATAAAGATTATGAGCAGGATAATGATGTCTACGATGAAATCGTGATATATTGTTGTAGTACGAGGGTCATTAAAGGTATTTACTCAAAAATTATTAATAGTTCATTAATTATTAATGATCAATTTACTTTTCAAAAAAGCTATTATCTGACACTTTTCACATGAAGGTGTTTGGTTAAAACTACTGACACAGCAAATTTTAGTATATTGCTACAAACCTATCCATATTGTTTTTGATATCATATATGTTAATTATTAAAACAAAAGTATCAATAAAAACATACATAAAATGAGCTGTGAACAATGAAACATTAATGATCCACCTTCACCTTTCTTTCCTTTGCCATTAGGTAGGAAAGAAAGGATACCTGAAGCATCCTGATACCTGGATACCAGATACCTGGAGCATTCTGCCTGGTGGGGAAAACCAATGACATAAGCCACCAATAGCAGCAGGAGTGGTGGTATTTTACCAGGGGTTTAACCCAAACCTAAATTACATAAGACTACATCCAGTAGCTGTCTTTAATGGGTTAAATAGGTCTTCAAAGTTATAAAATGTTTACTAATATTGTTTTTAAATGCAACAAAAATAGGAAATAACAATCTGTTATAGGGTTTTTATAATTCCTTTTATAATTCCTTTTAGCAGTGTTTTATTAAAGAAGCAGTTAGTAAATATATTATCAATCGCTGTAGATGTGTTTTTTGACACCCGTGTCGCTTTTTTAATCAATGGTATAACACCATGCAGAAATAAGAACATAAAATTTCTTAATAACTGGATTGTTGTAATAATCAAGATAATTAATATTGAAATCTCCTATAAAGTAAAATAAAATATACGATATATAAATATTAGTAATGATATTAGTGTAAGTACCCCCACACTTCCTATTGGTGTAAGTACCCCCACACTTCCTGTTGGTGTAAGTACCCCCACACTTCCTATTGGTGTAAGTACCCCCACACTTCCTATTGGTGTAAGTACCCCCACACTTCCTATTGGTGTAAGTACCCCCACACTTCCTATTGGTGTAAGTACCCCCACACTTCCTATTGGTGTAAGTATCCCCGCACTTCCTATTGGTGTAAGTACCCCCACACTTCCTATTGGTGTAAGTACCCCCACACTTCCTATTGGTGTAAGTACCCCCCCACTTCCTATTGGTGTAAGTACCCCCACACTTCCTATTGGTGTAAGTACCCCCCCACTTCCTATTGGTGTAAGTACCCCCACACTTCCTATTGGTGTAAGTACCCCCCCACTTCCTATTGGTGTAAGTACCCCCACACTTCCTATTGGTGTAAGTACCCCCACACTTCCTATTGGTGTAAGTACCCCCACACTTCCTATTGGTGTAAGTACCCCCACACTTCCTATTGGTGTAAGTACCCCCACACTTCCTATTGGTGTAAGTATCCCCACACTTCCAACCTTTTAACAGAAGCATTCACCAGAAGAGAAAAGGACAAAGAATTAAAATTATATTTTAGTTTAAGCACCAATTGTCTAAGCACTTGGCTTTATAATGTAGAACCAAGATATCTATGTGCGTCCGCAACGAGTTGTTTTCACTGACTTTTTGATGTAGCATTTTTAAAAACCTCTTAACTTCTCTTCTACGTAGATGAATATAATTTTAAGATGTCTGCTAGCTCCACATTCTTCTTCTTATAAAAACGAAAATAAAACAACAGGGTTCCGATGCAAGTAACAATATATATTTAAACAAGACAATACAGGCCCGCGCCTTGAATTTAAAAGTGGATATAATACACATATAATAGACTAAAAGAAGAGGAGGCGCCACCATGGTTGGAGCGCACGAGCCATAAAAATTTGAAAATTACACTTTCTAGAGTTGCTAAAAACGTACTCTTTTTTGCGCGGTTTACCAAAAATTTAAGAATAAGTAATAAATTTAACTTAGATATGTAATCAAGTAAGGCCAAAAATAAGAAAGTTAAACAACTTTATTCTTTCAAAGTTCAATTAATATCCTTTTGTAAAAAAATTCCAAAATGATTATTGTGTATTGAATCTTTTTTGTATGGTGGCCGAGAAGGGCCAAAACACAATAAAAAATCCAAAAACAAGTTAACAAATTCGAAAACAAGATAAAAAATCGAAAACAAGATAAAAAAAATCGAAAAACAAGTTAACAAATTCGAAAACAAGATAAAAAATCGAAAAACAAGTTAACAAATTCAAAAACAAGATAAAAAATCGAAAAACAAGTTAACAAATTCGAAAACAAAATAAAAAATCGAAAAACAAGTTAACAAATTCGAAAACAAGATAAAAAATCGAAAACAAGATAAAAAAAATCGAAAAACAAGTTAACAAATTCGAAAACAAGATAAAAAATCGAAAAACAAGTTAACAAATTCGAAAACAAGATAAAAAATCGAAAAACAAGTTAACAAATTCAAAAACAAGATAACAAATCGAAAAACAAGTTAACAAATTCGAAAACAAAATAAAAAATCGAAAAACAAGTTAACAAATTCGAAAACAAGATAAAAAATCGAAAAACAAGTTAACAAATTCGAAAACAAGATAAAAAAAATCGAAAAACAAGTTAACAAATTCGAAAACAAGATAAAAAATCGAAAAACAAGTTAACAAATTCGAAAACAAGATAAAAAAAATCGAATAACAAGTTAACAAATTCGAAAACAATATAAAAAATCGAAAAACAAGTTAACAAATTTGAAAACAAGATAAAAAATCCAAAAACAAGTTAACAAATTCGAAAACAAGATAAAAAATCCAAAAACAAGATAAAAAATTCAAAAAACAAGATAAAATTCAAAAACAAAATAAAAACCGTGCAGACACATGTGGATTAAAACTGGGCTTTCCTTACGTAGATTGTAAACAAACAAGATGGCGTTGTTGGTATGTCCATCGTGCAAATCAACAACAACACCAATTCCAAATGCACGTTTTTGTGTTGTCTGTGGCAGTAAACTGACAAGAACAAAAACACTTGATGAGTACATGAACGAAAAAAGGAACAAAAAAGCTCTTTGGTAACGTCTTCTACAAAGTTTGTATCTTCTAACACAAAAAATGGACAGAATAAGTTAAAGTCGACTCTAGTCAAGCCATTAACAGTGACCATAAATGTTGGATTAATGGGACCTAATGCAAACAATGAGTTAAAGAAAAAGAGAGGTGTTTGGGCTCATATATTTGTATCTCCTGAAGCAGATGCAGAAACTGTGAAGAGGCTGGCTCTCGAAAAACATTCCATGCTTGGCCAATATTTTTGTGCATTAGATCAGTATTATCTGCTTTACCCTGACTAGAAATTATGCTATCATATGCCATCTGGCTCTTGTGAAGAAAGGTTTACAGTTGCTAAATACAAAAGTTTCTTAAATAAACCCTATAATAGAATTAACTTGTATCTTTGCTTGCAAGCTGACGGTTTAGCAGTAACAAATGCAACAACTGTAAATGTTGTAAAACAAGACAACGTTAATTTGGATTCTCAGAAATTTGGTGACTATTTTTCTCCAATCCAAATAGGAAGTAAGAGTATTTCTACTGACAAAGATCTACCCACTCCAGTTTCCAATACCACAGAATTATTTGAATCAGCAGAAGAAAGAATTATTACAGAAGTGGAAAAGAACTTAGATGTGATTTTAAATCCTCATAGACCACAGGTTGCATGTCCCATATGCCAGAAACTCTTTCCAGCTAGTGAAATACACTATCACGTAGATAACTGTGCTGAAATGGAAAGGGCAATCCATATCATAGGCAATAACAATACAATCATGCTAGAGTCTGATTTGGAACATGAAGAGATTGACTACTACCAAATTAATACCCAACCAAGAAAATTAGAATGTAAAGAGAGGGTAAAAGATATTATAGATCAATGTTCTGTTGACATCAATGGTCCAAAGTTGAAAGTAATCATACTCCAAGGAAATTGTTTTAGAGATTTTCACAATTTTTTTAAAAAGCCTTGAAATGATAAGAAAGCAAATTGTTGATACATGTTTCAATTTGCAGGGGAAGATGGAATCGATGAAGGAGGTGTCTCACGAGAATTTTTCACAGGTTTGAATGTATTTCTTATTCACTAGTTTTAAAATATATATATATATAATTATATATCGTATATATATATTTTTATTTTTTGTTTTTTGTCTGATCGTAAAATTGAGTTTCTCTTGAACAACAATTATTAGATGACTATATATACAGGTGTATTTTTGTGTTATTAATAATTCAATTATTTTATTTTCTGTTTTCATAAATCCAACATCGATTACAGAACTGGCTATGTATAATATATATAAATATCATCATTTCAATTTGTCAATAACAAGTTTCTTTTTTATTGTCTGTATATATAGAGGCTTTGGAAGAAGTGAAAAGAATGTACTTTAAAGGTGAGGATGCATCAGTAGAACCTGTTAACAGTGCACATGCCGTAGCAGATGGTACAATGAAAAGTATTGGTCACCTGTTTGCTGCATCAATCTGTAATTTTGGACCAGCTCCAAATTTTTTGGCTCTATGGATATTTAACTTTATAGTGGGAGGAGTGGATAAATTACTAGAAGATTTACCACAGAGACTAGATAATTCTAATTGTGTCTTGGTAGAAGCTTATAATGAGGTAGGTATTGAGATATTTTAAAGTTTTATATCAATGTTTTGTAAAATGATATATATATAATTTAATAATATTTTTATTATAAGATAAAGTATAAGTTTTATCTATGTATATCATCCATCATAATTGTATGATTAGGTATTCATTAAAGGTAAACATCTTATAAATACAGAGAACATCCATGGCAAATTTCTTCTTCCATATATACGTAATAAAATGGTTCTCTGTATTTATATTTACAGTACATTAACTTTAATGTAAGATTATTTTTTTTGACAGATAGTTTTGGCAACAACAGCTGAACAGTTAAGATCCGCTGTGACAAGTGACATTGGGTATAATGCCTTAGAAGTAACTGGTTATTGTGGAGTACCTACAAAGGTAGCAATTACAGATAAAGACAACATTTTGAGGTATGTGCATCGTTTATATAAATCCTTTAAACTATCTGCAAGAATAGAAGGAAATTTTTCTTTTCTAGGAAGTTTAGAGCAATTTCAAAAATTTGAGAATGCTCCACATGAGGCAATTTATAAAGTAATTGATTGGAAAATTGATTGAAATTGAATTATTTACTTATTAGGAAAAACAGATGAGCTATCTTTGAACCTAATCCTTAGCATTGTAATTTCATTGATCTTAGAGGAAGCATTACAAAAAAATATATTTAATTTAATAGCCTAATTCTTTTCTTTTTAGAGCTATCCTATTGAAAAGAATGGAACCATACTTCACAGTTTTAGAGCAAATAGTCCAAGGACTAAATAAGTTTAATCTAATACTGTCCATACACAGTGAATCTGATGTATTCAAACTAATCTTCTGTGAATCAGATTTGACATGGACATACGACTTATTCGTCAAAAACTTACAAGTAGAATAGAGTGAAGAAGGATCCAATAAAAAACAATGTGAAACTGTGCGCTATAAATCGTTTATAGAAATGTGAGAAATCAGTTTCCATGATGGTAAGTAAAAGTTCAGTATTTTCTTTTTAACTCAGAATGTTACCCTTTTTTACAGATAGGGTATTGTACAGCCAAAATCAGTTTTTATAGGCATGTTTTGATGACGTCTTATATAAGTCTTATATTTAACTTATTTTATTTCCAGAAAACGCATTATTCAAACTGTCCGAAGTTGTTAAATTTGTATCAGGAACAGACAAAATTCCTCCAGGTGACTATCCATGATTGAAATTGCACTTCAAACATGGATGTAAAAAAAGCTCAATGGGCACCGAATGTGCATGCTTACCAACGGCAAATACTTGTGTTAATACAACACTCGTGTTACCAGTCCATATGAAAATGTCTGAAGTTATGACCGAGAAATTTTCTGATGCGCTCACAAATTTGCGCAAATATGGATTTGGATTTTCTTAAGAACGTTTCTATTTGAATAAGGATGTATATTTTTTCCTTGCATATTGTCTTAAGACCTTTTCGTTTTTATTTGCATAAAGATACATAGTTTATATATCATTTACAGTATAATATACAGTAGTTTAATTAACATTGTATTATTGCGATAGTAGAAGTACAAGTCATTCAAGATTGAAGAGAAAAAGAATCTTGAATAGATTTTCTCACATTAAAGTTCAGAAAGTAATGAAAAATGTCTCTATTTTTGACTGTGTTGTGCAACTGAGCTACCATAATATTAGGAACCTCTGCATTTTGTTCACTTTATTTTGTTTAGATGCTGTCCATCTATTGGTTTTATTATACAGTACAGTGTAACTACGAGAAATACTACTTCTAATTTGTAGAGAGACTAGTATTTTTATGGGCATATTGTACTTGTTTACTATTTTTTAAACATGGAGTTTATATGTACAGTTCTTGATATATATATTAAAAATAGTGTTAAAATTTTATATGCATGTAGTACGTTTTAAAAAGAAAATTTGTTATGTTTACATTAAATATTTGTCTTACATTTTGTTCCTATATACTTACTGTATACAAAACCTAATTATAGTGTCAAAAATATGCTTAGCTTCAATCCAATTATTTGGTGGCCATGTAAGGTTTTCAGAATCTACAATATATTGAAAATACTGATAAATATCATTGCTTGAATTCAACTCCACAGCTTCCTCAGCTATTGCACTTAGGCCATTAATGTTATCCAAATCAACGCTTGTAACTTGTTCCCCACATTCATCATAGCCAAACGACATTGGCACGTAATACAACTGATCAGGAATTCCACTAACCACATGACCTTTCGATTTTCTTATAAAATGTGTATTCCAGCTTTGTGCAATGTCGTTCAATTCACGTTGAATAAGCGCCGAAAAAGAAAACCACGAGCACTGTAAATGAATTCGGCTGCCTGTAACAAATGAGCCATTGTCAATTTTGCTTTTGAAAAAGTCAATAACCCAACCAGAGTATCTTCTTCTAAGTGAGGACCACCAATTTTCGATTCGTTGATTAGCAATAAAAGAACCATATCGATGTGCATCAGTGTTGTCATGTAAACTACATTGGATTCCTGCCATGATACCATTTTCAGTTCGTAAAATTCTGGGACACATTTGAAGTTCCTTTATTTTTTCTAGGAAAATACTTGCTGGAATTACAGGGTTGTTGTTACTTTTACATACTTTAAGCCACAGAATCTTTCTTGAAAATCCATCCACACAACCATGGATGGGTAAACCATAAGGTTTCAATTTGTCGTATCCATCTGCATGTCATGTATTATTCGCTTCCCTTGATGTATATCTACGCCTTTTAAGTACACGTGATCTTTGATTCTCTATCCTTTCTGGATCAAGATGTCTAAGGAGTTCCATTACTAGATCTCTGGGACATCTTATGCCATACTTAGATCTTAAAAAACTTTACATTCCTCTATAGCCAAGTTTAGAGGCTGGACCACAAAGTTCATTTCTCATGATACCTTCTAGCGTGTCCAATTTGACATTTTGTTTCCTTTGAATACCATATTCATTAAGTCGTCTTTTTAAAGTTCTCAGACTAATATGTATATCATGGCGTTCATGTAGAAAAATTAATATTGCTTTATTTGTGTATCCATCACTGAAATACTTTTTGATGAGAGTTTTCAATGCTTCATGTCCATCTAAATTTTGGATATCAGCATCTCTCCTGATAGCAAAATATCCACATCTTTCACAAAAGCGATAGTTCTCTAACCTTTGTTCACCACAACGTTTACAAAACATGCTTCAAGTATCAACACAAGTTTGAATTTTTGTTAACTTTGTCAGGTTTTTCTTCTTTTATTTTTAATTTTTTTTTATCTTGTTTTCGAATTTTATCTTGTTTTCGAATTTTATATTGTTTTTGAATTTTTTATTTTGTTTTCGAATTTTATCTTGTTTTCGATTTTGTTAACTTGTTTTTGGATTTTTTATTGTGTTTTGGCCCTTCTCGCCACCATATTTTTGCGACATCGTCGAACGCAGCCAAGTTTAGTATAGTGCGTATAGTATAAATTGGGTAATAATAGGAATATCTTTGCCTGTTTAAAATATTTAGTTTTGTTCATTTAAGGAGTATTCCTCTTCTTTATTTACAATCATTCCCAATAAGTGGAAGCTTTGTGTTAATTATGACTTTTAATTCTTTGTTGTTGTTTTGTGTTATTGAACGTTTTATCACCATTTAATTGCCGACCAATTTAATTGCTGTTTAGGGACTTGCAATTTCCTGAGCAGAAATTTTGTTAGTATAACTTTGTATTGATTTTTGTGTAAAGAACTCGTCAGTACGAATTATGATATGTGACTTACACAATAATTCACTGAGTTTTTCTCTTTGACGAAATCAAAACGCCAACGAAGTTGGCTCATATAAAAGTAATTCGAAGAGGGGGTACGTGTGCGCTATTCTATTATTCTGAGTAGAAAAATATTATAACGGATCAATAGTCAATAGACCCTGAAATTGAATCACAGCAACCACAATCATATGACAAATAGCACACATATAAAAAAATCGTTCATAACCAATAAAATTTATAAACAAAACACATTAATTAACTTTAATATATATGCTCTTACCTAAAGATTACTATTTACTATTATAATAAATTCGAAAAATGATTTTCTGAAATGACAGTAAAATGGATTCAAATTCTGATTGTGAAAAATTAAACGCAAATAATGAAAACATGAGTAGCAATCATTTAAGAAATTTGAAATATTGCTTTCGAAATTTCACTGCTTTTTAACGTTTCTATAGCCAAATTATAATCTTGGAGATTGAAAGTCTTGACTCCGAGCTTCTCATAATCAATATAGGCCTCCATGTCTCGAACAAGAGTAAGAGTCTTTGGAAAGGTGTATGGGTTAATAAGCGAGCCAATGATTCTTAACTCCTTGTTGAATATAACGAAAGGGTTGAATGAAATTTTTGATTCCTGCGGACAGCAACCAAAGATTAAAAACGTAGCACCTCTTCTTAACCAATTAAATGCATCCTCGATTGCTTTTGGATACCCTGTACAATCAATAATGACGTCGAAACCCCAGTTTTCGTTGTTGTTTCTAGAAGCTTCACGTTCTTGACTGTGCAAATGATCTGGATGGACAACTTTCAAGCCGAGGTTGAGACCTTGAGCTATTCCCCGTCTTTTCTCAGACATTTCCGAAACAACAATATCTCGGAATCCTTTGAAATGCAATAAAGATGACCAGAGCAAACCAATTATTCCTGCACCACACACCAAAATATTTGAATTGGTTTTAATCTTTTCAAGGTTGTCCCAGCCACGAACAATGCAAGACAAAGGCTCAACAAATACTGCCTTTGTAAGAGGCAAGGATGCTGGTACAATGTAGACTAAAGAACCAGAAACTTTACAATAGTTTGACCAACCACCATTTTTCCATATTCCAACGGTAGATCGAGTTCCACCAGTCTCGCAATAATTCGGCTGCCCATTTGTGCAATAAGAGCAATGATGACAGTTGCTGTTTGGATTAACGATAACACGATCACCTGATTTAACATGAAAAACCTCTTCACCAACACTTTCCACTATGCCACAAAACTCGTGTCCTAAAGTTACTGCATTATTTGGAACGAGATATTCACCTGATAAAATATGCAGGTCTGTTCCACAGACACCAGCATAAGCAACTTTAACAAGAACATCATCGGGATTGGTAATTTTAGGAATTGGTTTTGTAACCATTGACAACTTCTTTTCAAATAATTGTACAGAGTTATTCATATTGATCTGAATAAAAAAGATTTTGTGTAAGGTAAGATATAATTGATGAAGATAAATATATTATTAGTATATCTTTTATGAGGAAATCTGCTGGATGTACAAACGATACTTTAATCAACTGTAACAAAATCTTGAAATTTGTTCGAACAAAAACTATAAACTATAAATCATAGTAGAAACAAAACGTTAATCAAGTGACGTATGTGGCTCAGAAATGACCATTGACTTTCCACAGATCCATATTACCAGCTGCACGAAAGAGTTGAATACTGTTCGTTCCCATGTCTTTACGGGGATATGTATGTTGGTTAACCTCTGCCTTCCTCTACTCTCTAAAGAGTAGCATTTATAAAAAATCCAATATCAAATATATTACATTCTTCTTCGGGACAACATTTAAGATTTATTTTTTACTTTATTAGGGTTATTTACTTTAATTTGTTGAACATTTGCAACTAGTGAAAAAATGCAACTTTTGTTGCAGATATTTGAACAAACTGATGAAAATGAAACGGATGATCTTGGAGAACTGTATATTGATTAGACGCTCTGTTGACACTTCTAACTCGGAATCTGAATTATGAAAATATTTGCGAGTAATAAATTTAGAAATAGATTGATACAGTCCTGATTCTTGAGTAGTCGGAGTTGATATTTGTGAAATTTCACAGTGTGAATGGTCTCCCATAAGGGAGTGTTCTTGCCCCGCTTCTTTTTAACATCTATACCAATGACCAACCCAGTACTGATGGCACTCGTCGCTTCATCTACGCAGATGATCTGGGCATAGGTGCACAGCATGCTGACTTCGAGGTTGTGGAAGAACGACTTTCAAAAGCTTTGGACGAGTTGACACCTTACTACCAAGCAAATCACCTTCGTGCTAACCCATCTAAGACACAGGTGTGCGCCTTCCACTTAAGGAACCGAGAAGCAAAGCGGCAACTGCATGCCACTTGGTCAGAAGCACCCCTTGAATACTGCGACCACCCAGTGTATCTAGGAGTCACCTTAGATCGCACTCTCTCCTTCAAAAGCCACATGGAGAATACAAAGGGTAAGGTGTGCGCAAGAAATAACTAATAAAAACAGACACACAGAGCGACTTCACTCACAGAACACTTTCTTTCTTATACGAAGAAATATACAGAACAAAACAGAAACGAGAAAACATTCTCATGCGCAATATAATGAAACATAATAGAGCCACCTGCTCTTTAGTGGACGTCACATATTTTAATACTCCCACTTGACGGCCACTCGTCATAAACGTCCTGCACAGTCTTAACATAACATAACACCAATTTCAAGACGCAATTTCTCGAATTGTGTTCTACCGATTCCTTCTGTCAATAAATCAGCGATCATTTCTGATGTTGGACAATATTCCAAGTTAACCTTTTTTGCAGTAACGGCATCGCGCACATGCTTCTTGCGTTGCACTGCAAAGTGACACGTATTCGGCTTCGGTCGAGGAGAGAGCGACAATCGATTGTCGCTTTGACTTCCACGACACGGTAGAATTCTCAATCCGGAAAACGTAACCGGAAGTCGACTTTCGCGTTGTCACATCTCCCGCCCAATCGGCATCAGCGAAACCATACAGACAGTTCATCGTCGTGTAAGCATTATTCGCTTTGTATACCAAACCATAATTGAGAGTCCTTTTAAGGTATCGCAGGACTCCTTTTACACCGACCCAATGTTGCTTTCCGGGTTTCGACATGTATTGGCTTAATACTCCCACTGCAGCTGATATGTCTGGTCGCGTCCCAATCGATGCATGAGTTAGACATCCGATAACAGACTGGTATTCTTTCAGGTGGACCATTTCTTCATCCTCATTCAGCTTATCAAATTTCGTGCCAGGTTCGAGTGGAATAGCCACAGGTTTGCACTCGCCCATACCAAAACGTTTCAATACAGACGAGAGAAATGCGTGTTGATCTATTGTCAGTGTACCGTCTCTTCGACCTCGTTTGACTTGAATACTAAGAATGAAATGAACGTCACCTTTGTCTTCCATTTCGAAACGTTCCCCCAGTCGCCGTTTCTCGTTCAGGAGGGCATCGGCGTTGTTTGAAGCAATAAGCAGATCGTCAACATACACTGCTATAAGAATGATAGATTCTTTGTCACCCGTCATGAATCGGTTATAGTATATGCATGGGTCAGCATTGTTTTGTGTATATCCCGATTCTTTAAGGAACTCGATCTTTTCATTCCAGCATCGGGCTGATTGTTTCAAGCCATAAAGGCTTTTTCGCAGCTTACAGACCATGTTCGGGTGGTCTTCATCAATGAAGCCTTCTGGTTGCTTCAGATATATCTCCTCTTCAAGATCTCCATTCAAAAATGCAGTCTTAACATCCATTTGATGAAGTTCTAAATCAAGTTCATTGGCGATCGCAAGCACGAACCGAATTGAGCTATATTTCGCCACAGGTGCAAAGACATCATCGTAGTCAACACCAGACTTTTGCGAGTATCCTTGTGCAACCAGACGAGCCTTACACCGTTCAATTTGTCCGTCTGAATCTCGCTTGTGTTTGAATACCCATTTGCTTCCCACAAGATTTTTACCTGGAGGTAAGTCCATCAAGTCCAAGGTGTGATTTTGTTTCAGTGAATCAATTTCACTTTGTGTAGCCTTTAGCCAAAGCTTTGAGTTAACACCGGTCAAAGCTTCTTCTAATGTTTTGGGCTCTTCAGTGTCAACAACTGCCACAAATGCAGTGTCAACCAAATTCCACCAGTCGCCAGTCAAGACGTTCAGTCTGTCGGGTGGCCTCCTTGCTCGTTGCGGCCTTGCATTCCCTTCCACAATATTTCGTGGTTCTTGGACATTGTTTTCTGGCTGCTGAGCCTCAACGTCGGCCTCAGCTTCTCCAAGCGTACCAGTAAAAAATTCGTAACTTTTCCCATCCGATTTTTCAATATCGAATACGCTTTCTGCAAAAATGACGTCACGACTTCGAAACATCTGTCTCGTTTCGGGGTTGTACAGTTTAAATCTGTTCTCGTTGGTAGGGTATCCCACAAAGATGCATGGCATTGACTTCTTCATCGACAAGTTTCCCGTTCCGTTTTGCATCAGGAACACAAACGTACGCTTTACAGCAAGCTTCGTGGTTCTCTCGTTTAACAGTGTTAAGTCTGTAGAATTTACCGTACTTATGTCCAATAATATACAGCTTTCCTTCCATATTGATTTTGCAATCTTTGGTTTTGAATAGCACATCGATTCCCTTTTCCGTTAATTTAGAAACTGACACTAGTTTGTTTTGAAGTTTCGGTACATAAAGTACATCATGCAACACAACTTTGACCTTTTCAGTTTTGCTTTGAATAGTCAAATGCACTTTCCCTTTACCAAAAGAATGGAGCTCGTAATCATCGCTAAGTTTCACCTTTGAAGGGATTTCAAAACTGGAATAGTTCTTAAGGCTTTTCATATCGTATGTCATGTGAGATAAAGCTGCAGAATCTATCCACCAATCATTATCCTCGACTGTGTCGGAGGATTTCAGAGCTAATTCGGCACTTTCATTATCATGATTTGCCAGATTACTACTCTCATGATCACTGTCAGCCAAGTTATTGGATTCTCTCTGCTTCTGGTTATTTTTCTTTTGGTAGCAGTCACGAGCATAATGTCCTGGTTTCTTACAGTAATAACATTTTATCCTTTTGTCGGGCTTTGATGTGAAGAGGGCACCGTCAGGTTTTTCAGCTTCTGCAGGCTTCTTCTTTTCACTTTCGTGGATAAGTCTATCTCGAACATAATCCCATGTGAGGTGGTCTTCAGCGATAGTTTCTAAAGCAGTTATTAAGTAGTTGTATTCGTCAGGTAAACTGCTTATCAAAAGAATCACGAGATCTTTTTCAGCTATGCTATCATCGATCGCTTCCAAATGTTCAGACAAAGTTTTAATGTAATTGATATGTTCCGTCATGTTTTGACCTTTCTCCATCCGGGCAGAATACAGTTTCCTTCGGTAGAAAATTTTCTTTGACAATGTTTTTTGTTGAAAATGTTTCTCAAGGTTTTCCCATGCTTCGTTAGCAGTTTTCGATGAGCGAACGTAAATTTGTTGATATCCCCGACAAATAGCAGCGAGCGCTTGGTTTTCACGTTTTCTAAAACTCCGTTTCTCTACGTTAGACATGTCATCTTCCATAACTTCAGTATCTGTTACAATCTCCCAGAGATCTTTACCAATCAGGTACATCTTCATATTAAATTTCCACGCATGATAATTGTCTGCAGTAAGCTTTTCAATCTTGAAAGTAATATCCTCACTTGCCATTTTATAACAATTTCAAATCAATCAAAAAATCAATACTCGATAATATTAAAAAGTGTCTGGGCCCATAACCTAATAAAAACAGACACACTGAGCGACTTCACTCACAGAACACTTTCTTTCTTATAAGAAGAAATATATAGAACAAAACAGAAACGAGAAAACATTCTCATGCGCAATATAATGAAACATAATAGAGCCACCTGCTCTTTAGTGGACGTCACATATTTTAATAATAACATCCTAAGCAAACTCATCGGCACTACATGGGGAGCCAAACCACAGACAATTAGATCAACTGCCTTAGCACTCTGCTACTCGGCTGCAGAATATGCATGACCTGTGTGGGAAAGGTCAACTCATGCGAAGAAAATTGATATTGCTCTCAATGCCTCTTGTTGCCAAATCACTGGATGCCTAAGACCTACACCTACGGACAGCCTATACATACTAGCAGGCATAGCCCCCCCCCCCCCCCCCCTCCTGACATCAGACGCCAAGTAGCTAGCATGAAAGAGCGTAGTCGTCAGTTGGAAGACATACGTCACCCTATCTTCAACCAGATCCCAGCAGCTAATCGCCTGAAGTCAAGGAAGAGCTTCCTGAGTAGCGTCGTTCCGCTTGCAATATCCCCAGCTAGTACAAGAGTTGGCATGTGGGAGGAAAGAACATTCAACTCCCCAGCAGCAGCATCTATGACACTGAAGCCTCAGGAAGAACTCCCACCAGGAGTTGACACCAAGTGGACTGAGTGGAAGCGCCTCAACCGCCTAAGGACTGGAGTGGGCCGTTCCAAAGTGAACCTACAGAAATGGGTATATGTGGAGACTGCAGGAGATGTAACCTGCGACTGCAGAACTGCGCCCCAGACTATGCACCATCTCTTCCAGTGCCCTGCCTTGGAGCAAATTTGCACAGCAGACGACCTTACAGTCTATAATGATGTAGCCCAAAAATGTGTGCAACATTGGCTTAAGTATATTTGATGGACTCGATGGAAGCATTTGTGGACTCGATAAGAAAAAGACAGTGTGAACAAAAACGTATCTAGGTTTAGGTACTCCAAAATTTATACTGGCTGTGACAATGCGTTATTAACTACGTTTGATATAAACTGGACTTTTATCTTCAGCAACATTTAGTAAGATGTTACGGAAATTCATTTAAAGTTGTTTTACAATGCTGAAGATCATGTAAGGGCACGAAATGATTAGGAAGCGATGCGCAACAACTACACGATCATAAATTGATTATACGATGTTCAGCATAATATTATTCATTCTTAAACCAAGAAGTAATAAAAAGGCGCGCTTGATCTAGTGGTCGCAACGGCCCAAGTTTGATTCTCGCTAGATACAAAAGGTTTTTCAAAACGAGACTTTTCTGAACGTGTGGCACTTTGTAAGACCTACCACGGGTTAACCAAAGCTTTGTGAGGGAAATCCTTTAGAAGAATGGTTGATATACTTCAGTGGTAGTAGCGATCCGCCGAGTATTTAGCTACTTGACAAGATGATGTACATAATGTTACAACAACTGATGGTGGGTAAATTTTAAAAAAACATAAAGGTATAATAGATACATACTATCCTAGCTCTCAGTGTATGGATATATATATCCAATCTATTTCTTTTCTTATTTACGACATAAGCTACTAAGGGGTCACACAATTTTATAACTTTCTATATAGTGCAAATTTTGTTCGAAATTCACAAAATATTTATAAGTCTCACCCTTTATCTTGCGATAAACAAAAGTTCGCGGGTTTGAACCATTAATACAAAAAAATAAAGACTTAACAATTTTTCTCGTTGCTTATCCACATTGGCGTTCTCTTTACAAAAAGAAGAAAGAGGAAGCTTTTGTCGTTCAAAATATATATAAAAGTAAAGGTGTAAACAAAAGGTTAATGAGGTGATAATGAGGCGTGTGAGTGGCTGAGCATATAACACGTATGAGTTTGTCAATGATGTAATGGTATGGGTTGCCATGGTAGGAAAACAAAATGTAGAATGAAATGAAATGTAGAGAGACGCTACAAGTTATAATTTTCTTTGTTGTTTTTATGGAAAGAAGTTAGAAAATTACAAAATCGATTTACGATCAACTGGTGAGAAATTATATTTTGTACCATTTTACGTCTATTTGCCTAGGACATTTCCTGAACTCCGTGGAGTCAGGGCCATAATTTCTGGGGGAGCTCCGAGGGCTGAAGCCCCCCCCCCAAAAAAAAAAATTTACAGATCTACAACACAGATCAACTTTTATTTTGTGCAAGAATCCCTTTAAGAAATTTCCGAATTTAAGTAGCTTTTTAGTCAATCTGGTAGTCTTAAATTTTCAAAATTTTCTGGCCTCTCGGACCCAACCATGGTCCATTCCTATTTATAATTCCCCCTGATAATTTTGTCACATTTACGGCCCTGGGTGGAGTAATGTTACATATTTACTCGTCGCCAAAAATACACGTGACGCTATGCTGTCACTTCTTAAATGACTAAATTTATCACTGACAATGACCTCTTACTCAAACTTCTCAAGATTATCAGGGATGAACAAAGTTTACGGGTCAAAATAATAACAATACAAATCACGTGTTAAAGTTGAGGATCGCGAAAATAAAATTCAAGAAACAAATTCTGAAAACACTTGACCCAGTTCATCTGGCCTGTACACGTCCCTGATTTGTAACGTAAAACAAACCATTGTTTAAATCTGTATGACTTACATTTACACCTTTGAACACCTGTAATAGCTGGGATATTAGAATCATACCAATATCTTATAATAGCATTCGAAAAGCATCATCCCGCTTTATTGGACGTACGTATTACGTGAAGAGAAATTTAAAAAATGCTTCTTCACCTGACTTGAACATGAACCTTCAGAAGTGATTATTTTAGAAGCGTTGACAAAGTCTTCAGATGTATAGAAAATTCTAGCATTTTTATGTCAACACGTTACGTTACGTTGTTTATTTTTAATGCTCGTTTTTGTGTTGGTAATTTGCATCTAGAGTCATTATCGCGCGTCGACGTCACGTGCCACGTGCCACGTGTATATACTTGTTTAACTGGTTTTTCTTGTTATTTTCCCATAAAATTGGGTATAAATTTTGTTGTAGTTTTATTACAAGTTAGTTGGAAAGTACAAATAGACAAGAAAGAACATACTTGTACAAAGACTCCTTTGTGTACGTTTAAGTTACAACACATGACACAAGATGGATATTGAATCAAGGAACGTGGCAAAATCATGCCTCTGCAGGAGGTTGTCGTAATATTTTCGATACCTTTTTTAAAATCCTTTAATACAGATAATTCTGAAAGTTTTCTCTATTCATCCGGGTCAAAACAAAAGTGAGGAATGTTTTCAAAAACAGACAGTTTTTAAGCCTATGCAGGAAAAAGTAGCATTTACCTTGAACAACTTTATTGCTGGGCCGATATTACATCTACATCCCTCGTTTGCCATTAGTTTTGATACATATGAGATATATAAACAATGAAAAACACCAAAAACACAAAGTTCCGTTAATACAGCTCGTTAATTTTGAGAAAAGGACATGTTCAGGCGGATCTTTAAGTACTCGCTATCCTTTCAATGTAACATGACATGCTTTACCAAATTCCTAGTTGTATGTGTGATTTTTAAATGAAGAATGATCCGTATTCTCTTGACATATTGACTTTAACATGTTGGTTTAAATAAACATACTCACGGGTCCACGCCCCATTCCATTCACATTCCATTACACCACGGATTACAACTAGAGTGTTGTAAATAGCACGTAGATATTTCGAAATAAATTTCGAAATAGTGAAAGATGGAATTATCGACGTACAATTTTTATTAAGACATGTTGAAAGAAAGAATTGTTTGCCAAACGCTTTACATTACGTTTTAATATGGCAACTTCGATGTCTTTACATAACAATGACTGCTCTAAGGTACTGAATAATCGGGAGGGAGGTTTGGAATAATTGGAAGGGGACGTTTTTTTGGTACTCTTATTGCCAGATTTGCATTAAATTGTTCCAGAGTATTAACAACTAGATGTGTTGAAAAACATTCCATAACGACCAACTTACAATGTTACTACTCTTTCTGGAACCCCGACCGAAGTATAGTTCATTCCATCTACAACATCAATCAATATAACAGAAAGAAAATATTTTCGTATAGGTATTTTACTTGACAACTACCTATCCCTCCAACTGAACCTCGATTTCAACTTCAAAAAAGCTAGTGGTAGGTTATGCTTGCTCAGTAAAATGAAGCACAACTTAACAACTGATGCTGCTAAGAAAGTGTATGTTATGATGATTGTTCCGTTGTTAACATATAGTGGGACTGTTAGCTTAACGTATACAAAATACAAAAAGGAGAAACCCCACTCTATTATAGTCTCAGACATGTTTAGTAAACAGCGGATAAATATTGAATCTCTTTTCGGTCCTGTTACAAAAACAACTACAACAATGATAAAAACTTCCGCTTTTAACGTGTCGTGTGGTTTCAACACGTGACCACACAAAAACGGGAAATAACTCAATGAAAACGTAAATGGCGGATATATAACAATCCTCCCCCATTAGTCCGAAATAAACTCAAGAATAAATTTGTCAACTGTATAGATGTTAATTTCGTAGTCCCCAAAACGTGTAGGTGGTTTCCGGTTGCGTCTAGGACGAAAGCCGTTGGTCTGATCTACAGCGGAACCAGCAGGTGATGTAATTTTTTCGGCGGTCAGCGGTCGTCAATACGGGTGACTGTGTGGCTTCCGGATTTAGGGCTTCCTCAAAAATCGGTACGTTTCCCTTATTCGGTGATTCAAAAGTAGTCACTATCTCTCCATTCAACGAAGACGCTACTGGTTTGGCACAGTCCTGGTACGTCATTTCGTCCGCAAGACCTTCTGGACTGTCTTTAATTTGATCGACGTGGCGTCTCACAATTTTATTATTCACCAATGTTTCATAAATAACCGGTCCACGTTTCTGAATTATTTTTCCTCGAATCCATTTGGGACCCTGTCCAAAGTTACGGATCATGATCTCATCGTTAATGTCAAATTCTTGCAATGGTTTCAAACGATTACTGCGGATCTTCGAATCAAGCTGCTTTTGTTTCACCTTCATATGCTGTAAGCTGGGCTTCAAAAAATCAAATGCACTCTTCAGTCGACGGTTAACTAGTAACTCAGCAGCCAGGCGTTCTTCCTGTGGTTGGATGAGGTGTTGTTTGATAAGAAAAGTGGAATTAACTCACTCTAGTCTCAATGGTATCATTATTCGGTTTAAGTATTTGAAGTGCGTTCTTAACAGTTTGAACAGTTCGTTCCGCTTGTCCATTGGATGCTGGGTGATATGGTGCAGTGAATATGTGCCGGACACTATTGCGTTTCATGAAAGTTTTGAATTCAGCACTGACAAAACAAAGACCGTTGTCCATAACACAGATAGCAGGTAAGCCGTGTGCGGCAAACATTTTCCGAATTTGCTCAACTGTTGCTGTACTGGTAGAACTGTTCATCGCTACTACCTCTACCCACTTCGAATACGCATCAACTACTATCAAGAACATTTTGTTCAAAAATGGACCAGCATAGTCTATATGAATACGTTCCTACGGTTGACTAGGGTATTCCCATGAGTGGATTGGTGCGGAAGACGGATTATTTTGGCTTTCGATGCACGCGTGGCAGTTTTTTACAGTTAGTTCGATTTCCTATCCATTTTAGGCCACCACACAAAACTGCGAGCTAAAGACTTTATTCGAGTGATACCGGGGTGTGACTGATGCAACTGTTCTAAAATTTTAGCACGTAGCAGGTAGGAATAACAACACGTGATCCCCGCAACAAACAACCATCATCAACACTTAACTCAGCTTTTTTTGTAAAATAAGACTGAAGTTCTTCATCACTACTAAATTCCCAACCAGTTTGGATGTGTTCGAGAACTTTGCTGATTATCTGGAAGTAGATAACTCATTTACACGATCGTGGATTTCTTTGATGCTCAGTCCTTCCTTCAACTTTTCTTTTGCCTTTTCCAAGACTTCTTTGCTAGTTCTAACATATGGTCTTGTGCAAATTTTCTTACTATTTCCGTGACAAAATGGGAAGTCGTGTTCAGTGAGGCTATGATTAGCTTGATGAAGGATTGCTGCCCATGGTGAAATAGATGCTGTTGATAGGTTTGATATTGTTATAATTCATATTTTTAAAGGAAAGCTTTTTGTTGTACAATACCTACCTTAAGAGTACTTATCTTCGCGGGTTTAAATTTTCGCGAGTCGAAAAGAAATTGCATTTCGCGGGTATTAATTTTTACGAATGATCGTTTATAAAATATTTCACGGGTATTAATTTTCGCGAATCCCGCAAAAGCTTGCGTTTACAAAAAGTCTTTAATAAGTGTTACATAAGGTTATGATGATATTCAGACCACATTCTTTTTGGCTTGTTGAAAAAAATCAGCCGAATTACAAAATTCATCATGGACAGAAGGGCAAGTATTTCCTTGAAGATCAATGGCCGACATTATCGAAGAAGCCCTCTTGTACAAGGTGGTCTACAGGTTCCTTGTGAGGTGACAATAGCTACGAGTGGAAGTGTAGTCAACCACCTTCTCTTACAACGGTATGTAAAGCTGCTGGAAGAACTTTGCTCATTGATCATTGATAAGCATCGTGATGAACAACAAATGAATCAACACTTATCAATTCTAAGGTTTTTAAGAGATACATGGCATCAATGAGACATGGAACTAATGATACATAGCACCAATGAGACATGGAACCAATGATACATGGCATCAATGATACAAGGCACCAATGATACATGGCATCAATGATACAAGGCACCAATGATACAAGGCACCAATGATACATGGCATCAATGATACACAACTAGTCTCACTTAAAAACTCGCTAAAAAAATTGTTTTGACCTTTTGACTTGAACTAGACTTTTGGATGACAATCAAAAATTCCAACAACAATAAATTAAATTAGATATACCAGGACCGTTAACACCGGGAGGCCAGGGGGCATGCCCCACCTATATCCCCCCCTCACTTTTTTGCCAAGTAATGTTTTGCAAAGCCAAAGGTGCGCGTCAGACCTAAAATATGTTCTTAAACGAAAATGTTTGCATATTCCACGTGTACTCCACATCCCGCTAAGTTTGAATTGAACACGTAATCACTCTTGTATTCGCTTGGTAGAAAACCCAAGAGTGTAGCCTTACTCGCAAATCTTCCCGCGTGCTCGTACCGTGTACGTTTCTGCCACGCCTCCCACACTGCATCTAACATTGCATGGTGCATCCAAAACTCAGGGGTGTTTGATGAGTGACTTGTGGTCATGTGTCCGCCTAAAAACATTTTGCTTATTGTATTCTAGCATCAGATTCTCTTATGTAAAATAGAGATAATAAAGTAACAAATGAAGTCCGGTGATTTTAAATTCAAAGTTGTATTTTCGGTTCCAATCACTGAAGAAAAATGGAACGCATTGCGGTACTATTTTAAGCTGTGTATTTATTTACTTTTTAAACCATAGCTAGTTACTACCACACCTCGCGATGTATGTAGTTTGTGTCTTTTTACCGAAAATGTAGTTATTTAACATAATTTATATAAAGAGATACCTTCTCCCTCGTGTATGATCCTATGCCACTTTGCAGATTTCGCGTTCAAGTTGTCTACATCGCCGTGTCGTATAACCTCTAGTACACTTTCAATTGACGGAACAATGGTATTGTAAAGGAACCTACGCCTTAAGCAATCTCTATTTCCGATTTTTTGTGTTATGTTGAAACATTGTTTTCTTTCTTTACATGTTTCCCAAGCGACATCTGTGTGGTTTTCGTAGGCTGGTGCACTCCAATAACCCCTTGCGAAGATCCCGTCTTGAACGCACCAGCCAGTACTTTGGTGTCCGTTACCGCCCAAACCACCCTCAGTGTCCCATATATGGTAAGATGGATTTGGCGACCATGCGTTTTCCGAAAAAAGAGCCCAATTCCACACGGGTATCGTTACGCGACAGTCGATTTGGCGCAGCATGTTTTCGAATCCGAGAATGTATCTAAACATGGTTTCATAAAAACCTACTTTAGCCGGTTTGTGAAATATATATCGAATATAGCGACAAAAAATAAAAGTTGTTAAATGTCAAGTATTAAAATCTTTGTTTAAAAACGCTATGGAAACACTCTTCTCAAAATCACTCTCTTACTTTCTGTGCCATGGATGAAACTCGTCATTCTCATGAATTCCCTTTTTGAAATAATTTTTGTGATATGCAGCATATTCTGAAAACATGTCAACGTATATCTGATGCGTAGAGAGGCTTTTAACCGCTTTAGCGTATCTTCTCCTCTCGTTGAACGTCATTGCCGAGAAATCCTTTCTCACTCGCCTGCAGTTCACAAGTGTATTGGAAACGCACTCGCATTTCCTGCCGCATTCGTCGATATGTGAGATGTTATTGGAAGAACAACATGCTGCTAAGTTTCCTAAATAGACCAATATTAATTTTAAAATTATGCTATTAATAATCTTTAATAGACTTTTTTCATTTTCAAATATTTGCGGAAGGTTACTTATTCCTCAAACTCCACTAAAATGGAGACAAAACGCTTTAACTTACCCTTAAAATACCTTTTGTATCTTTGCACAAACCTTTCCAACTCCTCAAAATCCATGTCATCCATATAAAAAGTGAGACTATCTCCGGAGAAGTTTTCCTGGAATATACGCTTTTCTCTGGCAGACAATGCTCTCTCTAACAGTAGAACCGTGAAACGTGACGCTGCGAGTTTCATGTTTTTTCGTCTTTTGAAAAGGTGTACCAATTCTACTTTCCTCCCTCCGTTATATGTTCTAAGGTTTACAATTTGACAGATTTTCGTAAGTTGCAGATACGGTTTATATTAAAATAAAGAATATAGCACTGGAGATAAATGAATTAAATCATCAATTATCTTTCATGTCAGTTTGTAATCAAGGATATATAGTTCTGGGGAAAGAACTTTTAATTAGGTAAACGTGTAAAACCTTACTTGAACTTTTGCACTAAACATTCCTTTGAATGAAAATCTCCAGGAGTTTGAGATAACCCATCGGTTGTGTGAAGGCTAACACGGTGCTGTCTGAGCGAGATATTCCCCAGCAAAACACCCAAGGTTCGAACAGCTAGTGACTTGTAGTTAGGACTGACGTCAATCAAAATAATGGCGTCGGAAGTTGCTGCGCAAATAGTGCCTGATTAATAAACCAAATGAAAATTTAAGTTCAACTCCTTTAAAAGTGTA
The DNA here is from genome assembly GCA_963930725.1 of Candelabrum cocksii. NCBI lineage: Eukaryota > Metazoa > Cnidaria > Hydrozoa > Anthoathecata > Candelabridae > Candelabrum > Candelabrum cocksii. The sequence continues at coordinate 10,478,225 of OZ005666.1, read as the reverse complement.
CCAGTTTTGTTTAGCTATGTATGTGTGTTTTTTTAGAATGTCCCAATTTGTAAATTTTGATATATCAAATCTTAGGAGCGCTGTAGGAATGATCGAGAACCCGACAACTGTTAAACTGAAAAGATCATTTTCGCAAAGAATGAAATATTCCAGAATCATTTTCCCCCTGACTATAATGTTACCACAGCCTGTTATATTTCACTGTAAAGTTAGGAGCTTTCTAGGAAGAATTATTCCACCGGCCAAAAGGAAGAAAAGTTCCATCAACCATAGCTCGTGATCTATGATACCTACAGATTTGAAAATTTGTCTCGGAGTAGCAAAGCAATACATCTTTCATATCATTTCAATTTTTTTTACTAAGAGCGCCGTAGGAAGTGATATTCCAACATTTAGTTCAATTGTGCCTCTTTGTAAATCACCTGTAGAGACTAAAGAAATTTCTTTTTAGTTGTCATTCTTGATGAATTTTGCTCATAATATGTTCTATTTTTATTAGAAAACTGTTTCGGAGGTGTCAGGAGCCTTTTGGGAATGGAATATTCCATCGAAGTTCTAAATAGTTAGTAGATTAGATATGGCAAGCAGTAATTTATAGCTGAATGAGTTAAAGGTTGATTATTAGTATAAATGCTAAATAGGGAAATTATTATGCTAAATAAAGATTCCCATATCTTAATTTCATCTATATTTCTTTCATTTAAGAGCATTAAAGGAAGAATTATTCCATTTTTTTAAAAAGGAAATGTAAATTTAAAGCCATGAAAATTCTGTCTAGAAGATGCGTATAACTATCCATACCTCTTGCTATATAAATATTTGTTGTAAACACACTTCTATCAATTGAACACATATTTAAGAGCGCTGGAGGAAGAAATATTCCTCAATAAATATCTGTTTTAAAATAAAGACTTTGCATTGCAACAACATTGATGAAACATTGAACAATGATGAAGTACCTCAATTCTCAGATCTGCCATGCAAGGATATCTACGAAGATGACGATATCGATAAGGGAGAACAAATGTTAGATTTCATAGAAGTTCCATCGTTCGTCTATCTCTTCACTGGCAGTCCGTCCGAGCCACTGTATTTTGTCAAGGTTACAGAAAAAGGAACCGCTACACAAAATCTCACGGATCCATATGGTCACTTCATAGAAAATGGTGAAAAGTTTCTCAAGGGACATTATTTGAAGCAATTTCGCTCAAAGAACATCAATAAAAAGAAATTCCAGATCTTACCAACACAAATTGTATTTGCTCCAGATGAAGTATTTGACACATATATAGACATTAACATCGATCTTAATTTAGATATTCAGTCTTACAATCTTCTTATTCAAAAAGCCATCTCTTATATTTAGATATATATATATATAATATAATATAAAAGGACTGTTTATTACCAGTAAACTATATCTATCTATATTTACTTTGGAATGGTTATTCCTAGTAAGCTCCTGGCCTAATGTATGTTAAATCAAATTCAAAGTTTCACAACATATCTAAGATATACAAGAAAAAAATATACAATACAATAAACATGAAAAAAAACTTTGGAAAAAAATCGAATTTTAGTTGTTTTTTAATCGAAATTCTTATCCAATTGGTTCTATTTGTTTGTTCTTTCAAGTTTCATTTTTTATTCCTGTTATGCTCTTGGTTACAACTTGACTTTTCATTAATATATTCATAGCAATATTCTTTAGTTTTTGTTTTTATATTACTTTGTATTTTTGTTATGTTCCTTAGTTTTTACCTATCGTTGATATTCTGTAAAACTATTTTTGGAATAATTCTTCCTAGCATGCTCCAAAATACCATTATTATTCATTAAACAACCTAGGGATCATTATGCAGCTTCAATACGAGTTAAAAAAGCTTTTTCATTGAAGGGAATAAGAAAATATGCTTTACTTTTTTTAGACTTTGACCTTATTTAGAGACGGAATTTTTCTTCCGAAAGTGCTCCTGAAAACGAATTTTATAAATTTAGGTACCAAAGAATAGAATTAAGCCAAAAGGTAAACAAATAAGAGCTTTTGAACACTTCTATGGTTAAAAACACAAAATTCGTATGTTTGGAATAAACATTCCTTTCGTGCTCCTAAGATTTTCGCCACGTATTCCGTAGGCAAAATAACAATATGTCCGGAAGTTTAATGTCCGAATGTCCAATCTTAAGAAAGTTATTCAAAAAATGTGTTTTTCAAAAATCTCAAATTTACAATTTTGGACATTCTAAAAAAAACACTGACCTATCAAAACACAACAACATCGCCTTAAAAGTTTCTTACTGTCGTTAAAATGCATATAAAATAGTACAACAAATGCAAAAAAAATTACCCGCGGAGTTCAGTAACGTAAATATAAAGCAGAAGAACACGAAGTTCATTTCTACTTGACACGTTTAACCATTTATTTCTTGTGCAACAACGCACTAAACGGCAAATTTCTTTACAACAACGCCATAAGATTCATTGATTACTTTTTGTAAGTACATGCGACAATGCCATTGTTATGCAGTTCTATAGCATTGCTTGTATTGCGCAGTAATATTTTTAGAAAGCATTGTTACCATTTGCGTAATGCTTGCCTCTACTATCTACCTTACGAAAAACTAATAAGCGTCTGTAGAATGGAATACGGTACAATCCTTTTGTAAGAATATTTTATCTCAAATGTTAATGAAAACACTCAAAATTAATTCAAATTCACTTCAACAAGAATGGCTCTGGCAATTAGCCATAGTAACCAGCATCTTTATCAAAAATAATTGAAAAAGTTCCATCTTGAGGCCATGGGAAACAATTTACCAAAAACGAGAAAGTGAATCATGAAGTCACTTTGACGTAAGTCGTTGTCAAAATCGCTACCCCGAGTAGCGCACATCTGGGTCCAACCTCAAAGAGTCGCCGGGGCACCCGAGTAGAAGGGTGGGCCCAAAATCTAAACTTGGAAGTCGTATCTACAACATCAGCGTAAACTATTAACAAAAGTTTTGGTTGGCTTAAGACGTCAAGTAGCTCTCGAAAAAGTGCCCTAAAGGGGAATTGTGACGCTTATTTCAAGCACCTTTTTAACTCACACGGTTAACTACTATATAGCCGTTTTTCTGTTATATACGATACCATGCAATTCAAAATGACTGTATTTGTTTTTCTTGTTCATCAATTCGTCGTGTAGAATATCAGCAAGATGAAATTTCTTAATTTCATACTGTGACAACGGGATTTTCTACGCTTTAACTACCGGAGATTTAAAAGCACTACCAAGAAAAAGCATAATAAAGTAAATTCTTGATACATGGATGACTCTTCCTTCAGAAATGATCAAGAAGTCATTTATACATTGCGCTTTAAATCTTCCAACTGAGGGTCATTTGACGATCGAGTCCACTGTTTTAAAAAAGGACAGCCCTGCTTTCAAGGTCGAGAAATCTTACGCATGCAGCTCTGCATCCTTCACGACAACCACCCTAATCCTTTTGAAGCAACAGATGTAGAAGATGCGTATGTATATTTGTTGTTTTTGAAAAATAAAATGTTGTTGTTGTTATGTCGGCTACTGGATACCGATGAGGTATAATCAGGTTTACATGGTAAATGAAAATATTTATTTTGTCCAAAATAAGGCTCCACCCTCGAATAATCGCCGCACCAAAAATGTTGAATTTTGAATAATCGAGGATTTACGGTACCACTTTAAATTTGGAAAGAAATGATTGCCAAGTCGTTCAAGGTTTGCGCCCTAAATCTCCCAACAAATGGCTCTGAAGATGACCAAATACATTGCTTTAAGGAGGGTACGACTTGTGAGGCAGGAGCAGAAAAGTTAAAAGCACAACTAACTGTAATGACAAACGAGGAGATAGGTGATACCAATCCCTTTTCTTTCATTAATGAAGAAGATATGGAGGCTGCGACCTAGCCATTCCACCTCCTCGATGACGATGAAGAGAATGACGATAAAAACTTGATATCATGTAGTCGACGTACATCTTCTCGATTATATTACTTTTGTTGATGGACTTTGTTTATTAACGCCCCTTCCTTACTAACGCCCCTTCCAAATAAACGCCCAGGGTAAAATTCGTTTGTAAAAATAAACGCCCAGGGCGTTTAATCGGTCATTTACGGTACTTCAAACTGTATGCAGCTTCTTGTTTGATTGTTGAAACTTTAATGAATTAATACTTGGGAATTGGGAACTAGCACAATTATTTTGGTAAACAAAACAATATCACGAAAATGAAAATTGGCGCGGAATAAGGAGTGATATTTTATGAAATTTTTTCTTGACTTAATTCCTGTTCTTATAGCAAGGCAGATTTAACTGTTAGCTAAAAATAACTTGTTTCAGTGTGAATCAAAATCATTTTAAATATATGCAATCTGTTTATACTATATACAACCTTATTCTATGTAATAAAAGTCCTTTTATACGATCAAGGCAATATGTTTTTTTTTGAACCGTTAAAAAACCATTACGGAGGATCAAACACCAACGAAAATGAACTTGAAAAGAATGATAAATGTTCAAATACTGACTCTGGAATTGTGTTTGATATAAATGAAAGCAAATCTGGATCTAGTAACACCGAATCGGAGAATGACAATATAATTACAAGAAAGAAAAGCATACCTAACAGAAAATCAATTGTTGATGACTCTTCTTCTGAAGATGTAGAAGGTGCATCTGAAAAAAATGAAAATGAACCCTTTGTGGTCAATTTACAAGGTAAATTAGCGTTAAACGATAATATCTCCAGTGGTGAAAGTGCCTCAAAAGAAATAAACAGTGATAACAAAAATGGTGGTTGTGCTAAAGAAGAAGTATTGAGCTCCGTTCAAAACCATGATCAATCTGATAAAAAGGAAGGCAAATGCCAAAGGAAAGCTAAAGTAAAGAAACTAAAAAAAGTCAAGAAGGCATCTTTTTGTGATAGTAGTTCAGAAGACGGGGAATTGAAGAAAATTCCTCCAAATAATGAGAATGTTCCACTGAGAAAACATTCTCAGAGAACTAATCTCCGCAGGAATAAGTTAAACTCATTGTTAGCGCAAGTAAAATCCAAAAAGAACTTGGAGTCAGAGGCTGAGCAAGGCATAGTTTCAAACGATGATTTGTTCAAAGATAAGGATTTGTATTCACGAGAAAGCTCATCTGATGAACAAGCTGATAAAGAATCAAGTGAAAGTGAAGAATTAGAACATAAACAAAAGAAACAGAAACCCAAGGTATTTTTTTTGCTGCAAATATATATATATATATATCTGGATAATTAACATTGTTTGAAAGTTTAAAAATGTCATGGAAAACTGTTATTCTTGTCTTATAATTGGTTATATATATATATATATATATATGTAAGTCAGGCTTTCTAATAAGAAAAATTTAGGCGTGTGGTGCTTCGCACGCCTAACCAAAGTTAAAAACATTTCAGACGTGCGATATCCACTCGCCTGAATTTGTCTAGGCGTGCGATGACGCGCGATAAATTTTAAATGCCATTTTTTAATTCTGACATGTCATTTAAAACTTGCGCGGTAAATGGTCTTTACTTCTAAAACATATCTTGTTTGGCTTTAAATCTGAAGATACATTGACTTGGTTGTTTACAACATAATTACATATTTAATTACACATTCACAGATTTACGTACGCGATGTTTAACGCAGAACATTTTTATCACTTAATAAAATATTCCTCTTTCCGCGACTATTATTGAAAAGTTGTTGTATTTTTATGATTTAAATTTAAAAAACAACAAAGCATCTGACATTCGGTTTTCCAACAATTTAAACAATCTATTTTACTATCGTTTGCCGTATATGTTATTGATAACCTTTAAATGAAACGCCTTTTTAAAAAAATGTTTATCTTTTAAAAGTTGTAAACAAGTAGGGGATGTTCATGCTCGTGAACCAAACATGAGGGCTAAGCGTCAAGTACAAGTCTGACTCTCAAAGCCTTAACTTCCTTGTTTACATTGCCTTCTTCTATATTAAAACTTGAGGACGGAAGCGGTAACCTTTTTAGTTCATGTTAGTGAATCATTTTAAGTTAAACTGAAATACAAAAATATATTTAAAACCTGAAACTTCTTTTAAAAACATGCAGCTTTGGTATATAAAAAACAAAGCATGGTTTTGTGATTTGAATTCTTCTGAACAATCAATCAGTTAAACCACATATTGTGTTTGTGTTTTTAAAAATCTTTTTCAGCATATTTATCATATATTTTCTTTAGTTCTTCTAATCATAGGATTAGTAGCCATAGTAACATACACACACACACACTTCTGTGTGTCATCATCAATGTTTTTAAATCTGTAACAATTTTTTTTAAAACAAGGCTTTTTGTCAATAAGTTTTACTTATTTAGCTGAATGTATTACAGGTCTTTCAACTCAAAGACAAACTAATGCAGAAGAACTTCTCTGTAGTAACACATAGAAAATCAAAAGATAAAACATGTTGACAATAAGTCAACAAATGAAACTTGAACATTTTGCGCATCTTTCGATGTAACAACTTAGACATACAGAAGGAGCATAACTAATGTTGTACAAACTACATCACTAAACAACAATCTTCACGTGTTTTAAGTGGTCATTTTTAAGTGAATGAGAATGTAAATTTGTTTAAGTTTTTGCTTAATTTAATAACTTTTTATATTTTTGGAACGTTTAGTGTTGAGTACGAAATAAGTTGAAAATTAAACAAAACAAACGTGATATGTTTGAGGCGTGCAAATAGTCGCCTACAGGAAGAAAATAATTTGAACAGAGCTTTTAAACGGACGCCTCAGGAGATTAAGGCATGTGTGGAGGCAAACATGAAATAGAAGGCCAAAATAAAAATTCAGTTGGACGACCAGAAGTTTTTGCGGACAATCAATTTTTTATTAGAAGGCTGTTCCACTCGTCCGACAGGATGTTAGGATGCAGGATTTTGACAGGCCAAAATGTTAGGTTATACCACTGACATTGGATTTCTCTTTATGTAAAGCTTTAAGACCAACAACAAATGTGTCCAGCATAAAGAGGTCTCTCTACGTAGTATATCAATGGGTCAAGAGTCGAGACATTAGCTATGGACAGCAAAAAGTAAAAAAACAATATATATACAATAAATCACTCACGTAAGACCCTGAAATTGTGTGCGTGATTAAAATATTCCTTGAAAGGATTGGAGCAATAAGCGTCTATTACAGCATGTGCCAAGGTGTGCAAGTGAAAAAGCTTAATTCATAATAAATGTTATTGTTACAGCTAGTGATGGGTGGTCATGGTGACCGTTTGAAGAAACTTTTGAGCGGTTACGAACATTGTTAGGATGGTCAAAGACCATTGTCTCGTTGTTTTTAAGCACTGTATAAAGTAACTGTAATTTGTGTATTTTGTGGCCATTGTTACTTTTACAGCTCTAACGTATCTATTTGTGTTGGTGTCACTGCTTCTCATACAATAGGCTCTGAGAAAAAGTGGAACATTTAGATATCAAGTCTCTGAAATAAATTTTCATAAAAAGTTTAACTTTATCTTACAGAAGCCGAAGATGAAGCGTCCAACGAAAAATGATATCAAAGAAACAATAAGTGAACAACAGCGATTGTGTCGAGGTAAAATTCATTTGGTCGTTTTAAACAATGATTTGAAATGCATTTAAAATATGTACGTACAAATCAAACTAACTTCAAGAGTAGTCATGATTTTATTAGGCTTGTACTAAAATTGAATTTCATTCAATTGTTACCATACTTTGTACATTATATATTATTACGTTTTTAGAGCAGACTTTCAAAATTCCTTATCATGTTCCGGAAGCAAGACCTGTTTCAGATTTTCTTAGAAGAGTACCTAATTTAAAATCACAGAAAAAAAGGTATGCTGAGTTAACTTAGTGTAAAGTATTTTGTTTTTCCTGTATGTTTAAAAGTATATATATATCATTTTTATCAAAAACCTTGAATTTTAAGTAAATACTCCACTGATCGTTAAAATCCCATCTGAATTATTGAAAGTTAAAGGTTTGAATTAAATACGTAGCCATTGTTTTGAATATTAACTGGAGCTCATAAATTTTTTGTAGTTGATAGATTTGTGTAAGTTTTGTTGGTTTGAGTAAGAATCAGAAATATCTTATTAATATTTGATTTCAAAAAGCTCAACTTTTTATTTCTTCTTTATCTTGAATTGAATTGGGTTTCACCATAATTTATTTACTGTTATTATTTCTTTGCTTCTTTAGAGGTAAAGCCAATCAGAATGATTGTTGTGCAGCTGAATCTCCTTACCACTCTCTTTTCAAGCAAAAACCAAAACTTCAGGAATCTGATGATGTCATTGAGTTTGAACTTACGGAAGAAGAAGAGACCATTTTGCCTAAGCACCAGCAATCAACAGATGTTATTGATCATTTCATGCAGGTACTACTATGTGGCTCGTACCAAATTGATTTTTATGTAAAAATTTATAAGCAAAGTGCAATTAATGACCCATAGAACAGTAGTAAAGAACTTTGTATTGAAAATAAGAAAGAAAATAAAATAATTCAATTGACTTGTTTTTATTTGTTATTTTGTTTATTTGTTATTTTGTTTATTTGTTATTTTGTTTATTTGTTATTTTGTTTATTTGTTATTTTGTTTATTTGTTATTTTGTTATTTTGTTTACTATTAATCTTTATTCAGATATACACACATTATTATGTACTAATGTCATACAAGTAAAACTGTTATCCTTGCCTTTATCTCAGCGATTTGAAAAACACACAAAGAAAACTCCCAACCGAAACGCATTTCCAGAAGAGAAATGCAACGGGAGAAAGCTCGCTGAGAATGAAGCATCACAAACACCTGGTATGTGGAGTTACCTTGGGTTACAAATAAACTCAATTTAATTACCGTATTGCTTTGATTAAGCGCCCGGGCGCTTATTTAATATTTTGGCTTTTAGGAAGGGCGCTTATTCGTGGAGGAGCGCTTAATCGAAGCATTATGGTACTTCATCTCATCAAATTGTATTATATTTAAGATATTAACACTGTGGTTAAGGTTCTAATTTGTTATAAAAAATACCTTCATATTTTTCATAATTATTACTAATCTACACGAATTAAATGACATTGCTATAGAAAACAACTTTGCAATTTCATTATTCTCATTCAAAATGTTGGAAAAGATAATTAAAGCTGTTGAAGACATGTTAGTGGTGAATTACAAATCAAAATATTAAACTTTGACATGGAAAATGACAAAATGTGAAATTATTCATTGATAGTTATTTGAAAGCTTCGTTGAGTATGAAAATAATTTTCAGGTGAGAGACATTTGCTTTTGAAAAATCAATTAAGAGAAAAGATCCGCAATGAGCGATATCAGAATCATTTGAAAATGGAGAAACAGCGCAAGATTATGAACGAAGATGAAGATGAGGGAGAGTTTGATGAAGAGGAAATGTCATCTTCAAACAGCGAAAGCGAGAAAGGTAGGTGTTTTGACATATTTAGCTGCTAATCAGCCCAGTTTAAAAAATTATTACCAGCAGCTTTTTTCTTTCAGGTTGAATATTTTGCTGTTTTTATACAAAGTAAAACTAAGTTACTTTACGAAGAACAAAGCATTACCTTTTACTGATGTTGAAATTCAATGGTTCTAGATGATTTTGGCTTTTTCTTTGAAAAAATATTTCTTTATGCAAATTGAGAATTAAAACAAGGTTGAATAGAGGTACAAAATTGATTTGATAGATTCGGAAGATGACGAAGTAGAAAAATGGAACAACGAAGACGAGCGAAAACAAGTGGAAGACCTGATGAACGCTTTGGATGCAAAAGCTGAAGAAGATGGACATGAAATCAAAGATGATCTGAACTCCTGGGATGACACTTCCAGTACAATGTCAAGCATTTTGCATGCAGGTCAAGGCGATCCTACAGGGAAAAGGATTTACCCTGTTGTAGAGGGCCGAGAGACACCTTGCACAAAGCTTTTAAGAAGTGTATTGTTAGATTCAACAAGTCACACAAGTACAATGAATGATGGAAGTAAAGACACTGAAGTAAGTTATAGTACGACTTTGTGGGCCAATGTGGAGATGGGTCAAGGGTGTTCTTCAGTTTGATTTGTTGTATTTAAATAAAAATAAATTTTATTTAATGAAAACAAAGTCCAGTATTAAGTTTCCTGCACCTGCACTCAATGTAGAACATGGTTGACAATGACGATGAAAGGTCACAATCGGCAGTTATAAAAAGTTTATTGTTATTAATTTTCACATTGAAGAAATTTACTTTGTTCGCATCTTTTGCCATATATATATAAATTGTATTTATTTTCAGTCGACAGTGTTAACTCTACCATGCGAGAATACTCAGGTATATATATATATTTGCACAGTTATTCATGATGAATTGTTGATAAGTCTTTCCTTTCAAACCACAGGATCTATACAAAACAGACGAATCAGCTGCTAATGATGAGGAGGAAAGCCAAGTCCCTGTCAACTTCAACTTTCAACTTGATGAAGACACACAGTTTGAGCAAATACTTGATTCGCAAGGGTAAACACAATGGTGCTTCTTCACATTGTTTTCTTATCTAATCTCTCATTTTAATGTAATTACCTGCCTGTCAATACTACCTTTGAATGTGAAATTTATTACTTGATTTACTTTTAAATTGCAGATTTTTGCAGAACAAGAAGAAAACGAAGAAACCGTGGCCGAAAAAATTATTTGATACAAACGAACCGGTAGCATCTTCTGAATTGTCCATGTCTGGTGTTTTGGGATTCTGCTCTGGAAAATTCCCTGACAAATCAACAGAAAACTTGTTTAGTGCAAATTTACCCACGGACAGTAACACAGAAAGTGGAGATGTTTTTGAGTTGTGCTCAGGCAAATTTACTGTGAACCCAACTTTTAATGGGCAAACCAATGACAAAGCTTTCCCTTTGTTTGATGAGAAAACTGATGATAGCGATTTACTGCAATTCTGTTCTGGCAAGTTTGCATCTCAACTAAACGTGAAAACGGAGAGGTCATCTACAGATGTTTGCGATCTGTTAGAAGAAAGCAACCTGTCCATTGTTAACAACTCTCTTGGTTTATGTTCACAACACAAATGCTCGGGACACTCGTCTTATGAAGCTATTGATGATGTCACCGATAATGCTGTTGATTTCTCCATTGAGATTTCAAACTCACAGAAACAAAAACTGGCAGCAGGTAGGTTTTGGTTTTAAGTAAAATGTTCACAATTATTACATTAATTCATACACTAAACTTTTTGTTTAAATTTAGGAGTATTTTACTGATATATAATTTTTATATTCATAAAATTTGTAACAAATGTCCTGCTAACATTTTTGAGTTTTTTAATTTAATTTGTTCTTTACTTTTGAATAATAGTTGTTAACAGCCGTAAAATTTTCAGATGAAGAGGAGAGAATTGGTGATGCTGTTGACGACACTCATTGCTCTGATGCCGAAGATGATGTTGGAGAAGATGTTGCAAGTAATGAAGAAGATCTGGATTCCTTCTACAATGAATCTGATAATGAAGAATTATTGGAATGGAGAAGATCCATGAAAGGGTACAAGAGATAGATATTGTTAATATGCCAAAATATCACCTTTATTAATGTTCACGTCGGAAGTTTTCAAATCCTTACAATTTCAATATATCAAAAGTCACAGTTAGTTGTACGTTGATTCGATCTCTATAAGGTGCAGACTCTAATAGAAGACTTTCTATAAAAGGTGGCACAAGTTGTAGCTGTGGAGATCGAAGATGTCTTAAACTTTAATTACAATACCGACAGGATTTTAATCCCAAGGTTTATTTTCCTTGATGATTTTCATTATTTTCTGCTGCAATTTCAGCAAGAAGAAGTTGAACAAGCGAGCTTTTTATGAGCACGAGGCAGAGTTATCAGGTAGTGATGTCGATTCTGATGATGAAGAACTGGGCAGCGGATATGACGAGTACGAAATTGATGAAGATGCGGAAACACTGCCTTTTGATGACAAAATGAAGAAGCAACTGCAACGATTACATAAGTAATTGCGTTTGTATTAGACTCGCTGTCTCATGAATTGACTTGCTGTAATATAGTGAACCCACGGTAGCATATTCACATTTTTATTCTGTAAAATGCTTAGAAATAAAAAAAAACATTGATCCGAAACAAATTTCTACAGCTTTCTTTTGTTATGACGCTGTCTCAGGCAATTTCCATCAAATCTTGAATAGAATTTTCGTGTATTGAGAGTGGACTTGTTGAAAAAGGCATTATTGATTGTAGAATACAGAGAGGGTTCAATTTTACAGTCTCATTAATTGTTCTCCTTTCGTTCAGCCGCAAGATGCTTGACCAGGACCAGCAGGAAATCCGACTTCTGCAGGAGATTTACCTCGAGGACGGCGAACTGGGCGCCGGGAACAAGCGCAAGCGAAACTTCCGTTGGCGTAACATCGATGACGTCAATTTGAAGGTTGATGCGCAGGGGGATTCTGGAGGTGAAGAAGAAGAGTTGAATTTGGATGGAGACGTAGAGAAGAAGATTGAGAGGCTACAAAAGGAGAAGTTTTTGCAAGATCTGCATGTACGTGATTGAAAAGTCTAAAGTTACTCCAATTTTATTCGTTATTTTGTTGTCATTCTAAACATGGTAACTAAAATCACTTGAGGGAATTTCTTAATACGAATCACGATAAAAACTCATTGACAGCATGCAATCTTTTCCATCGGCAACTAAATATATTTCGTGAGGATTGTAAGGATAAAGAAAACGGTGGTTACAAAGGCTGCCCGACATGAGACATGCCCGACCTTTAATTTTTATTCCAATTATATGGAATCTCTGATTTTTGGATTGGCTTTTTATTCAATGACATTTTCGCTTTTACTTTTGCATAGGCGTCGCTAGCAGACCATCTGGATGAAAGCAGTCAGTCGATATTGAACATGATTCAAGACTCGAACAATTCATCTAAAACAGGTATAGGGTGTTTCGGTTGCAAATTTTGCTTTTTGGATCATTTTTGTAAAGGGGCGTTACCTCGCCATCTCGTACGTATTTTTTCGTGGTGGAAGTTTCATTTTTAACAAGATGAGTTTTTATTTTATTTTTTTATTTATAATTTGCCTTTTCCTCGCTATATTTTTTCATTTGTCGTCTAACAAATACCCATTCATTTTCCATGTTAATGTTCTATGCAGAATGCCAAGTGAAGGCAATCGAAAAGTTCACTTCAAACTGCAAAGCGAAGCCCGTATCGAAAAAATATTTGGTGAGATTGTTTTATCTAAATTTTTACAAATTTTTTTCAAATTCTCAGTTTTAGTTTTCAGCGTTCTTTTTTCTTCAGGGTTCTTTTTTAAACGGAAGCAAAGCATTGTCTCGCTTATCATCAACGGCAGCTGGTAAAAAGATTGGTAAAACAAGTCGAACGTACGTCTTTCAAGTTGCCGATGAGAAAGTGACGAGTGAAACAGAAAACGTAAAAATTTCTTTATAAATACTTAAAACATTATAGTTAATATATCACACAATATAAAGAACAGCAACACAATTTAAAGAGCAAATGTTTCTGTTGGCTATTACATTTAAAGCGAAGCTCGTAGGGAATTTATTTATAATATATTTTTGGTTTAATCTTTGTGACTTTCTCATAGAAAACAAAGTCCATAAAAAGAAATACAACAGAACCTCCTGCGAAGAAAAAAAAGTTAAATACCACGATCCCCGTGCATCGGAACAATAGCATTTTTTGTCATTTGTGACGCGTTGAAGGTTTTTTTTTTTTTCGTTCTGAAAATTGTAGATATTATAACACCTAATTTTTGTATCTATATTTTATGTCAACAAAAATATATAATAAAATCATATTTGTTTGGAGGTTGTAATTTGACTCCAATTTATAAATTATCATTTCAGTTAGAATTCAGTTACTTTGATGTAATAAATTTTCGCAGGGACTTAATTTCGCGTTTCGACGTTTTTGAATATTTTCTTAAACCGGCACCGGGAACCGACATTAACTCTCGATTCGTTTTCACAACAAAAAGCCATATTTATTGTCGAAATATCTCCAAAAAATGAACTTTTATAGACGAATTCTGGCCAAGGAAACACTCTTATTGTGTCGCCTTAAGTATCGTTGGAAAGCTCTTATCCTCAGATACAAAAAAGTAGTCATTAGTCATTAGAAAGAGGTAAAATGTCCTTTTGAAGAGCAGTGCTCTGAAGGGCAAAGCATCAAGTAAAAACAGAAATTAAGTATGAAGTAGTGGAGATTTTGACTGGAAAATTTTCGAAAATTTTCTCATAAGAATTCCGCCAATCAGACATCTATTCAAAAATTTCGCGGGGACAAATTTTCGCGGATGGCTACTTCCAGATTTTCGCGGGGACTTGATTTCACCTGTTCCAGAAAGAAAGCTTTTCGTAGCAAGTTAATAAGAATGTTATATTGTAGAAAAACATGCTTTAAAACATTCCCTGCTCTCCTCCATAGCTATGAAGTCACATTCTTTCAAGTTTCAGTTGATCAACATACAGGAAGAACCTCATGAATCCATTGCTTGCAAAAATAGAAACAAATGGAACAATAATAAATAACTTGGGTCCTTGTTATTCCCCCCCCCCCCCCCCACCTGTTCAAAAACTGTTTTGAAGTGCATGTCTACACTATCAACTCTCTATAAATTATCCAACTTTTACATGTAAGAATCAGTTGACTCTTAATTTTGGCGAAGTTGTGAAGTTCTGTGAAAATGAATCTGCTAACTCTTCCTAATGTTGTTCATGACAAAGCATCAAGTATCCATTTTGCAACAAAGAAGAATTTTGCATGATCTAAGAATTTGTGTTAATGGTCATGCAATGGCACGTCAACTACGAGAGAAGGGTGATAGATGGAGATGTCCTAGAATTGAACCTTGTGGAATTCCGCAAGTTATCAATATCTGGTCTGTTTCAGATGAAAAAGATTAAAGGAATATATATATCTGTCTGTATATATTATAATACGTGTCATAAAAATATTTATTTTATAGTTGGCGAATGCGCGATGGAGGTTGGGCTATGATGTTGGCATTGTAGGGACGAACCCAGAAAACTGAAGAGTTTGTGGCGTTCAACCTTCCAACGTGATGCAAAGCTTAGAATTGCGATAATACATGTGTTTTTGGTAAACATTTTGCTGCAGACAAAGATGTTCAATTTATCTTAAAATTATATTCACATCGGCGAAATTTGGACAAAAGATGTTGTCATCCGTCTTGGTTCGAGACACTCAACAACCGGAATTTCAATATCGCAAATACAGAGAAAGCAAAATGTTTTTTAAATATGAGCGAGTGAAACCAGGCCAGAAAAAGAAGTTTCTAAACCGTTTTTAAGTTCACTAAAGCTAAAAGCGAAACAAAAAAAACATAAACGTTCTTGCTCATGGTGGATCGCAAATTCATTTTAACGCGTTTGAGTTTCGAAGATTCTCTCTTCTGATGCATTGCTTGTAGGAGTACTTTTATTAATCCATTGCGCTCTTTTGGAGATGTTTGGTTCATTAATAAACGACTTGAAAGAAGAAATGAACAAAAGAAAGAGAGAAAGAACTAAAGGTTCTTTAATTTTACCGAAACAGAGAAGGGGCAATTGCCGATTGCGGCGCTGGATGGTTAAAAACAATTATAGAAGAGGATGACATCATATTCGCCATTCTCAAAGACTTCCTTCGCCATGCAATTCAGGAAACTTAGCGCTCACAAATAATAATCATTGTCGAATATTCTGCTCACCAGCTAGAAATTCTTTGTGAAGGCTTTGAAGAAAAAAGTCGAAAGAATGTCAAAAAAGTAAGAATGATCAACGATATGCAGGGACAGTAGGTTAGAAATGGATGAAAATCAGTGGTAATTTAATGAAAGAAAACGCTATATCAAAGATGGGTTCAAGTATGTTGGAGTTGACGTCGAGCGAAGGAGTTAAAAACTGAATAAACCATGTTTAGCATAACATTAGTATGATTCCTGACTCTTCTAATCTGCATACTGTCTGTAAACATATAATGAGAAGAATTTGTAAAAGGTTTCCCCGTATAACTCTGAAAAACACCTCATTTTTGGGTGAGGAATCTGAAAATCATACTTAGAAAAGCAGAGGAAAATACTTTTCTCACTATGTCAACAAGGAAGATGCCGTGTGAGGAGATTTTGAAACTCATGTAATACAATTAGTAGCAAAGGAAATACAACCTGTGCTGGTGTGAAAATGATTATGATTATTATACAATATGAGAACGGTCATTACAGAGTGACAGATCACGGCAGACAAATACCATTCTTTATGCCAAATTATAAAGATTCTAAATAACATCACATTGCATTCATGTATTGCATCTCATTGATTGGGCATTAACCAGTCTCTGAAAACTTGTGCGTTGCTAACTTTCGTTTAACTGTTTACCAAGTGTTTACCCAGCACCCCAATCACTTGGGGGTTAGCCACGGCTATTGACGAAGCCCCGGACAACGTAAAATCTGAAGTCTTGCGTATGTCAAAGATTCAACAGGTTCTTGACATTTATGTACTGTCCAGCACAACTATCACTAAAATATTCAATCTTATAATTTTTTGAGAGATGCTCCTTGACAAATGTATGGAAATGAAGGAAATGAAAGAAATAAACAAAACTGGTATGCTCCAGATCATCAGGGGAAAAACGTAATGATGCAGGTTATCCATCTTTGTAATATATCACAACTGCATGCAGAGTACATTTGACTTTATTCCAAAGGTAACCAAAAATATTAACAACAAAAGCGTAACAAATAATACTTCGAAAATGCTAGGCAAATGCGATAAAAAGGTATACAAAGTACTGATTTATAAGATATTTTCACTTCATGAAATTAATATATTAGAACAAGAATGCAACGATTATGAGAAGGAAGAATGCTCAAAAATTCCTCCTATAAACATTTCTCGCAATAAATATGTTTATCTGGTCTCACAAAATAAGCTTTGTGATAACAACAATGTTTGTCAATCACTCAAAACAAGTTAATAAACTACTAAGTTACGGATTCAATGAAATTGAGTATGAATGGTTTTTGATTATTTATTCAACCGAAAACAAAGTGTAACGGAATTGCATCGGAATGTCGACCTTTGACGATGGTTGTCCCTCAGGGACCAATAACGGTTCCTCTGCTCTTTATCTTACTTATAAACGATTTACTCGATCATATTATAAGCTCCAAAGTGGAAGAGTATATTGACGATACTGTAGTGCTTTATTAAAGCGGAAAAAAACAACACAATGACTATGATTCAGTTTTTTCATGGCAAGTATTCCTGGAATCCGCTACAGAGATTCTAGTCGTTAATATTGAGAAAATAAGGCTTCTGCTGGCCCGGAGAGCCAAATGCCGGGAACTAGGAGGCGGGTAGACACCTATGTTATTACTACTACCTCGTGGTGGCAAGGAGATTTCCATCTGATCCAGATCTCTCGGCCCTTCCTGGAATCCGCTACAGAGATTCTATTCGTTAACATCGAGGAAGGCTTCTAGTGGCCCGGGGAGACAAATGCAATTCTTGGCGAGTATTTATAAAAGGCTTCTCGTCGCTTACGTCTTCTATATTGCCACAAGATGCAGCAAAATCGATATACCAAAAATATGATCGTCCCAGTTCACAGCTACTCAGTGTTCTTCTGTTAAACGTTACTGTTACCCATAAACGTAAACTGGATGTCATTCACACCCGTGCTTTGAAAGTGATGAACTGGAAAAGCAACGTTAATGTCGCTTCAAGAAATACTTTGAGATTCATTCTCGTGAACATTCCTCACGTAATAACGCAATCTTACTTCAACTGCATAAACTAAAGCTCGAATATATGCACGCTGTGAAGTTCCCTTGTAGTAATTTATTTAACATATATCTTAATTTATGGATTAATTAACCTCATATTTAGTTATAGACATCTTCCTCCACTAAATTAATCTTTAATATTGTTTTTTAGGAACTGTCATATGCGTGTAAAACACGAAAAGAAGAAAAGGAAAACTTGATAAAAATTTAATAATATCGTTAGTTAGGATGTTTACGCTCAACCGAGTCACCCATTATAGATAATAGCTAAATACAAAAATGAATGATCGATTTACTATTTATTACTAAGTACTAAGTTGGTACTAATTATTACATTGTCTCTTTTAATATCAGAATAAATTTCGAGACTGGGATTACCGTGTACTGAATTGAGTAATATAGAATGTAAAAATATAAGTTAAGGGGATAAGCTCTATACGGGAATATTAAAACTTATCACTAAGGCGATGAACGTCATGGTGTTGTCTTGGTTCTGTTGCGATTATCTTGTAGAATATGCACTTGGAAAAAACACCATTTGTTGTTATTGTTCTGCAACTGACGGAAGACGAGATGCAGCTCCTCTGAAACCCCGGAGAACAGTGTTGCCTGAGGGCGAGTATGTAATGGACGCCCTATCGCCAAACCTATTAAGAAGAGATACGACGCCTACGTACTTATACTTTTTATTGTAAACGGTTATATCTTTTACCTTTGTGAAAAACAAAGTGTGACATAGTAGCATGCTAAGATCTATTTGAACTATCTTCAATCCTCGCAAATACTTCATTTGCTGATTTGACAGCCTCTGTTATACCAGCTTTGTTAAAACCATTTAGAATCAATTCTTTTTGCTGCTTTAGGTAGGTGTACATAACTATCCAACGTGCATGCAAAGGCTTTAAGTCAAAAATTTTTAATGACACTTTAACATCACATGGAGCCACACCACGTTTTAACTGGTCACTAACACGATCCCCATACCATGTGTTGAATTTATGAGAGATGAACTTCTTAGGTTGATTGAAATATCAAGGGGCTGGAACTATTTGGTCAAATTATGGGGTACATTACTAATTCACACTCATTTTTTAGAACACAAGGCTCTAATCTCAGTGTTATCTTGACCCTTGAAGGTTTCCATTACGATTAAAGAAAAATTGCTTTTTGTTTGGGTAACCAAGCTCTTCTTTCTTTGCTTTAAGATAGAGAAAGATAATTTTCTCGAACAAGCTGACACACTTTTCATAATTGAATGATTTGGAGTGAACGTAACATCAAAGCAATGGGAAACCATATTTGTGTAAACAACGCTTAGTTTTACCATTATAAACGAGTTGAATAGGTCAAGAATATATTGCTTTACGTGGATACCATGTTTACAAAGAAACATTATGGTCCAATGCAAAAGTGAATGAGGAAGCAAAAGTGGAATTAGAAGCAGATGCTAAATCACTTTCAACCGAAAGCTTCCATTATATAAAACACCTCCCTGAAAGAAAAATCCTTTTTTCGTACATTCCAATTTCACGTTTCATTATCCTTCCATTATCATCCGTTCGTTATTGTCATCTGTTTCACCATCGAGGCTTCCACTCATCATCCGAATCTGACTGGAAGCTTTCTTTCGGCGTCACAAAATTTTCAATGTCTATACCACCAGTTATAACTGCGGCTTCGAATCTCCACGTCTTTTCATCCAGTGAATCGACATGGTGAAATGGGTCCAAATTTGGTAGCCATAATTCAGATAACCGATCTTTTTTCAGAAGAAAAATGTTGTTACGAGCAGCAGTTCTTCCAAACAGACATCAAATGAAATCATTGAAATTTCAGATTCCGAATAAATAAGTGACTTCAAACATTCTTTCCTTACTGCTCCCCGCCAAAACTCTGCATTCGTTAATGTACACCGTTAATTTTGCGATTTTAGGCCTAATTCGCAAACTTTTATGACGCATTCTTTTATACCAACATTAATTTATGTCCTTAAGGTAAGTTTTTTAGAGGACCTTACTGGAACATTGACCTACAAAGTGAGTGAAACAGATTTTTATTTTTTTAGCTCAAACCGTTCTAAAGATATTTATTCCAGCGTTCAAAAATGCATGTTCTGAGAAAATAACGTATAAAGAAAAAATGAAGTTTCAATGTATGACCAATGATTTCCGGGAACCAAATTAGATTTTAGCTCTGTAATAAAAAACGCTTTAAACGCCCCCAAGAGTGCAAAAATTAAGTGTTTCTGAAGGTTTTCGACGTTGCCAGAGGCGTTGCTAAGGAAAATTTTGACTGATAGATCCTACAAAATTTTAAATATCTTTAAAACCAAAAACGATTTTGAAAAACGGTTCGAAAATCTGAATTCCTTGATAATTTTGGAAGCTATATAGGTAAAATAAAAAATCCCCCTTAACATCTCCTCCCTGGATGAACTCTCGTAGACAAACAAATTGAAAAGAGCTTGCCTTGAATACACTGTATTTCCAACATAGAATGTAAATGATAATGCCATGAAGTGCGTGTGAGTTAAAAAAATAAGGCGAGAATATAAAAACAACACGTATACACAAATAAAAATACGCACATCAAAAGATATATAACTATGTAATAACGCAAAACAATACGAACCACTATATAGGTAAATACACGGAACAAATAAAAAAGGTTAGGTTATAATGTAAATGAGTAACTTGTGGAGCACTTTCACCTCGGAGCCTTGCCAGACGATTAGGTGTAAATGGCCGACATGATGTACTGAAGGAAAAATACAATAACTTAATGAAAATAAGGCACAAGAGACAGTTTTTATTACTTTTGTTACATAATAACTGTTAAAAATTTCATCTTTAATAATGCAATATGTTGTCTCCAAATAAACTTACATCATCCAACGAGAAAGATTTGCCTTGGTACGAAAGGTACGATTCTAAAGGTAAAAACACAGGTATGTAAGGTATGAGCAGATGAGTGCGTTTTCTGCGACAACAAACCAACAACTTACCGAAACTGGAGCGAATCCGACAACACACTTGAATGAAGTCATCGAGTGCCACATTGCCTCGCTTGTTCACATATCGAAGAACGATAGAGGAAAGGGCAGGCGAGCTGAGTTTGAAGCCAAGTTTAGAGAGAGCACCTCTCAACTCTACAGCAGTCATGTCACCACTGTTGTCTTTGTCGTAAGTTTTGAAGCAGTTTTTCCACTCCATTATCGTCTGCCAGCACGCACGGAACTCGTCAAAATCTAGCCTTCCATTGCGGTCGCGGTCTGTCATCGCAATCATACTACGACATGCTTCCAAACTGAAACTATCTTCTTTAAAGGCCATAGTAATAACCTTTCTCAATTCAAAAGCATCAATTTCTCCATCCTGAAATGTAAACAGTAATTGTCTTATGTAAGTGTTGCCATGGCGACAAGACATAACATAAAAAGTTCACAGAATTCAATAATGATGTGCAAAAGACTCTTTCCAATTATTTCACACACTACTTTAAAGTCACTTACAGCTCCTGAAACTTGCTCAAAGAATGACTTGAACTTGGAATTGAAAGCTTCGTTTTCAGCTTCCGATGGCTGAAACAGCAGCAATTGGAAACATTGCGTATTTACTCAGTAAAGCAAAATAAAATGCTTGATTCTATTGGCCATATCTTAAAAAAACATAACAAAAATGAATATTACCTTCTTCCTCTTCATTTCAATCTGAGTTTGAGTATCCATGCAACTGTAATAAAAAAGACTTTTAATGAATGCCCACAAACATGTCTCAACATGAAGAATGAGCAGGCAAAGTTATGCTAAACAATTAACTGGATGGGTAACTAAAATATACTGAGACACGTGAGAGAAGGATTTTTGCGTAAAAAATAGCAATATAAGGATTTCGCACTTTGAATTATGAGGCTTCTCGGAGAATATTCTCATCAAGAAATCTCCCTCTTCTCCTGACTTGAACGTAGACGGCATGATAACATATTCACCAGGAGGGAAACTGAAACGACCGGTCACTTCACGAGCATTGACAAAGTTCTCAGAGCGCGCAAACGATTTGTGATAAAGAAAAAAATCTTTTCCCAGTCTACCATTATCCATATATTCTTCGCTATCATCTTCAACCTGTATGTTGACAAAACAATAACATTTAAACCTTAGGTGTCAATAGTTCCTGAAAAGTTATTCTCAAAATGTTTCTGATACGCCATAAATAAATGTTGGAACAAACAGTAAAATTTCAATTTACTTGATTGTATTCATAAAACTCAGGTTTTGTGCAGTTTGTTTACCTTGTAAACAGAGAAACCAATTGTGAGATTCTGAGCACCAACCCGCTTTTGCTTACGTCGTCCTTTTTGTATCAAGCCAATCACAATTGTGCAGTTATCAACATCATCATCATCGTCAGGATCTTCCAAGTTCACTCTAAGAAGAAAATAATACTAGATAATGCACTTAAAAATCATGTCTTCTTTTCCTATACAAGATTAACGGTCACATGTTATATGATTTTACGAATTATTGTATGAAAGATTACCTGTATTGTGGATTCAAGAAAAATGTTTCCACAAAGTTACGACAGCCTCCTGCAGAGACATGATTTTGCCACGTTCCCTGATTCAATATCATCTCCCAGCGCTTGCGATCCGAATCACCGGCAGAATCTGGGCTCAACATACAAACCTCAACTTTGGTGTAATTTCGCACAAAGTCTGAGAATGACATCCTTAAAAGCAACATTGACACTTGTTACATGGAGACACTGAAATACATTTTGACATACAAAAGAAACAACAAAAATTAAGTTAAATAATTTCTTGATACCATAAAGTGTTTAAAACATTTATCATATATCATCAAATATATTTTTATTTTCAAAAACTTACCAAAATTCACCATCATCATCATAGCTTAGATTCAATTCCCTCTTATCCTTATCTGAGAGTGTTCTCCATTCATCCGACCTAAAAGAGATAAAAATCTCCTGAAAAAGCAACAACAAAAGCATTTACTGTGATTTGATAGTTTAGATAAGTGACACTTTTGTTGCCATTTTAAAATTTTTTTTAGGTAATGTTTACGTAATGAAGTCACAACCTTATCTCCAACTAAATTTACAAAGGAGAAAACCCATTATTTGTCTTTTGAATGTTTTTAATACAACTAAGCATACTCATCACTCCACGGGCCATTCCATTCGCGTTCATTACCCCACGGATTACGGATACGAATAAGTTCAACATCTCTAGCCTGGTAAAAAAAAACCAACAACAAAATGGCTGGAAGAGGTCATTTGGCAAAAACATTTCTAAACCTTTTGAATACTTGCACAAGTACAAACAAGTAGAAAGTTCATTTTGATTTCCACAAATTTCTCCTGTTTTACTACTATGCAATCACATAGACTTAAATCAGCATTTAGAGAGGCCTATGTCCTTATTGTTCTAAATTTGGTTTACCACCAAAAATCTAACTCATTGCAAAGGCTAAATAAGGTCACAGCAAATATATCACACAAATAGTTTTTTTTGTTACCTTTAGACAAAACTGTATAAAGTAATGTTGCGTAGGGCACAAAAGATAATTTTTAACCCTAAATATCGTAACAAATATCTTTTACTGTTTCTTTTTAAAAACGTACCTTTGCAACCCTGGTTATTGTGTAAGCATGTCCTTTTATTAACCCATTGTTCAACTTGGCCTCAATTTCATTAGGTTTTGCTTCAATTGAACAGCACATGAGAGACTGTCGATCTTGAGCTTTACAGAGAAGTCTAAAAAAGTTTTGCGGAGCTTTAGCTGTGTTGAATGTCTCAGTTACTCCACCAGTAAAATCTTCCATGGCCTCGCTCGTTTGTCCACCTTTCAAAGCTTCATAGGTACCACATAACCTGATGATGAAGAAGAAGTACCTCAAAGTAAGTCAACAATATAGTGCAAGCAAATATATAAATTATTATCAAACCTTTTCCTTAAAAAACTGGATATCACAAAGAATAATTCTTCTTACTTGGCATAAGCCTTTTCCAAAAGAGCAGACCAAAATTCATTGTTTTGAGCTGAGTGCAGAAAAACAAGTTTGTTGTTGTATGTAGGCAATCGATCATCAACAACTACTTCGTGCCAATTACCATACTGCCAAAATCTGAATCGCACTAAACCACAATATTCCTCTGTGAAACTCTGGTCTGGTGGAACAACTTGATACAGAAGCCCTTCATACTGGCATAAAGCAGCTACAGCAGCCAGAAGCCAGCAATCTCCCAACATTCCTTGTGTGATATCAAATCTACTTGCACCTCCGACAAACATTTTTGGGTCAGACACTATTTCCTAAAGAAAAAATGGCATATATATATATATACGTTAATTACATATCCTTTTTAAATTTTGTCTTACATTAGGTCGCTTCCATACAAAAGGGCGTGGAGGTTTTTTTGAGAAAAACAAGCTTTCGTCAACAGCCGGAAAATTAGGATCTTCAAAGAGTGATCCTGACTTCAATAACTTTCTTTTCAAGTCATTATAACTAATACCACTGTGTGGAATTGCATTTGATGGAGATTTTGCATCTCCAACTGCTTTGTGGGCACCACCCAAATGGTAACCGGAACTCCCAGTTGATGTAAACACTTTTGTTTTACTCATTCCAAAAACTTTCTAAGCTGAAAAAAATCATAGATTGCGAAGAGCATTATATATAATTCATATAAAAACCGTACAGTATATATATATACATTTAAAAAAAATGTATTTAGACTATGGCTCTCACTATACCGGATAGCTTCTCATAACATAGTCAGACTATGATAGTGTTAGTGGCAAAGAACACCATTTAGCATTGGAAGCATTCGGTGTCCAAAGGGAGAAGAAAAAATAAACATTAGCTACAGCAGAAATGGAGAAAAAACAACACATCTTACAACACTTATAGAGGAGCAAGCGTCAATGCGAACTGCAAGCATTTTAAATTTTTAAAGTAAATATGTTTTACCTGGTAGTGAGCTAACTTGCAAAAACGCAGTGAATGTGCAGACGGTTGTGCAATTTGAACGAGGTTGGATAACTAATATGACACACCTCATTTAATTAGCCTGGATGCCGCGCCATATAGGCTTGTGATGAGGGAGATAATATTTAACGGCTTAATCCGATTGTAAGGGGACAAAACAAAAGTCACAAACAAACAGAATTAAAATACTGCAAACGTAAAAAGAGGTTTTCAATATGTTTAAAGGCGTGTTCTTCCGCAACAAACATAACAAAGGACTATATATATCTGTATTATAAATCAGGAATATATCTATAACGAACTTAAAATTTTAATCGGTTTTTATTATAGTTGGGAAATAAATTCAAGGGCACAACCGCACACAAAACAACATCGTTTATTTAATATTTGTGTAATCACAAATATCGTAAAATGACAGAGACGTTATTTAAAACAAAATACTGTAAACGTGTTTTTTTCTTTTTGGACTGAAATATTCGGTCATTCTATTCACACGTAATATAAAGATGCCACATCCGAATAGCTACATTCTCCGCTATATTTTAGTCGACTAAAACAATAGATGGCTGGATTTTGAAGAATAGCTATATTAAATTTGTTTTGTGTTACTTTATAAATAAGATTTAAAAAGTACTTTAACCTACCAAACAAATCGTTGTATTGCAGGAATCGCGCAAAGTATGAATGCGAGTATTTTCCAAAAGAATCAACCAAATACTTTGTTTACTAACGTCGTAATATTTCTTGACAACGTGTCAGGTTTAGCCTGGTAACTGGTATTACAATGAATTTGTTACCTATCAAATGAGCGCCCAGAAGTTGTCTTAAACTAGTCAAGTTTTAAAGGAAAGAATGAATCACATTTCAAAACTGAATCTGGGATAGGAATCAAATATTTATGCAAACAAACTAGATACGTTGTTAGTTTTGTTAAAGATTTATTAAATTGATGTCATCTACCCGATAACCGGAACTTTTGACGCAGAATAATTGTGCTCGTATACATGGAAATTCTATACTTTCCACGCGCTTGTCAAACTTACTGGCGT
Source organism: Candelabrum cocksii (assembly GCA_963930725.1). NCBI lineage: Eukaryota > Metazoa > Cnidaria > Hydrozoa > Anthoathecata > Candelabridae > Candelabrum > Candelabrum cocksii. The sequence continues at coordinate 10,452,266 of OZ005666.1, read as the reverse complement.
TTATTTACAAGATATGACAACAACGCTAAATTTAATATTAAAAGGTTTTAGTATTCACGCCAACTGCTGTCAAATGATGAATCAGTTAAAATAAATTACATAACTCAACTAGTTGCACGCGAAAGATAAAAAGACCAATTTCCGGAATTATGAGACATTTTTTGAGCATCATTTACAACGAAAACAACTTTGAGTTTTTTTCTGATTGCAGGGTTAGTGTTATAGCATTAAAGCGCGTAAAAGGGGCGTTGCTACGACAGTATCGTGTCAGAACGTATATTCACGAAACTGAGCAAGCAGCACTTCATGTAGCGCACAATATATTTTTTTACCTCGTTTTGAATTTCTAACCAATCAGAATCACGTGCCATTCGTCATTTCTTGTGTATTTTAAGACATGAATTAAAACAATTTTACATTACACAAAATACATTCACAAAAATCGTCTAATAATATTGATCACTCTTTAGAATTCAGTTCTAGTACTTCTTGAACCAAAGGAAGAGTCAAAATGGTTAACAGGTGGCCAATACGTAACTAGGCTTTTCCAACGACGCCATCCACTGCCAAATTGAGCTTCCTACATTTCCTTTAAAAACAATGTTCAATAGGTCTTTTTTATGCATGTTTTTACACTTTCCTCAACTATTTACTGTTCATAGATAAAATATATGATTCCCGGACATTTCCCCGACGGACGTTTCCCCGACAGACGCTTCCCCGACGGACATTACCCCGACGCGGACAATTCCCCGACCGGACATATCCCCGACGCGAACATTTCCCCGACCGGGCAATTCTCCGACGCGGATATTTCCCCGACCAAATGTTTTGCTTGTTTGTTTTTAAACGAGGCTTCCAGAACGCTCATTAAGCATTATCATGAAGACCCCGAACCGTAATTTTAGTATATTTAATTGCACCCATTTGTGCTATGATTATTTTTGAAGAAATACGACGTTTTTATTTATAACCGCTCACTAAACAACTTTGTGATAGCATGGTTAAGAGCCGAACGCCATTACCAATGCGCTATCGCCGGAAATTGTTTTTTATAGTTCACAAAAAGTGACACAAGTTATTATCTTGAGCAATTAGTGATAAATGATATTGAGATAAAAGATCACACCTGCAACAAAACGTAATTGCCGTAATGAAGTAATTGCTATTTTGTACATCCACCAATCAGATATGTATCTATTGTCACCCAAACTTTTTTTTTTTTAAATTTATTTTCCAATTGCATACATATATGAATTTTGTGCATACAGCTGCGGTACTCGTAGAAGACCGTAGAATTTCTTTTTGATAAAGGGTGAAAAAGGGAATACTTTGTTTTTTGAGTGTTAAGGGTTAATTTATTTGCGTTGAGCCAATTAGAAACATTTTCCAATTCCTTGTTCATTTTTAAGAACAGTCCATTTATGTTTTTATCAGAAATCAATATATTGGTATCGTCTGCAAACATACATAGGTGACAATAACGTAGAGGATTTATGGAAGTCATTAATATAGACGAGAAATAAAAGTGGTCCTAATATAGAACCCTGCGGAACTCCACAAGTTATTTTACAATAATTGCTATTTTTGTGTTTCCTGATGCTGGTCGATAACAGCAGTTTATTATAATGTTGCGAGAGCCCTCGTTATTTATTTCGACTGAAATAGTGTCTTTGTCGCTGTAGTCATGCAGAACTCGGTAAATCAATTGTTTCTGTAGATCAAAACACCGCCGCCACGCTTCGACGACCTTCTTTCAACATGAATTGCATTGTATCCAGACATAGAATGCGAGAATATTCGTCTATAAATATTTTTTACAAAATCGATCAGATTTCAACGTAGATTCTAATTAATAATTATTGTTTCTTTGTTATTATGTTTTGGTCTTTTTTTATTTCCTTTATCATAGGACTTCATAAACCACTTCCGTATGTCAGCTTGCTTCTCTTCACCGTATGTTTTAAACTTTGTTTTTGGACCTTTTTGTTGTTCATGTGATGATGATTTACTATTGGCAGTGTTAACAGTTTCCACAAACGAGCCGACAATAACTTCTTTCTCCTTTGGAACATCCATATCATTTAATTTGACGACAGGAAGGTAGTGTTCCAATAAAGGTTTGTTCTTTGTTGTGGCAATCAATTTTGCTGTAAACTTACAAGGTATTTCGAGGCCTCCTTGAACTAAAACCGATCTTCTGTAGTGTGTACTAGTCAACTCTGCCGTCACGGTCGCCCAACGATCTAATAAGTATTTTTATAAGTTTTTCCTGATAAGGAAGATGGAAATGATGGCGGAGAATTTCACCCGGGGGTAAACGTTGATGTTGATGCAGAAGATGATGAGTCTTAGGATATTTGCATTGTACTTGCTATTTTGTAGTAACATCGTTTTTCTTTCTTCGAAGCCTATTGAAGCCTACGTGACGTTGTCTAGTGTTTTCGGCTCGATTAGTGCATGTTTATTGGAATAGATCTAAAGTCTAAAGTTTCCTTTAAAACAATATATTTATTTTCTCAATAAAATAGCACAAAGCTTTTCGTACGTCTGTACGTCATCAGGTGCATAAAAAATATGTACACTAAAAAACTAAAACGTTGTCTAAATAGTATGTAGATCGTAAAAGAAATCATAATTAAAAACATTATTTACACAAAATCTCATGGGAGCTATGTTACACCATTTCTAAAAAGTCGTAAAAATCTAATATCCAGTTGGTCATTAATGCTAGGTCTTTGTTTTACAACATAAAAAGCTTCTAATATTTTTCTTTTACGAGAATCTCCTGGTGCATTAGAAATAACTTTCCAACTAAAAGCATGACCAGTGTTACTCAAAACATGCTTTGACGGCTCTGATTTTCTAGATAGCTGATCATGTTCACGCGTATTTGTGCGTTTCTTTTTGTCTCGCCAATGTACACCTCGTCGCACGAACACTTTCCGTCATAAATTACATTCGACTTGTGAGAAACTTTATCTTTCAACGGAAAAAGTGTCTTTAATTTTCTCGTTTTAAATATTACCTCTAACTTTACTTTACCGTTCGTAAACATTTCAGTGCGGGATTTTAAATTGTATACCGATTGTTCGTTTTTTGGACAAAACGGGATTTGTATTCTTGTTGTGACTTTCTTCTCCACTTCAAACAACCAACTGGGGATAAGAGGCTCACCGTCATTGTTGTCAAAGGATCTCATCACAGAGTTGATGAACGCCACTGGATATCCTGCGGATTTGTATTTTTTGAAGATCCTTTCCTTTTCGTTTAGGAAGTTTGAGCTGATCCTTTTTGCTCTAAATAAATCTCCGTTGATGATATTTCTTTTGTCTTTCTTAGGTACAGAAGAAGACCAATGAAATGGCAACTTTGTATCCTTAGCCGCAATAACAAATGACAGGTTCTTGTCGTGACGTAAAATTTTTTTTGTGTTCATATTTTTTATGCACCTGATGATGTACAGACGTACGAAAAGCTTTGTGCTATTTTATTGAGAAAATAAATATATTGTTTTAAAGAAAACTTTAAATCTTTAAACTGCATCTTATATTTAAATCTAAAGTCTGGTCCGTAGAAACTGCTTATAAGAAAATCCATCTCCGATTTTTCAAATAATCCGTAGGTTGTATTAATTTTGGAATGAATTGAGTGTTCAAACGGTAAGTTGCATGGAACGACAAGAAAATTATCGTAATTTCAACTTCACTCGCAACATTTAATGTACGCAACTTTTTATGAATGTCCTGTCTCGCAACATTTAATGTACGCAACTTTTTCTTTTAAAGTTGCGAAAATAAAATCGCAACTTTTCTTCCTTTAAAGTATTTAATTGTCCGCGTGGGAGAAATGTTCGGTTGGGGAAACGTCCGTAGGGGAAATGACCGTCGGGGAAATGTCCGGTTACCAAATATATATATATATTTTTTACTAGGCAGAAGAACCATCTATGTAATGGTACAATTAAAACACGATTATTAAACAACAAAAGTATAATTCATTTTTTTTGGAACAATACAAAGTTGCTCATGATCCAGTCCTGTTCGCAAACATCAAACTCTCGTCAGATGAAATACTTATATCGTTCAAAGTGCTGTTTGATTTCAGCAAGACAGCCAAATGCCTCTTCGCCTCTTTATAGACACCTTCTGCCTTCAGGTAAAACTGAGCAAAAGAAAACAACAACAGGGTAATGACCTTCCAGGCTGTATCAACGACTTGTCTGTTTTTAATGAAAGAAACTTGATTGACTTTTTGCTTCAAAAAAAAATTTCATGGTTTGTTTGCAACCAGAATAAAAATTCCATTTTAAGTATTAAAAAAGAGATAAATGATTAATTTGGTTAATTATTAAAAAGTAGTTGCTGTTGTGGTTACAGATTGAACAGCTTCACTCACAAGCAACGCAGATTTGTCATCCATTCCTTCAGCCACCTTCTGGGCAACCGAAGATTTGGGGTGCGCCGCCACATACAGGGATATTAGACTCATCGCGCTCTTTAATCTGTTGAGTAAAATGAAAAGAACAATTCCATATCCCCAAAGTTTATTTAAAATGCATGCAGTAGACTCCTGAACTAATAAACTCCAAAGTTTGTTAGATCGGACGGTCATAAAATCGGAAGTTTATTATAGGGGTTTGAAGGGGGGTTTAATTTTGTTCGCTAGATTGATAAGATCGTCAAACCCCGTATTCGTTAGAACCATAGTACATAAAATACTTCTATAGAAGTAGTCGTTTGTAATATCAATCTACATTACTGCGTACTATACGAATAACCGAATCAAGGTTGTATTTAAAGAGACAGACAATTGAATCGTTTACGAATCATTCAGCAACAACAAAGTCATCGAAGTTACCTGTCTGAATTGATGGTTTTCAGCAGCAGATTATTGATGTTGTCTGAATGAACTAAATAACTGATGAGCCGATCAAAGTGCACTGTCCCATGAACACTTGCAAACAGTTCGCGAGTGTTGATGTAATCGAACACCTCTTCTTCAATCTAAGCAATGCACGCACGCATCACGCGCTGCTGATTGGCTAGATACAGAACTTACTTCCCCCGGTAAATTTCTTAACTAAGAGTCCTGTTTCGTTATCAATATATTATATCAACATATCAATATCAGTTAATTTTAATCAAGAGCTTTTAACTTTAGTTAGATAAGCATTATTAATAATTAAAGAAAGAAATATTGTCAATAATCAACCGGCAGGCGAACACAAAACGAAGGGGGAGTTTACATTGAAGCAGTGACAGCAGAAATACCGCAAGAACCAGAAGGTTAAGCAATTGAAGTTGTGAGTGGTTTTCGAAAGAGAAATCTAGAGTTTCTACCGCATCTAAATGTCCATCCATGAATCCCTCCTGTCGATGTTTGTTCACTTCTGTCAGGATGTACTCCATACCAACGCCCTCTAACAACGCCTGTCAAGAAACAGAAGATAGACGGAAACCCAAACCTCTGTTGCCATAGCAACAGATGAGATGTACTAGTATTTAAATATATATTCGCGTATAAATCATAGTCTTAGTTTTAACCGCTACATAAGTTTGAAATGTCAGTGAAAGTAAAGAGCAGATGTTAGCGTAAACCAGCCTACTTGAATTTCTCTTTTTCTTAGTTCTTGATCGGGTATGAGCTTGGTGCATACGAGAGATTGAATGTGAAGACCAGCTTTCGACATCACTGAGGCAATCTCGGGAAGTCCAAGATCGAAGATTACTGGACATCTGTGCATTAAAAAATATTCAATTCGGTTTTAGAGACGTTGCAATTGTGTATACAGGGGCGAATCTAGATTGCAGCTGCAGTTGCTACAAACAATATTTTAAGACTTTTCCACACAATAATTGATTTTGTTTTTATCTATCAATCCAATTAAAAATGACCGGATTATCAATCAAAACTTTACAGCGTCTCGCAATTTTGCAAATTAATAATAATCTATTTTATGTTGGCAATAAATTGCGAAAATATATTTGCGACAGAGCGAGTACAATCTCCGTTTAAAACCTCGATGTCCGAGTATGCTAGGCCAAAATTTGAATGAACAAACAAAACATTTTTTGCAACATAACATTAGCATTTTGCTACAGTTATTAAAAGATATAACTTGAAATAAAAAAAATTTAACCCCCTGATTTTCGGTTGGTTTTTAGGTATTTCAGTGGGATACTTCGAAAAGGCTAAAAGTCATTGGCGACTTCACTATAGCAAAACTATTAACTCTGTATAATAATAAACAACATTTTTATTTAAAATTTTTATTTTTAAGGTGAATAAATTCGACATTATTACATTATAATGATAAACAACATTTTTATTTAAAACTTTTATTTTATTTTAAATTTTAACTCTGACTGTATATTTTTAATTTGAACGGAACCGGATATTCTGTTCATGTGCTTCATGCAATGTCATTGTCGCTCTGATTGTCGCTAGAAAACCTTTTGAGTATAGGCGTCCATTCACAAAGATTCTTCAAAACGTTTATCGGGATTTTGCTCGTGTTAGGGGAGATTTAAGTAAAAAAAAGACAATATCGAGATATGTCATGTTGATTGGTTTCAAGAAAAACATGTTATGAATGAGATGGATTTGAACCTTTTGGTCGGCAAAAGCCATAACGATTAGGTCACCACCTAGTAGTGTTTAAAAGATTGTGTCTTGTAGAATATTAATTAAATCTGTAATTTACAAGTTTATTAAAATTAGATTGGTTAAGGTATTTAATTTTTACGCAATTTCTTAGAATGGGATATTTTGTACACGGTTGTTAAAATTTTCAATGTGGAATGGCGAGATGTATTTTTCTACTACAGTCAGTTTTTTGTCTGGAGCCGCCCCTGGAAAATATACGTAAATAATATGTTCATTAATAAGAAACGCCTTTTTAAACCATCGATAATGTATAGGTTTTGGGTCCATTATAAAAATGGAACAAACACTTTCTAACAAACAGTATAAAAAACAGATTCTTACCTTATAAACCCATTTACTGGGCTGCATCCAAAAACAAATATCTTTTGTAACATTACGCTAAGAAACTCTTTACCTCGTTAACAGCTGAGTGGCTTGAAGGCAAGATTTCGCTTCCTCCGCAGTGAGGGGACACGAAACTTAATAAACAGAAATATTTACAACAATGCACACAAGTTAAACGAGTGGTATTATTCACCTGAATTGAACGGATGCAGAATGACTGCCCTCCACATTGTTGTTAAACACGGTATCTGAAACAACAAGTGGAACAAACTCATCTAGTAAAATACAAGAATGTATCTGTGTTAAAAGCAACCCACACCTCATACCTCTCTTAACTGAGGGACCCCGGCCAACAAAACTAACACGTGTGTGAGGTAGGATATCTAAAAAGACAATCAATTATGGCGCATTTGAAATCATGAGTGAAGAAATCTCTTTTATAAATTGACACAATATCTGCAAAACAGCAAATGCTTTCAACCTAAACCATCAATATGTTAAAAAGAAATCATTACCATATCAAAAGAGAGTAGTTTGGAAAGCAAGTTGTTCCAGAGTTTTGGATCAAAAATTTTATAATCCAGACATATATCTGCGATCAATCGAACCCCCTGAAAAACACAAAAGAAGAACAATATAAATCATCAGATAAAGAATAAAATGAACATTAAGAAATAAAACAAACAAATTATAAAAGACAGAACATCTCATTTCATTTAGGTAAACTTGCAAGAATCAATCAAACAGTCAAAAGAGAGCAGCAATAAAACAATTTTTTTAATTAAAGAAAACTAGAAGGACAAAAACCAACATTACAAGTTTTTTTAATATAAAAATAGTTACAACATACAAAAAGCGTCTCTTAGGTAGCGATGATTTTACATCCTGAACACGAGACAATATACCTGTTGTACATGACTGTGGTTTCTCCATAGGCCTTTCACCAGACTCTCTTTGTTGCACTTTATGAAAGCTTCTTCAGCTTGATTGATATGCAACTGCTCAAGCTCAGATAGGTAAATGCAGGAAACCAACTTGTTGCTAGGATACCGAAGACATGGTTACATGCAAGCTTTTAGAAAAGCAACAAATTTTAAAACGCATGTTTGGTAGACCGACACTTTCAATTAATGAATAAAATCAATTTAAAAAGGTTTTTGATCAAAGAAACTAAAACATGTTTTTCATATTGTCATAATTCTGAGAAAATTAAATTTGCATTATTTTGTAAATGTGCAAATACTTTTCAACAAAAAAATACATTATTGGCTCATTATATTAACATGGTCGTTATTGATTGGCTCATTTATTAACATGGTCGTTATTGATTGGCTCATTGTATTAACATGGTCGTTATTGATTGGCTCATTTATTAACATGGTCGATATTGATTATAAAGCATCACCAACTTGTAATTATATGATAATACGTACTGTATTTCGTCGATTTCAGAGCCTGATTCTGCTTTGATCGTTGCTATATCAACCAAAGTAAACAAAGTTTGCAATGAACGAATTCTGCAGGTGTTTGTCAAGAATGTTCCCTCCGTCTGACATGAACAAAAAGTTGTGTGAAAACATAGAAAGTGAAGTAAAGAAGGGAAAAAGCTCTCTATACATTCTCTATATACAAATATTTTTCAATCTCCTAGAAGCACAATGAGAATCTATCAGTCCTTTCTAATTTTAAGATTGAATATAAGTTTTTTAGGATCACAAGATTTGATGGCAGTTTTGGAAGGATGTTCAAAAGATTTGATGGCAGTTTTGGATAGATGTTCGCAAGATTTGATGGCAGTTTTGGAAAGATGTTCACAAGATTTGATGGCAGCTTTGGATGGATGTTCAAAGATTTGATGGCAGTTTTGGATGGATGTTCACAAGATTTGATGGCAGCTTTGGATGGATGTTCACAAGATTTGATGGCAGTTTTGGATGAATGTTCACAAGATTTGATGGCAGCTTTGGATGGATGTTCAAAGATTTGATGGCAGTTTTGGAAGGATGTTCAAAAGATTTGATGGCAGTTTTGGATGGATGTTCACAAGATTTGATGGCAGCTTTGGATGGATGTTCACAAGATTTGATGGCAGTTTTGGATGGATGTTCAAAAAATTTGATGGCAGTTTTGGATGGATGTTCACAAGATTTGATGGCAGTTTTGGATGGATGTTCACAAGATTTGATGGCAGTTTTGGATGGATGTTCAAAAGATTTGTTGACAATTTTAGATGGATGTTCAAAGATTTGATGGCAGTTTTGGATGGATGTTCACAAGATTTGATGGATCCAAACTTTATTATCCAAATGCTTTTCTCTCACTTGTTCATAAACCGCTGCGAGTAACATCTTCACTGTTTGTCTGCTGTAACATCCAGCTAGCACGTATATGATCCTAAAAATTGAATAGACTATTTTTAATTTGTTATTTTATTTTCTGATATTAGTTGTTATCTATCTATCTATTGAAAGTCGAAATTTATCGGACAAGATTTCTAAAACGGTAAAAAAAATTTTAAACAATCTTGTTTCTGATTTTCTGAATCTTGTTTTTGAAAAGCAATGTTTTAAGCAAACATGAATAAATAAATCGAATGTAAGAAATAATGAAGCATATTAGATAATGACAAATTTTATGTAGATAATGAAAGTGGGATTGCCTTCGTAGATTGCATTCATTTTCTTTTCTGACAGCATCAGAGTTCCTCAAAGACCCCTGAATTAAAGAAGGTAGGAAATTATTTCTTCAAGTTGAAGACCATTCTCAGATTGAACAATCATTTGAAGACCATTCTCAAATTGAACAATCATTTGAAGATGCATTCTCAGATTGAACAATCATTTGAAGATGCATTCTCAGATTGAACAATCATTTGAAGATGCATTCTCAGATTGAGCAATCATTTGAAGACGCGTTCAACTTTAAGTAATGTTATGCTTTTCACATATTGCAAGGTAGCTTTGAAAATGGAATTTAGTGACATAATCACTTCTCCATGATAACATACCATCATATCATCCGCATCCTGAACCGAAGCAACTCGGATACAAGGCAACCATTTCTGAAACAAGACATATAAGCCGGTTTAAAGCCCCACATTAATGCACAAACAAACTTATGTGGTTTGAGAGAGAAAGTGAAGATCTATATATAGTTGTTGATGATGGATGCCAGAGTTTGTCATGATGGATGTCAGAGTTTGTGATGATGGATGTCAGAGTTCGTGATAATGGATGTCAGAGTTCGTGATAATGGATGTCAGAGTTTGTCATGATGGATGTCAGAGTTCGTGATAATGGATGTCAGAGTTCGTGATGATGGATGTAGGAGTTTGTGATAATGGATGTCAGAGTTTGTGATGATGGATGTCAGAGTTTGTGATGATGGATGTCAGAGTTCGCGATGATGGATGTCAGAGTTCGTGATAATGGATGTCAGAGTTTGTCATGATGGATGTCAGAGTTCGTGATAATGGATGTCAGAGTTCGTGATGATGGATGTCAGAGTTCGTGATAATGGATGTCAGAGTTTGTCATGATGGATGTCAGAGTTTGTGATGATGGATGTCAGAGTTTGTGATGATGGATGTCAGAGTTCGTGATGATGGATGTCAGAGTTCGTGATAATGGATGTCAGAGTTTGTCATGATGGATGTCAGAGTTCGTGATAATGGATGTCAGAGTTCGTGATGATGGATGTCAGAGTTCGTGATAATGGATGTCAGAGTTCGTGATGATGGATGTCAGAGTTCGTGATAATGGATGTCAGAGTTTGTCATGATGGATGTCAGAGTTCGTGATAATGGATGTCAGAGTTCGTGATGATGGATGTCAGAGTTCGTGATAATGGATGTCAGAGTTTGTCATGATGGATGTCAGAGTTTGTGATGATGGATGTCAGAGTTTGTCATGATAGATGTCAGAGTTTGTGATGATGGATGTCAGAGTTTGTGATGATGGATGTCAGAGTTTGTCATGATGGATGTCAGAGTTCGTGATGATGGATGTCAGAGTTCGTGATGATGGATGCCAGAGTTCGTGATGATGGATGTCAGAGTTCGTGATGATGGATATCAGAGTTCTTGATGATGGATATCAAAGTTCTTGATGATGGATGTCAGAGTTCGTGATAATGGACGTCAGAGTTCGTGATAATGGATGTCAGAGTTTGTCATGATGGATGTCAGAGTTTGTGATGATGGATGTCAGAGTTTGTGGTAATGGATGTCAGAGTTCGTGATGATGGATGTCAGAGTTCGTGATGATGGATGTCAGAGTTCGTAATGATGGATGTCAGAGTTCGTGATAATGGATGTCAGAATTCGTGATTATGGATGTCAGAATTCGTGATGATGGATGTCAGAGTTCGTGATGATGAATGTCAAAGTTTGTGATGATGGATGTCAGAGTTCGTGATGATGGCGATGTCAGAGTTCGTGATGATGGATGTCAGAGTTTGTGATGATGGATGTCAGAGTTTGTGATGATGGACGTCAGAGTTTGTGATGATGGATGTCAGAGTTCGTGATGATGGATGTCAGAGTTTGTGATGATGGACGTCAGAGTTTGTGATTATGGATGTCAGAATTTGTGATGATGGATGTCAGACATACCTCCATCATAAGGCAGTGAATTTTCTTCAGATCAATATCTTCACTTATCTTGGCGATTGATTCAACAAGCGAATGAATCTCTAAAGTGAACAACCAACAGGAAATCAAAAGATGAAACGAAAGCAAGAGGTAAGTCAAACTTGGTGAAAACATGATATTTCTAAAAATCAAAGGAAAGTTGCTGCAAACTTGAATAACATTTTTCAATTCATGCAAAAAAATTCCAAATGAGTGGTCTTATAAGGAAAGTGCCAGACATGTGTTAATTTGAAGAATCACGTTGAATAATAAAACAAATCAATTTTAAACAAATACATTCACACGTTCAATTACCTGGGGCACCTGTCAGATGGCCGGTGTCAAAGTGAACTTTATCTCCATACTCCTCATACAGCGTCACAATCAACTTAATGGGATTGTTACATAATGGAAAGAACTTCTCTTCGGTTATATTATGCTCAACAAGTGCAGATTCAACTGACACACGCTTGTACATACACAGAAACTTCTGATGGGCCTGACGTGCTGCTGCAAGCATCTAAATGTATCAAAATGTTGCTAACACCGTCAAGAACATACCATGTAATCACATACGATGAGAGAGATTTACTCACGCAAAGGTATTGAGTTATTTCGACTAGATCAGTGTTTCTCAACCTTTTTTGGCCCAAAGCCCCCTTTATAAACTGGCAAAATTTTACCCCCGGAATAAAAACAACAAAAGCCAAATAATATTTAGTATTATATTCCGTGGTAAAGTAAATTGCCTCTTTCGAACAAATACAATGATATTTAGATTTAGAAAAAAAATCCAAATACTCGAACACGCTTTTTCCAGTTAAAAAAACACAGATATATTTAAATACGAAATACTTCCTTACATTTAATACTACTTTAAAGCTATAATTCCTTACATTTTCTACGCGACATATCATGTTAAAAATAAAGAACTTCTCATATGCAAAAGCTAAGAAAAACACCCTTGAATTAAGACTTAACAATGTAGACTTGACGTATGTCAACATCTTTTAATAAACGAGAAACCAACACATAAATCTTTCTGATTAGCGTTGAATATGTATATATCAATTCTATGCAATAAAAACGAAAAGATGCAGAAGGTTTTATGAGCTTTTAAAACAAATACTTCTAGTACTAAAATAAAACTGCCAGTCAGGTTACCAAAAAAATATCAAAATCTGAGAATAATCAGCTACAATGAAAAAATAAAAGTCGGGTGGATTTATGAAAAAACACACAAACATAAATATAAAGTTAAGTGGAGAAATCAAGTTCCTTTTCTCTTTTTCTCTAACCCAGACATTTCCTCCTCTAGTTCTTTCTCTAACCCAGACATTTCCTCCTCTAGTTCTTTCCTTCTTTTCATGTCTGTCTCGATTTTAGTTTGAGCTCGCTGCAATTCCGCCCTAGTGCTATTCGTCTGCAAAAGAGATTTTTTCAGCTCATCGTTACCTTCGGAAATAAGCGGGTCTGCAACAACGATACCTTCCTGTACCTATACAAATATCAAAAGTATTTTTAACTTAATAAAGTAAGTCACAGATACAGAAGATAAACAACCCCAAATATCTCCCAGTCATGAATTTAGGTTGAAATAGAAGTTTAACATACAAAGTTCAAACTACATTAAGGGTTAGCCAAAACCTCTCAAAGTAAACTTGAGAGCAGTTTAAAGATTTCAAAGAAATTTAGGCTCACTTGTTGGATAGATGCGACTAAGGTATTTCTTTCATTTTCGGTTTCCTTTTTATTCTGTAACTCAGCCTCCATTCTCTTTCTTGCTTCTTCTTCTTTTTTTTCGAGTTGACGTTTTGCTTCGAGGCCAGCATTGTAGCGGGAATATGCTAGTTTGGATGACTCAAGCAACGATGTTGTGATTGGGATATTTAAGATACTTCCAAAACTTAATATGGTATCTTTCGCGAATCGCATGGCTTCAATTGTGCCTGGAGAAATAGCATTTCCGTGTAATTGCAGTAGGTACCTGTTGGTCAAAAATCCATTTTCGGGAGCACTATTGCCATGTGATAATGAAGCAGTGACTTTAAATAGTGATACAAGGAGTGGAAACTTTGGCGAGCCGTCATCATCTTGGATTGAACTTCCCAAAGAAACAATTAACTAATCGATATCAAGCCCTGATTTAGCTTCTGAGATAACTGGGAGATCTGCCAATTGAAAGGCTTTCTGCCAATACGATACCTGTTGTCTGCTGCTTGACTTTACAATAGAATCTGTTAAATATGCAGACTCTGGAAATACCTCCATCTGATAAACTCTCCATTCATTTCGAAGTTTGTCACAGACATCTTCTTTCGTTACACAAGACAGGAAAACTTTAGACAAGGCACCTTCCAATGGTTTTGATAATTCAATTGCGAGGTTTGAAATGCAAACTTTCTTTATCACACTTCTTCCGCAGATCGAGATACGCACAATTTTTTAAGATGCTTGACTCCCATGGTAGCTTTGATTTCAAGTGGGTGACCAATACTTGAAAGGCTTCCAAGCAATTTTGACGGAATTTTTTTTCAACAGGTGAAACCTCAAATGATTCGATGAAACAAGATTTTGCTTTCGTTACGATATCGATAAGCTTTAACGGTTTACAGTTTTTTGGATCGTTGACGTTAATGGTAAGTAGCTCATTGATGGATCTTGGTTCTTTGACACCATTATTGTTGACAAATAGAAGCTTTGATTTAACAAATTTGGCCATAAGAGCTCTCAGTAACTTGGTCATTTCAGAAAAGGCAAGGTGGATTTTTGGTTTCATTGATTGAAACATGGTTAAAAAGATTTCGAAATCATTAGCGATGAAGGCAATAAATGCAATGTATGGGATAGATGTTTCACCCTCAAGAACAATTTTGATTCTTTTGTATCTTTCTGTTTCTTTAACTGCTGATTTGAAAGTGGATGTTTTTGGCAGGAAGGTTAAGAAGTACTGGCGAAGATTTTTGTACTGCTCTAAAATTTGAACACAAATCTTCCTAAGCGTGACCCACCGAGTAGAGGAATGCTTCTGAATAAATCGGGAAATAACTTCAGTGAACTCTACCATTTCTCTGTAATCTGCTCTCCTTGCTGTAGAAAGTTTAAAGAAATAGTTAACGTCAATTGCAAAAGAGTCAATACCAAAATTCAACTTATTAACTCCAGCTCTAAAAGCATTGTGTACGATGTGCAATGGACATGTTCCAATCGAAAGGATACTTGTATTGAGATTTTTCATCTCCAACAACATATTCAAAAGTTTCTCAAATTTAAGATTTACATTGGGACCATCCATACCAAGATAGAGCATAAGCTGAAGTTCAAGCTTAACTTTATCCACAAATTCAAGAAAATGGTCCAGAAGTTTTTCTGCTGGGTAATGGTCAACCATAATAATTCCACAATAAGATATCTTGATACACTTAAACCTTTTTGACCAATACTGAATGTAGTCATATTGTTTGTTAACTTGTTGTGTTGTGGATTCATCAAATTTAAACGTAAAAGCAACATTTTTTACATCATCTAATAATAGATCTTTCAGATAAGGATAAATGCCGTATTGAATGGTGTATTTTGTTTTGGTTTCTCCTTGTCGATATTGTTTGGCGATTTCCGAGTCAGGAAACATTTCTTGGAATTTCTTACCATCATCATTAGTAGAAGAAAATGACTGGTTAGAGTCTACACATTTCAAAGCCTGGATGATTTCTGCCTTTCTGACCAGCTCATCATTTGATAAAGTTATTTGTGTATTCTTAAGTCTCAAAGTGTTGTCGTTGTCTTTATGAAACAAACACTGTCTGTTTCCGCTTTCTTTCTCCCTTGTAATGTGTAGCTTGCTTTTTTTATGGCTGCTCACTTGAGAGATTCCACCACCACTAACTGCAAACGTCTTCAAACAAATCTTACACTGGGCTGAAAACACATCTGTATTGCAAGGTCGAATCCAACTGAATTTGGACTCCTATGCTTTGTTATATTTAGTTTTTCTTTTACTAGACATCTAAAAAATTGAATAGCACTATGTCATTTATGTCTACAACCTGAAACTTTTGCAGTTTGGCTCGATATACAAATCTTCATTCAAAGTCTTTTGATAAAGTCATTAATTTTTACCCTCAGACTACTGGTATTGATTTTCAAAGAATATTGCAGATAATTGATTTGTGGACAATTTTGGCAGGAAAAAAATGCAAGACCACAAAAGTGTTTGGCCAAAAAATTTTCTGACTTTAAAGTATTGTAAATTCAAGCAGACCTTCTACAAAGAAGTTAGTAATAACAAGTTTACCAGAAAGAAATACTTAACAAAACTTAATAATATCATGCTTAATTTTCTGAGAGAGCCTATGGCATTCTAGGTCAATTAAAGCTCCAAAATTTTCACATGGTAAACTGTTCAATATAAGAAACAACATGACCATTGTACAAACAGATATCTGCTTCACTACTGTTAATCTATTTGTAATTGTCTAAAGCATATGAATTCATTTTGTGAATAGAATATTTAAACAATAGAAAAACAACATACATCAGAAAACTTCCCACCCTTGATTTGAAAATTTTAGGACATTTTTCAAACTTAGGACATTTTAGGACAATTTCTATAAATTTTCAAATTTTAGGACATTTTAGGATTTTAGGACACTCTGGGAGGTCTGGTATACTGGTAGTCAGTGTGAACCTTGGGCTTGGTGAGAAAGTGCCAGTTTCTTCACATCCGGTGTAAAGCCAGTGAGAAACATTCGAAGATCACCTCTTTTGGATATGTCAAGTCGGTTTTGCTGTTTGGTATGTAGCAGAACAACACTGCTGAATCCCTTTTCCACCAGGTATGAGGTAGGAAATGCTACCAGGAAGATACAAGCTCTTTTAAACAGTTCTGGGTATTTCTCAGTTGGATGCAACCACATCTGTGCAAACCCTTGTGCTCGAAACTTGTTTTTCATCTGTTCATCATTTTGCAGATCAATTACTGTTTCCTGAATTTCCACATCCACCAATTCTGGGTTCACCTCAAACAGATTCATCACCCAGTCAGGAATTTCCAGCTTACATAGGTCTTGAAACCGCCTCATAAAGTTTCCGTGTAACTTTTCCAGATATGATGTGTAGACTTGAAGATCATTATCCGTGACTTCTTTTGTCAATGACTTCAGCGATGCAAATTGTGTATATTCTGCGCGACTTATATTGTGTTTGTACATAAATGCCATGACGAGACTTTTTGAGGCCACCAAATTTGTGTTTGACCCCCCAGAGCTGCCGGTTTAACTCATTAATTTTTTCAAAAATGTCAGCCAAATATGCACAGTCAAGATGGCATGACTTCAACTCGGTCGCCAGGTCAGGAGCAACTTCTTCAAGAAGCTCCACCACAGTGTCAAAGAGATGGAAGATTCGATTCAAACAGTTCCCTTTGGACAGCCATCGTACCTCTGTGTGCAGTAGTAAACGTGCAAAGTCTTCTTCCTTCTCATGGCAAAGTTTGCAAAACAACCTGTCATTCAAACTGCTTGCTTTGATTTTATTTATTGCCTTAATAATTACCTGCAAAGACTTGTGCAACTTGGGGCTCAGTTCCTTCGCAACAAGATGTTGTCGGTAGATAATGCAGTGAATGGCAATGACACCGGGTACAACTTTCTTAAGATACGATATGAAACCTTTGTGACGCCCAATCATTGCGGGTGCACCATTGGTAGCACAAGCTATGATGTTTTTCATGGGTATTTCCTTTTCTGCACAAAAATCTTGAAGAATATTAAAAATTGATTCACCCTTTGTATCTGTTTCAAGTGTTCTTGCAAACAACATTTCTTCTCTAGCTTCTCCATTGTGTATAAAACGGACATAGGCCATAAGTAAAGCCTCATTTCCCTGTAAGGTAGACTCATCCAATTGTATTGCAAATTCAGTCTTTTGAAGAATGTCACAGAGTTGCTCTTCGGTGTCTGCACCCATTTCATCAATGCGTCGCTGAACTTTGTCATTGCTAAGAGGTATTACCTTCAAGAAATCTGTACTTTGATGAAGAACAGTTTGACATACCTCTTTAATTGCAGGAAGAATAAGTGTTTCTCCAATGGTATGTGATTTAGCGCACTGGGCTATTAGGCAAGATATATTGTACGAAGCAATCAGTCTGTGCAGTGGTTTTCTTTACCATCGATGTAATTGTAGAACGTTTTTCATACTTTTCCTTCAACCTCTTAAAACAGTCCAAATTACTTGAAGATGCTGGGTGCATCTTTGTAATGTGCTCGCTTAGACGAGATGGCTTCATTGCCTCATTGGAAAATGTGTTATGACATATCAAACATAGCGGCTTTTGAGGATTGTGTGGTGATGGTATGAATCCAAATTTTAAGTAATCCATATTGTAATGCCAACATTTCTTCTTGCAATGTGCCATAATTATTCGAACAGAATTACAGAAATTTATTACAGGATTACCTATATCTTATATGCTTAGTCAAAATGTCCCTTTTAAATAAAAATGCTGCTTACAATTACAACAGACTGTAAAACTGGGCCATTTGTGATGAATACTATGGAAAAACCTGATATAATACTAAACTACAAAACACCACTAACTCCACCATGCTGAACTGATGTTACTGAGTCTGAACGACTGCAAACGTTTGCTGCTAATCTCAACTAGCCTTTGTCTTTGAAAAACCGCACAATCGGCACGTGATCAAACAAAAGAATGCCTTTCTTCTTGCTGTGCTACATACGTCATACTGAAAGCACGCGGAACTAAGCAAATGAAACTCACCAGATTTTGTGATATACTGAAAAATTACTCAATTTAATAGATAGCGTTCGTAAACAAAACCTTTGGCCAATCAAATACAACGATGGTGTAAGAGAAACTGTTTGGCTATCGTGCGCGCATGTAGATTATTCAGAAAATCATGTGACAAAATCGTTACGCTGGGCGGTAGATGGGTTAAACCAGAATGCCCCCTAATAATCAGAATGCCCCCTAATAATCAAAACGCCCCCCTTAAGCCAAGGTAATCATACCGCCCCCCTGCAAAATCAAAATGCCCCTCGGGGTACTGCCCCCGTTGAGAACCACTGGACTAGATCATCCATAAGAGTATGGTTCTTTTTTCAGTCGATGTATTGTATCTTGAATTCATGAGCATTTCACCTTTTGTTTGTTTACCTTTCACTTCTATTACTTGCTTTACTTACTCAACTCACAAATTCCTTTTGTTTACTAATTTTAATTTTTAGTTTATTGTACATTTTTTAATTTTTAGTTCATTGTACATTTTTAAAAACAGCTATTTCATTGATAACAGTTATAAAAACTGAAGAAAAACGCTGTATAAATATTATGTAAATAAATAAATAAATAGATCATCTCACCTCCCCAGTGCTTTCAGTAACAAGAAGATCCACCCTCTGCAAAAGAGCTTTCAGCACTTTAGCTTTCTCCGCGCCTTCAAAGAAAGAAAAATATTTAAGCATGAGAAATATTTGTTCCACTAACATGAAAACATAATAGCCGAAAGCATTATGAACATATTGTATCAGAGAGTGTACTGTCTACTTTATTTTAAAAAATAATGACACAAGAAAACATCTATTTCAGTTTCCTATCTTTTCTTTCAACAGCTGGGATGCATACTAATTACAAAAGCCCAGTGATCTTTAGAACAACCAACAAAAAAATTGACAACCTCAAAAAAGAAGACGTGAAAACAAAGAAAACTTCACCCCTTGGCAGACACTTGGCCAGCCATTTTGCGATGGCAATCATTTCTGTGTGATCTTTGATCTTATTCAAAATGTTTTCCACCATGTTTAATTTGAATGTGATGTCATTCGATTGGCTCTTGAAAAGCTCTTTACGTGCAATATTTTGGATAGTCTTCAAAAACATTTGATCAATGTTTATCTTCTACAGGTGGATGAATAAAACAATCAATACACTTAACCATTATGTTTAAAGATTTGCTAGAAAATAAGAATCATATTTAGAATTAATTGAACATTTCTTTCAATTAATTGAAAATTGAAATGACATGCAAGAATATCTCATATGCTAGACATCATGACATGCAAGAATATCTCATATGCTAGACATCATGACATGCAAGAATATCTCATATGTTAGACATCATGACATGCAAGAATATCGCATATGCTAGACATCATGACATGCAAGAATATCTCATATGCTAGACATCATAGATCAAAATTTGTATCTTTGAATGAATTTTAGGAGTAATGAGACGTCATTCATATTTAGACCTTAGAATTGAAACTAATTCAGGAAATAAAATGCAAACCAACCTTTAACTTATTAACAATGGGTTCCAAGTGGTTCAGATTGTTTTCCGATGTTAGCTCAGGATCTTAAACACAACCAAGACATTAAAATACCTCAATTCATAGATTTATAGATTTTCAACAAAAAAATTTGCTTTACTAAAAAGAGTGTTTTTGTTTTTGAATTTTGTCTGTAATTGCCAAATTATTATTTACCTGCATGAAAACATGAAACATTTGTGATTTAATTAAATAGAGAAAAAAGATAAAAACAACAAAAGAAATCCACTTTATTTGATTAAGCATTCTATTGTTAAACATTTGATTTGCATTTGACCCAAGAATTTCCTGCATATGTAATTATACACACCACAAAAAGCACACAGACTTTAGACAGGTCATGAAAGTAAAAGAACACTTACTGAGAATTGCCCAAACGTCTCTGCAGTGCACTGTGAATGGATGAAATGGCAATCGCTTCTTGGCAATGTCTGGAAGAACTCCTTTCCCATGAAGGATCTAAAGCAAATCAGAATAAGTTACTTTTATGGCATGTATAAAAGCAACAAAAAAGAACAAAAATGTAAATAACTAAAATCCCCACAAACCACTCACATAATCCATAGGGAAATATTCAAGTACCTGTGCATCCTCCAGGAAATCAGACAGTGATGCACACTCAACATCATAGTCAATTTCGCTAGCAGTTCTTGTGTATCCAAAGAGCATATTCAACAAACTGATGTTCTGGAAGCAATGGAACATTATTTGAGAGTTTACTTTCATGCACAGCTGTAAGTTATGTTAATAGCTGAGAATAGCGGCTGAATGCAATTGTTAACACTTTTTAGTGTGAAAGGAATGTATGAGGTACCTCATCACAAGTTATTCGTCTTTCTTCATTATCCGTCACTTCAGAGATCTTCTTGAAGACATAAACCAGTCTTTCATAGTCGTAAGGGCTAATCTAATTACAGGACATTGTGTTATCTTACAAATTTTTTCATTCAAGTAATTTTAATGTTAAATTATAGCTAAATAATACTTAGGTAGCACCTTGGTGAGACAACTGAGAATCAATTTCTCATATTTCTCGCTGCTATGTAACGCGTGGACAGCCTCATCTATCTTCGTCTGGTAGCTTGTATCAGTGCTGATTGTCATTGGATCGGATGACGGAGTTAAAAGGTTGTTGATGTAGAGTAATATGGCATTATCTTCTTCATAAGAGAAAGCTCTGGAAGAACAAAATAAACACAAATGTTTTAGATAACTTTATTAGAGCATAAAAATTTTCCTTCTAATAGAAAAATAATTTTACATAATGTAATTTAATAAAACTTATTTTTAATAACTGCTTAATCTATACTACTATGTATGATTCTACCTATAGTAAGTCTATAAGAGAATAACCCCACTCACTCGCAGAATGTCAAGATGGATTGAAGTGTGATCGTTTTGTGCTGGACAATTATGTTTAAGATGCGGTCTTTTTCCAAGGGGTCTGAATTCACTGCAAAAATATTCCAAGGCGGTGGAACCTAAGACCATAGCAAACTGGCATAGACACAATATCTGCACAATAACTTTAAGCCCAGAAAAAAATAAAAAAATCGTTGTCAAGCTAAACATTATACATATAACCCTATATTTCTTTTTATGTTTGCGAACTTTCAACCTTTCAAGCATCATAGCATAATCACAAGGAGACATGTTTCAATGAATGTGAAATTACACGAAGCAGTTGAAGTTTCCTTCCCCAAAACGCGCACTCTTTAAACATTCTACAACTGTTTGAGAATTCAATGTCATTGCGGAGTGCTGCGTAGTCCATTCCAACCCTGGCAATGGCCTGTGCATAAAATCAAGAAACAGTTCATATACAAATATCCATCAAAAGTGATATATATAATATATTCAACTGCAGAGAAGCAAAAAAGTTTGGTGCTAATACTTAGGACAAATGCCATACTTTTTATAACATTCTGAACTAAACAACCTATCAAACCTGTATCCTAGTATATTTATTTCCAAATTTGTTCTTCATCCTCAGTAGCAGCTGTTGTCCTTCGTTCAAAGGTAGCACATCCATGTAACATAAGGAAAGGTCATGGTCCACAACCCGGTGCCCCAACGCCTTAAAGAGATATTGTAAGTAATGACCTTGCTAGTTACCTGTTTTAAATATAAACCAATATTTTACTATGATATAGAATGGATCACAATTTTGACCCAAGTTACATTGAGTAATTCAAAAGAGACTTGACCCATAGGAAATTTTTTTTGGGACCAATTAATTTAAAACTGATTGCATAAAAAATTCTGACACCCACATCCAAAACAAAGATGTTGTAAATGTAAGTGTTTGGTACTGAAGTTAGGCAGTAGTGAATCACAGATAACTCATGCTTTGTTATTTGTCGTTCCCATAAAACGTAATGAAAAAATCACTTATATAAATATACACAAATATAATTCCAACCGCTCATTATATTATATTACAGAGGTATACCTCAACCCTTGAAACAATTGCAGGTTTTTTACTGCAGCATGATACGTTACAACAACCCCAAAATTTTAATCATTTTTCCAAAAATTGCAAACAAACAAAACACCAAATAAGGATGATAGCACTCTTAGATTGTGAACATGATACTTTAACCTACCAGACAAACAAGCTTAGAGCACGTTTCGTGTAGCAACTCTTCTCCTTTGCTTTTCATGATATTCATTGATTTTAACTCAACTTCAATCAACTGCTTTTTAGTCTAAAAACATGCAGTATCTAAGATAATCTCAAATTCATGGCACATGTCTTTAAATGCTGTGTATATTTATAGAGCTTTGTGTTAACATTTCAAGTTGTTACATCTTCAATTGACTGTGCAGTCATGTTTGTTGTTATTTTTGAGCCGGAGTACTGGTGGCCGAGATCGTGTGTTACATGACGCTGTTAAGTCAACGTGCCACGAGGATGCGGACCGGGGAGAACAGAGGAGTGTGCAAATTATAACAAGTTTTTTAATGTACACGTTACATTTTTTGAGAAGACAGAAAAGACTAACCTTTGTGTATTTATTTGAGACATAATAATTGGCGATGAAGATAATAAGAACTATGGCTTTATCTGGCATGATTGGACATATTACGTCTTTTGATGTGGAAAATAACAAGGATTTTGTACAGTATTCAGAGCAATTTGAAAATTATTTAGTAGTAAACAAGGTTGTGGATGATGCCATTAAAAAGGCACTTTTTCTCTCAACGATCGGTGGACCGGCATATAAGTTATTGAGGAGCTTATGCGAGAACAATACAAAGGACAAGAGCTATGAACGGTTAATACAATTATTGACATAGCATTTGAGACCTTTACCAAATTCGATCGCGCAACGGTTTCAGTCTTACAAAAGGGAAAGAAAGAATGGAGAATCTGTGAATGCATACATTGCAGAATTACGAAAGCAATCAGAGCATTGTGAATTTGGAAATAACCTTAATGAATATTTATGTGATAGATTTGTCTGCAAACTGAATAGTGAGAGTGTGCAGCAGAAGTTATTGACGATTAAAAATTTAATGTTAGAGAAAGCACTAGAGACTGCCAGAACGTTTGAAGCAGCATATTGAGATGCCAGAGCAATTCGTACCGATAAAGTAGCAGATGATGGTGAGACGGACACTAATATTCATAAATTAGTTGCAAGGAATCGTGATGGGAATAAACTGGAATGTTTTCGCTGCGGAGACATAGAACATTTGGCTAATAGCTGTTTGTACAGTTCAGCAAAGTGTTATTATTGTGGGAGAGTTGGTCATTTGAAAAGACAATGTCAATCGAAGAAGAAGAAAGCTGAAACTGTTAACGGGAAGTGGAAGAACGTCAGGATAAGGGTGATGGCTGGAAGCTAGGAGAGTGGTAGTGATAATACCAAGGATGATGGTGATAAAGGTCGGGAGGGTGAATGAGCCAGTTATGGTGGGCGTGAAAATAAAGAAGAAGGATTTGAGGATGGAGGTAAATGCAGGTGCGGCGGTGTCAGTTATGAGTGTTTCGGCTTACAATCGGGTTAGAACAAGGAAAGAAAGTCCGGTGAAGGGGTCGAATCTGAGGCTGAAAACATATACTGGTGAAGTAGTCAAACCAGAGGGTGTAGGGGTGGTAGATGTATCGTACGGTGATCAAACTTGTCAGTTGGCAATTATAGTAGTTGAGGGGAATGTACCTTCTTTGCTAGGTAGGGATTGGTTGAGTCGATTTAAGGTGTGTTGGGAAGAGTTGTTCCCGATTAGTAAGTTGAACTTACCTCAACAACGTAGGAAGTGTTGATTCGCAGATCGAAAAGTTGATAGAAGGTTTTCCTCGGGTTTGCACAGATGATCTAGGTTGTTTGAAAGGTTTCAAGGTTCATATCCCTGTTGCGAAAGAGGCTGTTCCAAAGTTTTTTAAGCCAAGACCAGTTCCTTATGCATTGCGAACAAAGGTTGAAGAGGAGCTGGATAAACTTGAGAGACAAGGTGTGTGGAAGAAGGCTCAGTATTCGAGATGGACGGCACCTATTGTTCCGGTGTTGAAGGATAGTAAGAATCCTAAAGGATAATACGGCTGCTCCAGTGGAATTGTACCCTATACCAAACACCACTGATCAATAATGTAGCTTGCTACATTACAAGGAGGCAAACGGTTTACCAAGTTGGATTTATCACAGGCTTATCAGCAGTTAGAACTTGATGAATCTTCGCAAGAGCGAAAGAATTATGCTTTAAGAGTGTTAAGATGGGCATTGCTGTTGTCAGGATATAGTTATGTTTTGCGATATCGTCCAGGTGATTCAAATCAGAATGCAGATGCACTAAGTCGTCTGCCTCTTGATGCCACGAATGAAAAAAACGGTCAACCACCACCAAAAACGTCCTACCATCAACAGGTCCAGCATGATCAATGTGAATCCTTTCTCAAGGTCTAACCGGATACTCCCAAGAATGCACTCCCAATAATAAGTTATTAATTATTATTTAACACTCTTGATTGTTTTACAATATTTGAGGAAAGTACAATCATAGTAATAAAGATATATACCGTAAAGCTTCGCTTAAGCTTATTTAATATTTTGGCTTTTAGGAAGGGCGCTTATTCGAAAGGGGGTGCTTATTTAATATTTTGGCTTTTAGGAAAGGCGTTTATTTAATATTTCTTTCAAGTCAAAACAAAAAAGTAATGATAACAGGAATAATTTTTTTTATATTTCATGTTTCATGTTTTTTGCTCGAATAAATTAAATGTCAATGTCCTCGTCTCCCTCCAAATCCTCTTGAACGACTAAGTCTTCTGGACATTCCATTACACTATCCTCCTCAACGGGTACAAACGGGATTGGTTCTGTAGAATTTATGAAATCGAACTGCTTTTTGAGCATCGACCGCCCTTCATTACAAGGTTGATCGTTTTCGTCATCTTGACTCCCATCTGTGGCACATGTTAAAGCACAAGAAACAACTGATTTTTGTATGATCTCTTTGCTTAGCTTTTCCCAGGATTTCAAAATCCATTGAACTATTTCTCGTCTCGGTGGTGCCTTTAAATTTCCGAGGCTTATTTGAGGGGGCGCTTATTTAATATTTTGGCTTTTAGAAAGGGTGCTTATTCAAGGGGGCGCTTATTCGAGGAGGGGCGCTTAATCGAAGCTTTACGGTAGATATGTAATTCCCGATGAATAACTAACACTGACGTAAAACAAGAAGAAGAATTGGCTACGCACCTGCTGAAGTTGATTATCAACTGAATTTATTTCTAAATTCATTTGCAAAGTCGAACCACGGTGGACAATTAAAGAAACCCCCTAAATTAAAAATAAAGAATATAGCACAAGAGATAAATGAATTCAATCATCAATAATCTTTCATATCAGTTTGTAATCAAAGGATATATAGTTTTATTGCAAAACTCATTTGCAGAGTTGAACCACGGTGGACAATTAAAGAAACCCCCTCAATTAAATAGCAACAGCAATTCTATTCTGTTTTCCACACATATTTAGCTACACTCTGTGATTCTACATTGGTACTCCAGAATCACTTGTCTAAATGTTTTTCTAAACATAAAACTGAATGTATTATTAGAATAGAATAACATTACATTATTCTGTTTTACTATCGAAACATTTCTCAGAATATCCCCCATTTATGAGAACTTTGAAACTGTTACCAGCATAAGCATTTGCAATGAGAGCTCCTGCTGGTTATGCTCCTGAAGAAGCTTGACTGTATTATGTATCACTTTCAGTAACTCAATACGGACAGCAGCAACTTTAGGGTTTCCATCCTCAGATGACAACTCTACAATGGAAAATGGAAATCTTTTTTTTGAAAGAACCTTCTTTACAAAGTTTCAGAACATCAGACGCCAACATTCCTTATGAAACCCTGGTAATAATGCATGGCTCCCATAAGTTGTATATTTCAAAATGAAGGAGAATCCAGAAGATTTAAGAAGCAGAAAAATAATCAAGAAGTTTTATGGGCATGGGAACCCTATAATCACAACATAATAAATTACCTGAAACTTGCATTATACCACAGCCGGTTAAGCAAGAAAAGTTGTACGGATAGTGATCCTTGTTTGAAACTAAAAGAAGAACAGTGATTGAATAATTTGTTAAAGAAGAATAAAAGCAATTGGCTGATTCATTAACAGCCATTTTTATAAGACAGACACATAATAAGGGATGTGAAAGTGATGTCCCTAAATTTTGACATAATTGCTAAATATATGTTTTAATAAGAAAACCTGAAAATCTGAGGAATTGAGTCAAAGCAATTCAGAACTCACCATAACTTCGAATTATGCCGTCAAATTTTTAGGTTTTCTTAGTGAGACATACATCTAGCAAATATGTTCAAATGAGTCACTTTCATGACTATTTGACTCTTATAAATTGATTTATTTAGGAAGAATAACATTGATTGGCTGGTTAATTTAGGAAGAATAACATTGATTGGCTGGTTTATTAAGGAAGAATAACATTGATTAGCTGATTTATTTAGGAAGAATAACAAAGTTTTAAGATTGAAAGTTTCATGGTTACTACAAAACGCACCCGTCGTACAAAGCGAGATGATATTCTGCAGGAGTGGAAGAACAGATGTTGATGTCATAATCAAGCTGTCATCTGTATAGCCCTCAATAATCCATTCATGAAGAAAACAATTGTCTCTGCACAAACAAGAACAGATTGAAGTAGAAATTGCAGTAATAATTGCAGTTTAATTTGCTTAAAACTTCCAGTGGTCGCTTAAAATTTATAATGTATATAACTACTATACAAATTCTAAATCTGCACATCAATATTTTATTTGTCAATGTTAAGTGATAATTCTATTTAATTTCAACTTTCGCAACCCATTTTGATTGTAAAAGAATAAATTACACGCTTCACAAAAAATGGTCTTACTAATTTTTAAAATCTAGCTTTTATGCCAATATGTAACTGGAAATGTTGTTTAATAGGCAAAGAATTGATTTGTTTGTTTTTTTTTGTCAATTTCAATGACAGTTTTGAGTTTAGTTTGATTCAAGACTTCTGAAAAATAAGTAGAAAAGATTAAACGTTGGAGAAAACAATTTTTCAACAATACTTTTTTGGGTCATCCTGATAATCAAACATTTCACATTGTAATGCCAGTGAATTCACAAATCGCATTAACTGACTCAAAGAGAGATAGTCACATAGTTGATCTGAAAAGAAACAAAAATCCAATTGACAGTCAGAACACATACTCAGATTTTTATAACACAAAAAAACATTTAACATCAAATGCAAAAGGAAAGATCGAGTGACTGTTATGCTTCTTCTTAAACCTGTGACAATGAATGATTGATTACATTCACGGCCTACTTACTCTATCAAAATAGTCACTGGTCATCTACACCTTTTTGGGGTTCAATTCCTTGGTCACTACTGACTGACTGACTTCCTTTTATCTCAAAATTAGCTATTTCTTAAATTAATTGAGTGAAAATTATTTTGATGACAAGCATTTAGAGGTAGGCACAGCAACCAGGTCTCACACCACAGGTGTTTTGCTTTATTCTTCCAACTGCACAAGACTGATTAGTAGGTTTTCAACAAACATAAGCTTTCAACTGAAACATTATTTTAAGATTCTTTTGGTTAAAACCAATACAACAACATTCCCAAACAAAATCTTGTACATTTCTGTGCAGAGGATTTAGCAATGTATTCCAGTTTTATGACAACAAAATGTGTCTTTTCTTCTGTATATTTTAAAATTATAAAGACAAAAATCGTTTAAAACAAGTTTAAAATTGAACAAGCAATGAAAAACTAAATCTCACATAATGATGACATAATGCGAGTGACATACTTTTGCCGCACAGTGCGGTTGCTTGTGATGTCATATTGTGGAGATCTTTTGCAGCCGAAATCCAATTAAAACTCTCGTCATGAGAAGTCATTAGAAAGTATGCAACTTTGTGGAAAACGTTCAGTTGTTCCTTGCATGCAGATCGATGAAAGCCATCAGAGAATGTGTCCTTTAGCATTGAGCTAAGTCAAGAAATGTTGATGAGAGTACATATGGCAAATTAACTCCAATGTTGTACATATACATTTCAATAACACAAGAATATGTAAAATGAGTAAAACTAAGTAAATGTTGAACTGAGTAGAAGAGTGGTGCAGGACAACTATGGTAATAATGTTGAACAATTTTCACTCACCACACCAGCGCATACACATCCTCATGTTCATTGTTCCTTATATACACGTCAACCAACACTTCGTTTAAACTTGCTCTTTTAAACCCCAAAAGCTCTCCAAACCTTGTGAAAGGGAGATGTTCAATTTCATAACAAAACAAACAAAATTGCAACCAATATTGATATTGTTAAAATATTAGTTATTTTCTTTCAGTTCTTAAAAAGCAAAGAAAACAAAATAAAATACATATGGTTTTTTGTTACTCCAACTTCGCATAATGCTTTGAAAAAGTGACTTTTAAACTATATTAATAAAAATAGATAGAACTGAAAAAAGAAATAGGAAATAAGTTCATTGAACTGCGCTGGTACACTTCTATCCTTAACTATCAACAATATCTTACCTGATAAGTTTAGCAGGTTTCAACGATGAATTCTTCCTTTTTTGCCCATCAGGACAAAGTGGCTGGAAATATGGTAGGAATTCTTTATGATTTCCATTTGATCTTGTTTAAGAAGCGATTAGTGCTCTTTTAGCTATCTAGCTATTTTTTTTTGTTTGGAATTTTTCATGTAGCGTAACAAATACTTTCAATGTTTTTGAGAAGAGGAGACACACGCAAACCTTTAAGAAGAAAAAGCCAGAAGTGAAGAAAATGGTAAGTGTTTATTTGTTTTAAAAAGTAGAATTCGTTCAGTGTTTTAAAGAGATGACACCGACTTAAAAGAAGAAGAGGAAGTAGAGAAAGATCTGTTTATCTGCTTTTTAGAACAAAAATATATTTTATTATTGTGTGTGTTTAAAAGAATGTCTAAGTTCTAGCCCTCATCAGAAAGACGATTTTCAATTAAAAATCAAACAATAGATTTCATAAAATTAAAAGACAATTTGTATTCTTTCAACGTTCCCTACATTCTCAAACTTAATTATGATTACACAGCATTTATATATTCAGTATACATACGATTTACAAATCTTGTTAGATTCTGATGATGGATAGAAACTATTCCTAAATCTTCTTTCCAATTAAAAAATATAACTGAATGACGGGTTTACCTCTTTATCTATGGGATTGTAAAGATACTGTTCGATCAACGCCCTACGAAAGTCTTCATCGTCGTACTTTGATGGACTTAAGAATACACGATACTCTTTCTATAAAGAAGAAGATGAAGTTGAAGTCACATTAATCAAATCATTCCTTAATTAGCTAACATGTAAATAATAAACAAGACAAAATATTTTACTTATATACCAGAGGATACCCATTAAAAACACACACACCCCTTAAAAACTACAAAGTTATGTTTAGTGACTTGGGAAATTTTTGAATTGGTTAGATGTTCTAAAATACGATTTTTCATAACCTCTTAAAAATAAGCTTTCAGAAAATGCCTAAATTTGATGCTTCATATCCTTTAAATATATAGTAAAGTAGAATAAAAATAAAAAATACCATAAATTATAGCCTGAAAAATCTAGTTTTATGAAATTTGTCAAAAGGCACTTGAGATTAAGGCCATACATCCTATACTTTTTACGTACCTATACCAAAGGTACATCTGAAAATAGAATGTTTTCTTTCAAATACAGTCACCAAAAAAATTAAGGGAGCCTTTTTCCCCATTAGTCTTGCACCATTGTACTGCCTCTTAAAGTTGAGCTTCTTTTTGATTGATAATTTTCCTTTGCACAATTGCTTCTACCTTTTTTTTATTTGCAGTTTAAATGTTGGTTTAACCATTGTTACATTTATGTATTTTTGCCTACAAAAATAGGCATCAAATCCCGAAAAGTTGAAAAATTCATATAGAATTGAAGTCCTGACATGTTATTAAACCATAAAAAGGTAACTTCTGATCAAAAATACGTTTGCTTCATTAAGTAACCCACAACCAACCGCAAAAAAGTGTCGTTTTTAAGGCGTAAAAGTGTAGTAGTGTAGTTTTTAAGACATATACACATAAGATACATAAAACACATTATATGGAGAAAGTATGCAAAATTTGAAGCCAATATGACTTCTTAATAAAATTTTATAAATATATAAGAGTCAAAATACAAAAATGACCACTTTGCGTACTGCCACAAAAATTTGGCAAAGCCTTTGAATCAAAAACCATGACCTGGGAAGATAATCATATAAAGTTGACTTTCACCAGAAATAGTTTCAGCTCATCAACTACTCCCTATCTGGTGGTAGTGGGTACCTCTTTTTTATGTAGTTTTTAAGAGGTATCCATTGGTACATAAAGAAAAACTTGCTTTCAAGGAAAATTCAGAAATGCGATATTGTGCACAAAAAAATTTGCATGAATGTTTGTCACATCACAGATTATTTTGAACAAGTATTTTTTCTTTACAGAACATTTTCATCTGGATGTTGACAGGCATAATTATGGCGCGCGTGGTCTAGTCTTCGAAACTTATGTTTCTAGCCGGCATTGGCCCAGGTTCAATTCTCACTAGATACAAAAAAAATTGTTCAGAAGAAGCCTTTCCTGAGCATGCGGCACCTTTGGGTAATGGCTGAAAAACATACTCGAGGTGTACTTTCATCAATCACAGATAATGATTGCCAGAAGCGTGTTTTTCAGTCTTTTCACAGTCTTCCATTCATTAAAAATCATGAACTTATTCAAAATTAACATGTGCAAAAATAATTACATATCATAATATTGTGTTGTTTGAGTCCCTTTCGATTTCGAGCACACATTCTCTCTACATTTTAGTGACAAATTCACCAAAATAATAAAAAACCGAAAAACAAAAAAATCCCGAGCTATTAGCGAGCTAGATGTTTTTGTTACAAAACGCTTCCGTTACGCCGTTTCTGTGTTCAAAATGATAAAGTTGGCTAAAAAGTGGCGGCAAAATTCTGAAATATGGTTTTTTAAGATTTGAAGGTTGTTGTGGTAGGAATTGCTTATGATTTCCACTTATAACTATCAATTAAATGTTTAAAGAAGCAATTTAGTGATTTATCTAGCTATTTTTTGGATAAGAATTAAATTTTGAACTTGCCAACTATTTCTAGTTATTATTAATGAACTTTTAACCACCTTAACTGGTAAAAAATGAATGAAATGAGATGGGAAACGTTTATTTCTAAGATTATGAAAATTAGCTACAAATTTCTGTTTTTGTTGATAAAACTAGGTAATTTTTGGAAGGGAATTAACTTTTGTATTTGCCAACTTTTCTAGCTATTAATGCGTTTTCAACCACTGTAGCGAATAACTATAAAGGAAATAAGATGGTAAATGTTTTCTTCTAGAAGTATAAAGAATAGATACAATTCGCTTTTAGAGATTTCCCTTTTGTTGAAAAAATATGTTTGTAAAAAGGATTGGATATATATTTTTGGTCATGTTTGAATATCAGTGAACTTTTTGTTTTCTTATCAACTGTATTACTAACTATAATTATTACAAACACACAAAGGCGAGCTGACTTGATTATACTATAATTAAGAAGTGGTGCGTGCAATTTGCAACCATAAGTAATACACCGCAACAGCTATATATTTGAATAAAAACACAGAAAGGCGGACTGACACAGTTATTCTTTGTCTTAAAAGTGCATTTTGCACTTGGGTCTTATTTCTAGTAAATAATATTTCCAAGCAAATTCAACATTGCGCACACTACACGTGTAATTCAACATGGCGCACACTACACATGTAATTCAACATGGAGCACACTACACATGTAATTCAACATGGCGCACACTACACTGTTGGGATATTGGAAAAGATATTTTAATTCTGAGATTGAAAAAAAACCCCAGTAATTTTCTGTCTGTGACCTCCATGTTAGGTTTATCATTATGTAAACAGTATATTGCTGTCCATAACGTACCTGTAAACAGAATATTGGCTTCAATATTTTGGTCAACTGCTGAAGTTCATAATCACACACTGAAAGAATGAAACTAAACTTAAACTTAAAATAAATACAGAACAATTATCAATAAAGTTAAGACAAATAATTGAAATACAATGATGGCAATTCGATTTTGAACTTTAAAAACAATTGCTGTGAAAAGAACAAGTAATTACCTCGCTTGGAAATGACTTTCAACATCAAGGTAATGGCTTCAGTCATTCGAATCCGTTTCAGAACGTCCTGTAGAAAACAAACTTTAAATGCATGTCACAAAAACTTGCAGAAATACAGAAAGAAGATGGTGCAGCAAAATAATTGTTCCTTTCTTTCTGTACCCAAATTATAATAAAGAGACAGGTCATGTCTCTATTATGTCTAGACACAAACTATTGAGAAAAATTGGACATTGAAATTTTTCCTATAAATTTAGGAAACAACCCAATGTAATGCACAACACCCTCAGAGTTAGGACAATAACAACACATACCTCTTCATCAACAGGGTCAAAGTGGTTGGCACATAGAGGAATGAAGTAGCAAACAACTTTATGAGCGGTGCCAGGTTTAAGATTTTTTAACAATTCCAGTGCAAGTGGAAGCTAAGCAAAAAAAATTAACAACCTCTTTTTAATCAAAAACAAACTTATAATATGTTTATAATTCCGCCAGTTCGTTTCGACATTCACTTTCGTGATTTTTAATCGGTTTCTGTATGTCATCCCTCAAAACTCCCTTGAATAATTTAACTTATTGTGGCCAATGATTTCAATAAACAGATTTTCATGATAGTAGCTTACTTTGTCCTGAGTGATCCACCATTGAATTCGCATGGTGTATATGTGCACCTCGGAGAACACTGGGAAATGTTTGCAAATCTAAAAGTGGTCAAAAGAATAAATTGCACAGCAAGGTCTGTTGTAGTGAATGAGTAATTTGTTGTCAAGCTTTGTTTTACAGTAATGGGTGCAGTTTCATGCATCATGAGAGCAACATGGAAGGATCAGTCATCACATAGAACTTACTTTTAAAGCATCTTCTAAAGCTTCTGGTTTCTCTGTTGAAAACATGTAATTGATCATGCACTGAAACAAACAGGGTTTATATAATCACTCTCACAATGGTGATTGCACTAAATATCATCATTCACCAGAGAATCACCAGAGATCAACAATCACCAGCTATCATCAATCACCAGAGATCAACAATCACCAGAGATCATCACTCACCAGCTATCATCAATCATCAGAGATCATCACTCGCCAGCTATCATCAATCACCAGAGATCATCAATCATCAGAGATCATCACTCGCCAGCTATCATCAATCACCAGCTATCATCAATCATCAGAGATCATCACTCACCAGCTATCATCAATCACCAGCTATCATCAATCACCAGAGATCAACAATCACCAGAGATCATCAATCATCAGAGATCAACAATCACCAGCTATCATCAATCACCAGAGATCAACATTCACAAGGGATCATCACTCACCAGCTATCATCAATCACCAGCTATCATCAATCACCAGAGATCATCAATCATCAGCTATCATCAATCACCAGAGATCATCAATCATCAGAGATCATCACTCACCAGCTATCATCAATCACCAGAGATCATCACTCACCGGAGATCTTCAATCACCAGAGATCAACAATTACAAGAGATCAACAATCACCAGAGATCATCAGTCACCAGCTATCATCAATCACCAGAGATCATCACTCACCGGAGATCATCAATCACCAGAGATCAACAATCACCAGAGATCAACAATCACCAGCTATCATCAATCACCAGAGATCAACAATCACCAGAGATCATCACTCACCAGCTATCATCAATCACCAGCTATCATCAATCACCAGAGATCAACAATCACCAGCTATCATCAATCACCAGAGATCAACAATCACCAGAGATCATCACTCACCAGCTATCAATAATCACCAGAGATCATCACTCACCGGAGATCATCAATCACCAGAGATCAACAATCACCAGAGATCAACAATCACCAGCAATCATCAATCACCGGAGATCATCAATCACCAGAGATCATCAATTCCTAAACCTAACCCTAACCATTATGAGTCATTTTTAAGGTACATTTTTAAACCTTCTTTTCCACTAAATTGCATTCTGAAGAATGAAAAAAAATTAGTGAGAAATATATGCTTTAAGAAAATACTTATGACTTAGGTAATAATATTAATAGAGCTGGTTTTTCATTTTGAATCATTAATATTGTGAAATAATCCATTTAACTTTTTCTTTCGCATTATTTCAATATATTTGTTTGTGATATTTTCACCCCAAACAAGTTTTAAACTTGCAAGTAAAGATGATTACTTCGGTTTTGCGAATGTCTGCAAAATTTGTATGCTGAATACCGTAGCCAGTCACCATTTTGCCGAGCAAAGAAAATTGATATTGCTTTTGCAGTTTTTCGTTCCTTCAAAAAAAAAAAAATTTGAAGTCTACAGTTGCTATCTGATTGTTTGCATTGATTAAAAAGTTATATATATATAGCATATTAATAGCGCAATTATATTTGCAACAGGCAATATGCCAATTATAAAAATTTAATAAGATATATTAAACAACTATCCATAAATATTCTACAATGTGACTTTTTGCTAAGACACACATTTAGTTAATGAGTGAGCGAGTCAATTTATACCAAATATGGCAAAAACATTAAGTGATGAAAAACATTATAAGGTGTTTGTTACTAACTCACTCTGGGCATGTTTTTAACATGGAGGCGACCAAACCTGCAACTGCATCACTCCATGGTGTTTGTGCACGAAGCATGAGTTTTAACGTGGCTTGGCAACGACACTGAAAGTCAAATTTTCATCACAAAAGATATAAATTTAGTGACAGAACTACATAACTATGTTATTTAAGTATAAATGCCATGATCGAATCTTAATCAGATTATTTTTAATATTTCAGTACGTCTTTCTTCTCGATTTCATTAATGACAGCTATCACTTTCGACTCCCACAAACTCGCTAACTCGTTCTTCGCCTCAATGAGGCCCTAAATCAAGAACACACAATATTAAAAATCAAGCAGCGCAATATTGATGCAACAAAGATAAATAAATCAATGTAAAAAACGTTATGAACTGCAAAACCAGAAAAGGCAACATTTTTATTTCATTTTCCATCCACAAAATGTAAATCTCATGAAGATGTCTGCATTTCATATAACAATGACTGGTGTTTTTGTCTACAGTTTGAGGTTTAAAGTTTGATATGTGGTTGCTGTTGTATTTACTTCTACTTTTAGGCTCACCACTATGTATTCGTAGAGAAGTGGATCATGCTTCAGGTTGTTTTTCAACACATATGGCTTCACATATTTCTTGATGGTCATTGGGATCAATTCCGCTGCTGCCACTCTGTTCAATAGACGAAACGTGATTTGCTTTGTGTTTTCCTGGAATGAAGTTTGTTTCAAAACAAAGAAGATGTCACATTAACAGTCCAGATTCTTACAGACAAGAACTGTCCCAAGGAAAGCCTGCAGTTGTACTCATGATGTAAACTCTTGACTTCACGTAAGCTTTTCACCAAATTACCAAGGTTTTCCATTGAAGTTGATAGATCAATCTTAAAGAAACAACGACAGAGAAATATTTAATGTAGTATTGATATATTTTAGTGAAAAATTAATGTAAATTATTCTAGATTTTCACCTGTCATGAAGCAATGAGAAGTTAAAATTTGCTGACAAAAGATTTGATATAATAATGTCATTTATGACAAATAAACACGCCGTTTCTGTGTTCAAAATGATGGCTTAAAATGTGGTGGGTAAACTTGAAATACAGTTTTTTAAAGTTCTGAATGTTTCTATGATAAGAATTTCCACTTATAAGTAAGGATTTAATGTTTAACCCTAGAACTCTCGAAGGGGTCAATTGACCCTTTTTGCTTTGTTTTTTCTAAAATAAACAAAATATACTTAACATAGCAGGTTGATATTTTTTGACTTCTTCTTATTTTGGTTATTACACGCTCAAATTGAGTAACGCAAAAATTTGATGAAAAAATTGTGAATTTTTGTCCAGTTTTAGGTCAACTACCATAGGGGTCAATTGACCCCCACGGCTACTTCCTTGCATAAAAGCTATTTATTTACCCAAAAAGATAGTTCTATTCCAAATTGATCATTCTTTGCACATTAGTGTTAAAAGCATATACCACAAACATAGTGAGAGCAATTTCTACACTTTGTGCGAGTTTTATTAGATTTGCAAATCCTGCACTAGATTCTATTATTTGATGGTAAATCTTCATCACTTCCATCGCAAACTCGTTTCAATCAAAGTAAATGGGGCATTTCATGTCGCGACTCCGTTCTAATGCGCAGAGCTCTTCTCCCAGCTTGATTAGAAATTGACATCGGTCTTGGCCAGACAAGGAAATATCCTTACATATAACGTACGTATTCAGTGACATAATATCCTGCAGATTGAAAAATGCTGCCAAGGGCCATCTTCTAGATGAAGCTTTAGTAGAATAGGACCAAAGCATTTCATCTGCAGTGTCAACTGCGCCTTTGTTGTTGTTATAGTCCAAAATTGCTTCTGGCTTTCTCTTCTCCCCCTCATGAACTTCTACTGTTTTATGTTCAGAGGAAAGCAAGCACTACCTTGTTTTTCTTTGCTTTGTAGCTGAGCAACATGATGCTTTCTGGTGGAAATGTAAAGATAAACTTAGATGAATAAAGAGCGGCATCTTTTTATTATCTTTTCATCTTTTTAGCGGATTTCGTTTGGAATTTCTCTTCGATGTCCTCTGATGATCACGCACCAATTTCTGTCTAAATTATTACGCAATAAAGACTGCTAATACTTGCTCAGTGGTATTATTCACCCAGTGAAAATATTTTAATCTGATAATGAGCTTCCGATAGCACTTCCAGCAGGCAATTGCAAACATCTATTTGGGGATTCCGTACAGTGACGTGACGGAATTTCTTAAATGAGTACATATTTGATCAAAGTTTGCAGGATGTTGAAACATATCAGGTCTACCTATGTATTAACTATAATAATAATAGTTTGTTCATAATAACAATATTATTCAGTAATTTCTTCTCTGTATATGACCTATACCCAAAACTACAGCTTTCAAACCTCCTTTCAATAACCTCCTTTCAATAACTCTTTCAATCAGATATCACAGAGTAGTTCTGACTAAAGTGTTAATTAAAAATCGTTTCATCACATAATTGAATTCCTTTGTTGTCAACTGATTTCAGATACAATTAAATTAGGATTTGTTTAACAGCAGTGTCCAGGAATTTGTTTTCAAGCAATATTTAGTGCTAGGGTCAATTGACACCTTTGGTAGTTCTTGAAGACAAAATGTCCGGTATTTCTAGGGTTAAGAAGTGATTAGCGAAATTTAACGAACTACCTAGCTATATTTTGGATGATAAGTACCTTCAACATATTTTGGTCATGTTTGAATATCAGTGAACCTTTTGTTTTCATATCAACTGAATTATTATTTGGTCATGTATTTTGCTTCTCTTCTTTAATTATTCTAGTGAGTTTTAGCGATTCCCCTCACCTTGTATGCTACTTCATTGGAAAATAATATAAGAAAGGAAAACTTGGCAACTTAACAAAATGTGATAAATGTGTTTATATCACGGGAAATACTTACAGCATTTGAACATTTTGAATCATGTACTCCCTTGAAGTACGGAATACTCAACTTTGTGATCTGTAAACATGGAATAAAAAGAAAATCTAGAAGACTTGTGTTGTTCGCTCCCACAATTCACATTCCAAAAATAAACACAGTACTTCAAGTGGGGGAAAAATACATTGCGGAAGGTAATGAATTTTGAATTAATGTATCACGGAATCACTTCATTCTATAATCTAGATTGTATAAACAATCACAAAAAGATCAAAGTCTCAAAAGATCAAAGTCTCAAAGGAAAACCAAGTTGTGTTTTATTAAATTAGTTCATGCTATTGACAAATAATTAAATCAATTAATACCTTAGTCGCAAACTGCATCGGGGTGGCTACGCCTCTGTCTTGGGTTGATTGATTGACATTTGAAAAGGCTTTGTACATGACTTCCGCCATGTCTAGTGCGTTGTCCGGCCAACAGTCTTGCTCGTCCAACTCAAGATTACGAGCCATCTTTTCTAACCATTCAGCTAATATCGCCTGTACAATAATTTTCAAATCTCTATTTGCAATAGGTAAGAATCTTAAAGATATAAGCTTCAAATAGCAGAAAGCTTCAAATAGAAAGATTTTATGTTTTTGTTTATGATTCTAATATCGGATAATGGATTGGTGTTAACTTTTAATAAAATGCTTATTATAAGGATATGGTTACCTGACCATCTGGAAGTACCGTCAGAACATATGGAACAAAATCTTCTCTGAACCAGGGTATGATCTTTTGAGATGGTGTATTGCCAGGGAATGAATTTAAAATTTGTTGCAATTTGCTGATAGTGAATATGTTTTCAAATTCACTCTAAACAGTAGAAATTAGTGACAATACAACTCCTATGAAGTAAAAAGTTACTCATCAATGTTTCAGAGAAATCACCCATATACAACTTTGAGGCAGTAGATTTTGCACATTAAACATATTAACCTGGTGTCTTCTCCAGATGATTATACCAGCATTTAAGTTTTGGCTCGAAAAACATTTGATGACTTCATCTAAGAGGGATGTGGATAAGAATGCTGCCCATGAACTGCCACTAAATGGAACACAAATCACTAGTGTTAGTGATTTTAATACCAAAAAGGATAATTATCAGGGACAGTTAAAGTGTAGAGAGTAAGCTACAGCTGTTACAAGAAAATGGTGATTGTTTTGTACTCAATGTCTTATTATATAATAATTTAATATATTGATATACACAGATTATTATTATAGAACATCCAGTAGTGGTTGAAAGGACTTTAGTGATAATTCACGACTTAGTGATAAAACAGTCAACATCATTCATTTTACCTGAATAATGCAGCCCCAAATGCAACTTCAAACGTAGCCAACCGATTTATTCCATCGAGAAGCTAAACAAAAATTTGAAAGAGAATCCACATTTTCATTCTCATTACGTGAAAAGAATTTTTATTCGCAATTTTTTTTATCAAAGGTCTTCATAATACACAAATCATCATCATATGACAAAATTACAAGAAGTACATGACAAAAATACAACAAGAGTGTTATCTTCGTGTTAACTGTCTAATCACACTCATTTTGTATTCAATGTTTGTGGTTTCTTACATAAATCCAATAAAATGTATTTCACTGTTCACCATTTCAAATAATAATTCAAATTAAAGGATCATTTTTCATACAGAATATTTTATTGCCAGCAGCACCATCCTAAACCACAATATGTTACCACAAAATTTCTACGTGAGGGTAGCACCAATTGCTTGCTAAATCTTATGATATAAAATCTGGGAAGTGACACTTTAGCCACTAGAAAGTTAATGTTCCTGTTTACAGTTAAGGGAAACGCACTCACCGACTGGAAGAGCTGTGATGACTCTTTAAATTGTCTTCCTTTGAAATTAACCTGGAAACATAAAGCATAACATTATAAACAACTTGGAAAAAGTTCTATTAGCAAGAAATTTCTGTGATCCGTCAAATAGAAAGATCGCAAAAGTTTAATAGACAGGTATTGGGAAAATGTTGAAAGAGGTTTTGCAATTTAATTTAAAAGATTTCGGTGGCATACACAATTATATGTGCAATATTGGTACCATGACTCCTCGACCAGGTCCATCCTCAACTATCCTTTTATAGATTTTCAGTTAGTTTTACATTATATAAAAAAGAATAAAAATATTGTTAAAACAAACTTTCAAAACTCTAGTTTTTCAGGAATTAGTAACATCATATGTGTAATCATGATCCAGGGTTAACGTTCATCTTCCTGGACGTTTCCAAAAGATGAACGCCCCACAATTGTGTAGGTATAATAATCTGATGGTTTATTGAAGCAGCTATTTTTACAGCTGGATGACGTTCCTAATGCCAGACCAGTAAGAGGAAAAACAGTAAGCAAGATACAATTTCGTATTTTAATGTGTATAAAGGGCATGGATGCTACTGTCCATGAAGTCA
Organism: Candelabrum cocksii; assembly: GCA_963930725.1. Taxonomy (NCBI): domain Eukaryota; kingdom Metazoa; phylum Cnidaria; class Hydrozoa; order Anthoathecata; family Candelabridae; genus Candelabrum; species Candelabrum cocksii. The sequence continues at coordinate 10,411,591 of OZ005666.1, read as the reverse complement.
AAGATGTTAGAAATACTAAGACTTCAAAATAATTATAACCAATATTAATAATAACTTCTTGTTCTTATCAATCACCTTTTCTTGTGCATAAATAAGCAAATCGTAAGCAGCATGCAACGTTGGAAGTTGCGCTTTCAGACAGCAACTGGTAATATGCTCCACGTCCTAACAAATGTACAAAATTTCATTCGCTTACTAACAGCTTTTCTTCATTCATTTTTATTGATCTATTTCGCACAAAAAATTAATAGAAATGAGTGACCGAGAAATAACTGAAAGATACAAAAAACAGATAGAACCTCAATTTTATTGAAGCACACTTTCAGTTCTTTCAACAAGTCATTGAAACACGTGTTGTTTTTGTTATGGTTCATCCCCCACGGAGACATGTGATCAAGTATGTGGATGCTGTTTACTTTGTGTACCAACTGAAAAAATTAACAAGCTAAATTAACTTTCTTCGAAAATCAGTTGTCTTGGTTTTTTCGATTTCATTTTAAAATGCTTTCTTTCGCACTCAAAGAAAAGCTTAAATATTTCACCTCAACATCCAAATGAAACAGATTGGCAAAATCTTCAGCTTCTTGGAATTTTTTCTTATGTAGAAGACGTGAAAACCTGGAAGAAGGAAAACAAAACTTTAAAAAACCATTAGCAAATATCAAAAATAGAATTACAATTCTTTGCATGTGGTTTTTGAAATATTATAATAACTTTACGAATTTCGACTTGCATATTTCAAGAACAACTTGAACATTAGTTAAAATGCAAAATTAATTGTATCATTTTAGGAAATGTGTAATTCCTGATTCAATTTTGACACAATCCATGAAACCACATACATAAACTAAACCACTCACCTGTTCTCTGGTATGGTTTCAATGAGACAACGCATGCGTACAGTGGCCTCTTCCAACTTCTCATCGCCATACTCGTACAAACTGAAAAGGTTAAGTACATGTAATAATGTAGATGAACATGGATGACCCAAAAAAGTAAAGTGAGTCCAAAATTGAACTATAAGAAGCCTAATGAAAGGATAATGACCATATTTTTTTATTTTGATATGGAACATGGAACATGGCAGGTTTATTATTTCTAATCATGTTGAGTAGCTAAGGATGGTTGAACCCTAATTCACTGTGTCAATATGAACTCAAATTATGAATGTATATATATATATATATATTTTCTTTCCTCAGAATATTGTAGTTTTTACCATAATTTCCTCATTGTGTACTTCATTTGACAGATGAGTCTCTCGTCTCTCTCTCTCTCTCTCTCTATATATATATATATATATATATATATATATATATATATATATATATATATATATATATATATATATATATATATATATATATATATATATATATATATATATATATATATATATATATATATAGACTCTATTTAATTTTGTGTGATTCCTTATATATTATTCTAGAGATTTTTGTAAATATATTTGTAAATATTCCCAATTACCCGCAACTATATCTGACTATCAGGTCACCTATCACAGAGAGTTTGGTACAGGTTTTCTCGCTGTAATAGTAGAGATGGTGTCAAGTGACTCTGTGATGTTCAGGTTTTGTTAGATTTCATGCCCATTTTAATTCTAATGTCTACCATCCAGTATTCATCCCTCTCCCGTATTTACTTGTTCACAAGCCCATAAAATCAGCATTTCACTACCATTCATTCATTCATACTTTATTTGATAACGTAGGTTACAAATTACAGTTAAAACTGATGTGGACCTACAACATAAATACAAAACTTGAAATAAAAACCGTTTAAGTTAAAAACTGTAAGGACATGTATGCAAAAATGGAAATAATTTGACTGTAGAAATAGGTTTGGATACTGATTGCATATATATCCTTTCAGTGTTGTGAAAAATGCGTATAAATTAAATGATATATCAGCCTTAATTAAATATTATGAATTAAATGTATATAATTATAATACAGTAAGTTTAAAATGTTAGATTAAAAATATATATACATATTTAAAAATATTTCTAGCTTTGCTTTATATTAAAAAAAGGAATTAAAATGTTCTCAATATTTAAATATTTTAATAATATATAAAATCATTATTTCTTTGCCTCATACCACCTTCAGCAAAAGACAACAGAGCAATGTCTTTATTTAATTTCTGCTTGAAAGAGTTCATAGAATCTTGATCGACAGTATTATTTGATAGCTGGTTCCATATGATAGCTGACCTGTAAGCAAAAGACTTCTTGTAGGCCTTTTTGCTGAATGTTGGTAACATCACACAATGGTTGTTGCGCAGAACACGACGCGTCTTCTTTTCAGCTTGCCATTTAGTCAGACTCACCGGAAGCTCGTTTTTGTACAGCTTGTAAGACAGACACGCTAGCTTTCTCTTGTACATTAAATCGAAAGTTTCCCATTTTGCCAGTTTTAACACATCCAAATTTGATAAGCTGTTGCCAGTTCGAAAAATCATTCTTGCAACTCTACAGTGTAGATCGTTCAAGTGATCCAGTTGGTTGTTGCATCCATTCCCCCATACTGGTAGAGCATATGTGACACTTGGAAGAATTCCTTGGAGGTATATTGATTTGAGTGTTTCCGGAGACATGTCCCTCATTTTGAATAGTTTTGTGATTATGATAGCAAACCGTTTGGTCGCTGTTGAGATGTGGTCTTTCCAAGACAGTTTGTTGTCTATTTTAATGCCCAAACATGTAGCATTTGTTTTGGCGGTGAGTGGAACACCACCTAGAGTGACTACTGGCAGGGGGCCAGTGAATGGCTTCGGTAGCATGATTATCAATGTTGATTTCAGTGTGTGTATGGACAGGCAGTTTCCTTCACTCCACAAAGACAGTTCATTAGACATATGTTGAAGTTTTGAAAACATTTTGTCGATGTTTGTGTCGGAGCATGATGATGTGTTGTCGTCGGCAAATAAGTCAGAGTCAAAATCATCAGAGATGTCTGGGCAATCATTGATGGTTATGGAAAATGCCCTGGGACCAATTAAAGACCCCTGGGGTACACCATTATCGACAGGTTCTTTGTCTGATGCGCTGCCATTGACAACTGTTACCTGGAAGCGATCGGTCAGGTAGTTCATTATCCATTGATGGAGGTTTCCAGCCACGCTGTATTTGAGGAGCTTGTGATTGATGATGCAATGGTTTACACTATCAAAAGCTTTTCGATAATCAAGGAAAATAATTCCTACATAGTGGTTTTTGTCCAGAAGTTTTCGCCATTTTTCTGTCATGTTTAACAGAGCTAGGACAGTTGATCTCTGCTTTCTGAAGCCCCACTGGCTTTCATTTAGAAGGTTATGGTATTCAAGATGATTGTCAAGGTTGCTACATATAATGCTCTCCATTAACTTGCTTGGAATACTGAGTAGTGAAATTGGACAGTAATTTTCACAGTCTAATTTAGATCCTTTCTTGTGAAGGCATCGCACTTTTGATTTTTTCCAGATGGATGGGATTTTCAAGGTGTTGATACTTTTCTTAAAAATTGTCATTAAAGAGTCAATAACTGGTTCTCCAATGGAATGCAATTCTCTTGCATTAATGTTATCAATGCCTGATGCTTTGGATGGGTGTGCTAGCTTGTTGAATTGTTTTGAGAGGTTGGTTCGATCAATTTCAATGATGGAAGAACAATTTGGTGGTGAGTTGGTTACTTCAACAGTATTCAGTTGTGGTTTTGGGAGAAGATCGGACATCTTCTTGCCAATTGTAGCAAAGTATTTATTTAAGGTGTTTGCTTTGTCGAAATCACATGTTAAGATATTACCCTCATCATCTTTGATAGAGCCAATCTTTGCTTTCACCTGTTTACCTTGAAAAGATTTGACAAGTGACCAGAACTCTTTTGCAGAGTTAGAATTGTTAAATTTACTTTTCCAATAGTCACTTTTTCTTTTCCGTGGCAAAGCTGTACACTTGTTACGTGCTTGCTTGTAAATTGTCCATTCCTGTGAGCCTTTATTGGTTTTTTGAGCTAAGACCAAGAGTTTGTATCGATGATTCAATTGTTTACGGATTTCACTGTTCATCCAGGGATTACTTCCAGTTCAAACTTTGACCTTCCTTTCTTTGACATGGGTGCAGGGCCGCCAAGAGAAAAAAGCATGGGGGCCAAAGTATAGTTGGGCCCTAGAACGAGAGCGCAGCGCGAGTGTTATTTTCAAAAAACAATATTTTAGTAGAGGAGGGGCTATTGAAAAGGGCCAACCAACTCATTAGACCAAATCATTATTTTAATTTTTTAATTTTAAAGCATTTAAGCCCATTGCTAAACAAAATAAAAATTGTTTCAAATATTCATGGGCCCCTGTTTAGCATGGGCCCCGGGTACTTTGCCCTCCTTGTCCCCCCCCCTCTCGGTGGGCCTGCATGGGTAGCAATAATTTGGTTGTAGAGTGTTTGCCAAGCCCAATAACAGTCATTTACATCATCAAACAATGATGTTACCCACCAAGGTATTTCTAACATCTCGGTTTTCACTTTTTTCCAGTCTACGTCTTTGTAGTTCTTGGTGGTTTTGAATGTTGGTGATTTCCGACATCTTTTGAATTTCAGGACAGCAAAAATGAGTCTATGATCAGATAGACATGCCTCATATGTCCCTGATGACGATATCTTAGAGAGGTCTGAAACTAATGCATGGTCATCAGTGATTTAGAATTGTCAGTAACTCTGGTATATTCTGTTATGATATTTTTCAGTTTGTTGGCAAGTAGGATTATTATTATTTGTATGAGAAAACTATTGCAGGTTCAGGCTTTGTGGCCGATTTGGAAATGTCAATGTTGAAATCTCCAAATACAATAATGTTGGAACAATGTGATATGTCACTAAGTGCTCGATTGAATTTTGGAAGTAAGACATTATCTTTTGGGGGGCGGTAAACGATTCCACTACGTTTCAAAACTGCCGTTTCGAAATTGACGATTCGAAACCGGACGGTTCGAAACAATATTAAAAGATTTTTCATTTACGATTAGAATACAATTTCTTTTTAATACATAATCAACTATTTTTCTTTTTTTTTATTATTATTATTTTATTTTTTTTAACGAGGCTTCCATAACTTTAAATATTAGATTAATTTCCGTGGTAAGATGCTAACTTCGAACAATCAAACAAAAGCTTTCATGGATTGATTTCTATGACTCATTGCTAGCTTAGCATAATTATTTGCCGACTCACCTGACTTATTATCGACACTATTTTATGGCCAGCCTAAACGCCTCTCTTATAAAGTACAATGCGTGCATATGTAATAAGACTTTCTATTCTATTTGTTTTGTTCTATGGTTATTGTAAGGGTACAGATATTTATGGAATATTTTCTTTTCGCCATCGTATCTCTGGACCTCAATACTTAAAATTTCATTTGATAATCATTCATATCAGAAAGAGCTCTTATCACAAATTTTTTATTGAACAAAGACACACAAGCTTCGTCACAGGAACGTGCGGAAACATTTCAAATGCATGTCGCGGGGCCGCTTAAAGACAACCGTAATAACGTTCCAAGATAAACAAACCACGAGATTGATTCGTGACTCAAATTCGCAAATTTAAAAAACGTTAATAGAATTTGAAAAAACGACGAAAAACAAAATTATTTCAAAAATTAATAAAAATTTAAAATAACTAAAACAAAATTATTTCGAAAATTAATAAAAGTTTAAAAAATATAAAACAATATTGTTTCGAACAGTCTGGTTTCGAATCGTCAATTTCGAAACGGCCAGTTTCGAATCAGCAGTTTCGAAACGTCTGTACACCGCGGTAAACTGACCCAACCAGAAGTTTTTGTCCTTTTACTGTAATGTCAATCCAAGTAGCTTCAATATCATGATCAGAAGTGAATTCATGGGCTGATAGTGATTCCCTGAAATAGATGGCAGATCCGCCCCATGGGGTGCATCCGTTGTTTCGGTCTTTCCTCAGAATATTGTAGTTTTTACCATAATTTCCTCATTGTGTACTTCATTTGACAGATGAGTCTCTGTCAGGGCCAAAACATCAAGGTCTGTACGGGAAAGCAAAAGTTTCAGCTCGTCCAGCTTGTGTTGCAAGCCATTTATGTTTAAATGTGCGAGTCTTATCCCATTATGGATTTGAAGTTTTGAAAGAAGGTCATTGTGGACTTCGTCTTCCATTTCAGTCATTTATAGTAAGGAATGTTTGTTTTTAAGATTCTTTGTAGAAACCAGGTCTTTAAAGTGATTAGAACCAATGATGTAAAGTTAACTGTAGGTTATTTGAAAAAGAAAATAGTGATGAGAAATTAATTGGTGTAGATAATTTGCGAATCTTGTAAGAGGAAAATTTGTTGTTAGAGAAACTTTGGTTGGATTGTTAAGTATATTGTAAGAGGTGATATAGAATAGGTGTTCCACAGTCAAGCCCTATTTCTTCGGAATATGGGGCAGTCCACTGGGGTTAGTACCCAGAAAAATAAGTCAAAACAATGAAACAAGTAAGCCGAGGATAGAAAACAATATGTATGTACGAGTCAAATTATATGAGGACGTAGGTATGATAGGAGTATATAATGAAGAATGACCATCACTAATATCAATGATATGTGGTGGAATTGGTTTATCTCAAGGCATAACCTTTGAATACAAATAATGCTTCTTAACAAAAGAAGGAAGCAAACAGCTTAGAGGGTTCATAGGTCCTGAGGCTTGTCATCATGACTATGCCTATCAACTGGTTGAAAATTGGAAGTCTCAACTTGCAAAACTATGTGAAGTTGTGAGAAGTGAACCTCAGGCCACATTCAATGGTTTTTCCACCAGGTTTTGCCACAAGTTGACCTATCATATAACAGTAATTCTGGGACTTGATGAATACCTTGTTGTGTTGGATGATGTTATCAATCATACTTTCATTTCTGAAATTACTTGTGAGCATATTTGTTTGAGTGAAGAAAGGAAGCTGCTTGCCTTAACAATAAAAAAATGGATGGTCTATTGTCATTCTCAAAGAACTTGCAATTGAGCAGCATCTAAACTCAAGAAACATCTGTGATCAACTCATTAGAAACATCATAAGCATGTTTACGGCATCGATAATGCTAACGCGACAACAAGTAAGAAAGAAATGATTACGAAGAATGAAGGAAAGACGGAAAAGTTCAGCTGAATAGAGTTAGATTGGTGCTTTCTGATGATGAAAAGAGAGCCAATGAGATTCCTAAGCTCATAAGAGCATCAAGCAGGCTGTTGATGACACCATTGATTCATGAAAAATCTTCCACAAATGCAAGTTTTAGGATGATCTTGCTTTACGATATCGATGGAAACCGAAATACCTTTCAACAAAATGCGAGTGCGGCAAACCATTTTCTGTTGATCATGCTTAAAAGTAGTTTCATTCATAATTGACATGAGCGCTGCAAGATACAATTGGAGAAGTTGTTGAAGAGGTTTGCAAAGATGTTACGATAGAGCCAAGGCTATACTCATTAGATGGCGAGCAAATATCCAAGATGAAGCCAGACTTTGCAGCAAGGGTTTTTTGGCAATATGAACATTGAGCATTTTTTATGTAAGGGGTTTTCATCCATTCGCAAAGCCGTGTTCTCATTGAACAAGGTCCGAATTAAGGGTTCGCGATTCATAAACTTCAATAAAATCGTGAATTGATTATTTTATAAATTCCCGAAAAATCTGGACCCATATGAAGCTGGATTTAAACAAAAAAACAACAATATTATTTTCGCCTCATGACAATATACCATTGTTTCCGCATGTTGTTATTTAATGCGCCATTATTAAAAGTGTGGGTCTATTGTATGACAGTTTAATTCATCACGCGTAAACACAAAAAAGTTCTTCGGTTTAATAAAAATTAAAAATGGTAGCTGCTAAACCTTCTTTAAAAAAACATTCTCCCTAAAAACGCTTATGAAATGTCACAATGAATTTAAATGTAAGTTCAATTACACAATGGATAATGGGAAAGTTGTAAAACTTAAGTAAGTTATGTTTATTGTTAAAGTTAAAGCTTTTCTCTTTTAAAAATTTGTTTTTTTCACATTTGTTTTTTCTTTTCTTATCCATGCATACAATATTATTCCACTACATTTCGAAACTGCCGATTCGAAACTGGCCGTTTCAAAATTGACAATTCGAAACAATATTAAAAGATTTTTCATTTACGATTAGAATCCAATTTTTTTTAATACATCATCAGAGCCGAACACCATTACCATTGCGCTATCACCGGATAAACTGTGGAGTTTTCCTTAATTTTTAGATCACCTAAGCGATAGAAATCTTATAAGCTAGCGTCTGTGCACGAGAACGTAGATTCTTAGAACAAATGATGACATATTTAAGCTATATATTATACATCTTTATTTCTCTTATGATACATTATAAGGCACGTTTGTTGCAGAGATTGTAAGCAACAGCTCGCAAAAAACTTTTTTTCATGTCTGGTGTAGCCCTGCGTTAAATTGGCTAAGTGCCTCTGGAGCTCCAGTGTCTCCATTCAAAATCATTTATTTAAAGGTTCCTCTGCCATATAAAACTTCTGATTTCCGTTCTTGCATGGACATTTTCCAGCTTTAAGCTATCAATTAACTTCCAGACTGTCGAATGGTGATGCAACATGCAGTATTTTAAATATTAGATTAATTTCCGTGGTAAAATGCTAACTTCGAACAATGAAACAAAAGCTTTCATGGATTGATTTCTATGACTCATTGCTAGCTTGGCATAATTATTTGCCAACTCACCTGACTTATTCTCAACACTATTTTATGGCCAGCCTAAACTCCTTTCTTATAAAGTAAAATGTGTGCATATGTAATGAGACTTTCTATTCAATTTGTTTTGTTCTATGGTTATTGTAAGGGTACAGATATTTATGGAATATTTTCTTTTCGCCATCATATCTCTGAACCTCACCTCAATACTTAAAATTTCATTTGATAATCATTCATATCAGAGAGAGCTCTTTTCACAAAATTTTTATTGAACAAATACACACATGCTCCATCACAGGAACGTGCGGAAACATTTCAAATGCATGTCGCGGGGCAGCCTAAAGACAACCGTAATAACGTTCCAAGATAAATAAACCACGTGATTGATTCGTGACTCAAATTCGCAAATTTAAAAAACGTTAAAAGAATTTAAAAAAACTTCAAAAAACAAAATTATTTCGAAAATTATTAAAAATTTAAAAAACCTAAAACAAAATTATTTCGAAAATTAATAAAAGTTTAAAAAATATAAAACAATATTGTTTCAAACCGTCCGGTGCATAAAAAATATGTGAGTTATTATTAATCACACCATTTAGAAAAGTTTAAAAAAAGAAACTTGAACATATGATTTCATATGAACAGAGTTAAATCTGATTATTGAAACCGGTTAGGTCGCGAGCGTTTTGAAACATGTTTACGTATCGGAGAAGAAGGACCTGCCCTACGTGATTATAACCCTGACGAAGTGATAGATTTATGGTACAACGAAAAGGTTCGAAGGCTTAATACTAAACCTCACAAATACCCATCAAAGCATCGCAACCAAAAATGAGGCTTTTAAGCAGGTAGTTGATCTTTTAGTAATAACTCTGTCAGATCTAGAAAATGACAGTGATGACCAGATGGAAGAGTTTTTTAGATAGAGATAAACCATATTAACATTTTTTGTTATTATAACTTAGAATTATCGTTGTCTTGATTTGAATGTTTATTATTTCGGTGGTTGTGGAAGAAAAGCTGATAGTGTAGTCATATTAGGGATGGACCGGAAAAAAACTCCTAACTTAACATGTTTGGTATCAAAAGAAGCGGAATTTAATGGAGAACAACATATATAAAATCCTCTCAATAAGACTTTGAGCAATTTTTTAAGGCCAGTTTAAGTGAACATAGGTTTTAACAATAAAATACTCAAAAATTATGTCTCAAAAAACATGTTAGTCTTAACTTGAGCATAAAAACATAAGTGTTTTTTTAGATTTTTAGTATAGACAATATATACCTTACAAACCTACCTTACAAATTTTGAGGGTATGCGCAAAAATTAAATTTTTGATTTTTTTTATATATGTTACTGTAATTATTATTGTATTTATTAGTGTATTAAAGGATAACTAAAATAATAATATAATTTTTCACTTTCACTTCACATATTTTTATATTTTTATTTATCCTCATGAATCAAAACTACACTATGCACATTATCTGCTTCAGGGTCTCGTTCTGCGTTTTTATGTGCAATTTTCTTGAATATGGCCCAAATATCCTTTTCGCTATAGTTTTTAGATGGCAGAGGTTTCCTCTGTATGGTTTGTAGTCAATCTTCGGTTGGTGAGTGTTATCGTTGTTGTGTCCAGTTGTTTTGGCAATGATACATACATGGAAAGTTCCCAAAATCACAATTTTCTGAGGTTCCTCAAAAAGTTCAAGGTACTTTTTAAGTAATTTGGTATTGATTATACCAGTGACGACTCCGATTCTGAATGGGAATTGACCAACGATAATGGTCGAAGCGCCTTTGCCATGTTCGTAGAATGACATTAACTCGTGACAACTCGTTGATATTACCTTGTAACACTATTATTCGTTTTTAATTATTTGTCTCAAGAAATATTTGTGTTTCCAAATACCATACTCCTTAAATCTAGCTTCCCTTTCCATCTTAATAAATTATTGAGAAAAAATTTCTTGTAAAATGGCCTTGCGCGAAAATTATACTAAATTCATGATGTGCGAAAATAAATACGCGCGAAATTAAGGTAAGGTCTGTTGCGCAAAAATTAAAACGTGCAAAAATTAGTACAAATATATAAGGTATTTACCTAGATAAAGGTCAAAATTAATTCCATCTTCGACGTAACTGTTGTCAGAGTTTGCACAATCTACACCATGGCAACCACCACACGCAGCAACACAAACTACACCATTATTTTTACATGTGCACGTATTCGAAGCGCAGACATTACTTTTATAGGTTTTGCAGTTGCATTTAATGAACTTCAATATATTTTCGGGTGCTGCTTCAATATCGGTTGTAACTGGTTCATAAACCCTCTGCTTTGACAGCTTCCATTCCCAGTCTGTTGGAACTAATGAGACTTCCATTAAACTCTTCCATTCAATGACTTGCAAGTGTACACGGAGACAATGATAGAATGCTGCTCGTTCTGTCAGGGGAAGGTGTTCACGCGTTGGTGGCATCTATGAGAAGGAATGCATCTGTTTCGTCTTTTTCTAATACATTCTTCATAGCGTGAATTGCTGCCTCTGCGCCAGCACCGTGTTGTACAGGGTTGTAGAGGTCCTGTCGCTTCTCGAATCTCAAGCACAATATCCATCTAAACAGCTCTACATCCATTCCAGATGGACATGCAGAACCTTTCGTACGGAGAACCGCTTGTAGTATTGATTGTATCGGCAATCAAATCGTGGAAACAACTAGTGACGAGATCAATAGGACCAAAGAGAATGTTTATTCTCTAGCTCGTTTATGAGTATCGGTTAACTTTAAAACACCATTTCATGCTTCTTTATTTAAACAAGGCGGCTGAAATTATACCTTCCATTATAAGTTTTTCAAATATCCAGGATAAGTCCTCTGTGGAACGTGACTTTTGGACAAAATTAATGTTTTTGAATTCGTAATTCTTTTAAATTAATATCCAAATTTCCTGATTTCCATAAGTTTTAAACGTTTTGTCAGACATTCAGAATGCTCTTAAGATTTTGAACGAGCCGATGGTTTTTGTAGAACTGTCGGTAGGACCATAAATGCTTTCAACGCGATACAATTAAGATTTGACACGGAATTAAATTGACTGATTCAAAAGGTCAACTCGTCTATAAAAGCTTTCCCAGACTTACCGGACGGTACATTCAACCTTTCAGTTATCATCAACAACTTTGCCGTACAAAAATCTAGAAAAATTGTAGATCGTTGTTTATTTGCTATTTCTGTTAGATATGAAAAAATGCATCTTCCATTTTTGATCACGGGTTAGAAGCTTGATTCAACTTTAAGAATTAGTTTTACAAAGAACATGGAGAGGCCCCCCACCAAGGTAGGCTCTGGGCATCCCACCAGCTTAATCCGGTTCATGTTAGGGTTAGGTGAAAATAGCCTTATAATGTGTTTTTAGAGCTTTCAGATTAGAAAATTTTCTTCGTCGGCCAACCATGGTGGTTTTTCCACTCCCTTATCCTAAAGATTTTTCCTGAGTTTCCAACTTGAAAATGTTTGGCCCCCAAAAAATTTTCAAGTTGTTACGGCCCTGTTTCATACACATTGTCTTACTCAAAACTCTATTATACAAAATTGTCCATTCCGGTCTGCAAAATATACGCAAACGAGTCACGTGATGCAACAAAAAATAACATACATATTTAAAATGTCAATGGACTACATGTTGTCTGAGAATACTAAAAAAATAACAACAATATATTACAGAAAATGCCCAACATATTCAAGCCAAAATTCATTGTTGTTCCTCGAATGAGTGTAAAAAAGTACTCAAAAAAGTACCACCCACTTAAACCGGCCTTAGAAAAATTGCTCAAAGTCTTATTGAGAGGATTTTATATATGTTGTTCTCCATTAAATTCCGCTTCTTTTGATACCAAATATGTTAAGTTAGGAGTTTTTTCCAGGTTCGCTTAGATTTGATGTTAATATGACTACACTATAATACGTTCCTGAAAAAACAGAGAACATTGCAACAAAATGTAAATTTCCACTATCTACGGTTAGGCAATCTGTTTATTTTATTTCACTTTCCCTTTTTTTGTTGTTGTTGTCTTTTTTGTACTTGAGAGAGAGAATGCGTTTATGGGAGAGATTAATGTAAGTGTGTAAAAAATCTGTCTCACTATTGGCACCATGATTTATAATTCTCAATATAGGATGTAGTAGGATATGTGTAGTATTATTTTTATTTTCTCTCAGTTTTTATCAGTTTCACAAGAAAAACAATGTTATTTAAAAAAATTAATGCGTGTTGAAACATAAAGTATAGAAGCCCTAAACCGAAACAACGGTTAGTTCTTGGATTCTCGATTTAAGTGAACATGTTCAACAGTGAAACATTTTATACCTGTCATCAAAATTAGCGCTGATCACTCCTTCAATGAACATCATTGTATCCTGTGTAAAATATGCTAATGACAAAAAACTGCTACAAAGATATTTTGTATATAAAACATTATTCAAACAAGACAATACAAGACCAATTCTTACACGCTGCAGGCTTACCATGACGATACTATATAACACAACAATACACAAAAGGGCATCTGACCAATGACTTTTTAATATAGTAAAAAAAAATGACATGGCGGTTGTGGACCTTACTTGCCCAGCGATTCTTTAAGAAATTCTTCGATATCTAGAAGAATTCTTTATTATTTTCTCTTATATGTTTCTTGTTTATGTTGTTTAAGAAGCGGTTAGTACTCTTTTTAACTAGCTAGCTCTTTTCTGTGTAAAATCTATATTAAATGTTTAAAAAATAAAAATTGTAAAATATCTTTTTATTTTAGGCTCATGCCAAACATGATACGCAGCTGATAAATTTGTTTATACATTCATTACCTTTATCACAGAAGTGCATTCAGCATGGGGTTTATATAGCTATAATGAATAATGTAATTTTGTTGTGACTTTTATACCAGTGTCCCAGAAATAGTCAGTTTTAAATGATCAGTTCATTTTTGCTCAGTCTCCTCATGGCAATATCCTTCTTTCAGAACAACATGTTTAGTAAACTATGGTGAGCAAAGATCTATGACTTACCTTTAGGTGGTGATCATAATTCATTTTAAAATTTAGGCTTTCTTTGATAATTTTCATTAACTCTTTTTAAATTATCTAATTTTTGTTTTAGAATCATGCCATAAATTATAGTGGCACAGTTATTCTTTCTCATTGAAATGAGTGCAATTTGCATAGGATACATAGCTAGTAATATAAGATATCAATAAAAACAACGATAACAAGAAAACATATGTGAAAAGCTGAAATATGAATGGAATAAACTTTCTATATTCGAGGGGATTTACCTCGTGTGGAGGCATGATTGCCAAAGATGCAGTTTCAGAGACTGTCAGTGTGTATACATGTTTAAATAAGGGCAGTGTCAGCACAATCAATCGACGGTTCTGTAAAAGAGATTGGTCCTAAACTATGTATGATTTGTTCTTTTTATAGCTTTTGCACTAGCGTTTATATTGTAATAATTAACATAATAGTCTCTTTATACGATCTACAAAACAGGTTTGTCATAAACGTTTATCACAATAAAAATAAGAGGAAATTCTGAAAAATATGAATGAAAATTGACCAAAGGTCATCAAAACCTAAGCATATCCAAAAAATTTAACATTTGAGTACAAACACACAAAGGCAGGCTGACACATTTAATCTAGATTTAAGAAATGATGCAAGTAACTTATATTATGTGGGGGTTGATGTTAATAGTACATGTATATTTAAAACTACCAATGTAATGAATAGTTTTGTAAGTTGGAAACAACTACTTTAAACTTGGGTATACTGCAAGAAAAGAGAAAAGGAATCAAAATAAAATAATAAAAATTCAAAATAACAGTTCAGTTCTTTTCAGATATAAAACCTGTTCTTCACCTTGTTGTTAGGCATCGTCAAAAGAACAATCTTTGTTTCTTCAATGGCAGAACTGAAAACAAAACAAACATTCTTCGCGATAACACAATTTCAACTTTTCTGTGTAACTTTTTATATATTTTGAGGTGTGACTGAGAAAAATGTGAATAGTCAAAAAACTAATATCAAAAGGTAGGAAACAGTTAAATAAAACATTTATTTGTCATTTCACATAAAAACACCCTTCAAAATTTAAAGTATATTTACTATGTGATGCAGAAAGTGAACAACATGGCTAGTAATGTCTCCGTTTTGATTATTTAATAGTGATGCTATTCGTAAACATTAATTGTTTTTATATCGCTTAACAGCCTCACAAATAATTGGATTTCACCTACATTAGCTGCTGTTACCTGTTATAATTGGATTGGTCTGTTTCTACTGTGTTTGTTGTGAAAAACACAAAATCATCAACTTTTTCATCTGTCCAACTGCTCAAGTACATATAACCTGTCCTTGTGTACAGGTTCATGTAATCCTGGAGAAAACAAAACAATAATACATTCATAAGTACAGGTATTATTTCTTCACACAAGCTGTAAGCACATCACAATCTTACAGAAAGTCGTGCCCCTTGGTAAAATTCACTGTTGATTCTTGAAATAAGAATGAGACGTGCACAGTTCTCACTATTTTTTATATTTTTGTATAATTCTTCTGGGCATGTAACTTTAATAACAAAATAAAAACCTGCTAAATTAAACATTTTATAAACATGACTATATAAGTGAATATTTTTAACATCAAACTTCCTCAAAACTCACATTTGCATCCAAGGCAACAATATATTGAGCGTCAGGGGTTTCCAAAACCTTTTTGAACGAGACATCTAGAGCAAACTACAACAGCTGAAATTCTTGATTTGAAGATTTTCTATTAAAATTAAAAATCTTATTTGACGAATAAAAAGAAATCTTTTGTAAAGAAATACATAACCAGGCTTTCTCATAAAAAAAATTAAGTGCAATACTTTGCTCGGCTAACCACAGCTAACAGCTTTTCAGGTGTGTGATATACACTCGCCTGAACATGTCTAGATATGTGAAGGCGTGCAATAATTATAAAAGTAAAGTAGCCGAATTAACCCTAATGTTGGTAACGGGCGTAAACGAGGGTGTCTATAGCCTTTTCGTTAGCGCAAGACGTTGGGTGTAACTGTTGAGGTGGGCGCCGCTCCTACCACCAACATCCGCACTTTTCCGCATCGAAATGCTAGGATTTGAACTCGCAACCTCAGAAATCCAAAATTGCAAACGCTCTACCACCTGAGCTATCTCAACCAAAATTATAGATAGACTATAGACTATATATTTATAGACTGATAATTATAAATGTTACATAAAAATAGTAAGGAGGAAGATTTTCAAAACCGACAGACATGTTTGCACACAATGTTACAGGTTTTCACTCAACTAACTACTAAGAACTATGCCGCATTTGTTGGAAGAAAATTATCAAACCACAAAGAAACTAGTTGAAGAAAAAAGCCACATTCTGCATTGTACAGACATTGTCCATTCAAATATCTTCTTGTGGATACTTCTCAACAACTCAAGAAAAAAAGAAAATGTTTTTGTGAATAATAATCATGTTTTCAAATTTTTTTCAAATTGTTGTTTATTCACCATATAATAAAAATACAAAAATTCATAGAAAAACAAATTACAAAAATATATGGTTGGTGTCACTCAATAGCATAAAGCTGAACAATGTAGTGACACCACAGTAGAAATATGCGTAAAAAAAAATATCTAGAAAAAATATATATTATATAATTGGCAAAGATACACACAACATAAAATACAAACCACCAAGCAAAACATATATTTGTTTAATAACACTAAGCTAAACAATTGATTTACCCCTGATGCTAAGTTTGACTAAATTAGAAAATTGTTTACTGTTTAAATCAAAAATAGAATTTAACCAATGCATGTTTTTATATTTTACATCAAAAATATTTTTAATGTCTCTAATTGATTTGTTCCATTCAATGATGCTTTGGTGTTTAATTGAGTATTTTCCATAAAAAATTGTATTATATGAACAAATTTTAAGTTCATTAGCTAAGGCATTGCGAGATGGATAAAGATGAAAATGACAAAGTTTAGTGAAGAAATTGCCAATCGAAGGGGGGATATTTTGGTTTAAAGAATCAAAAACAAACATAATGTTGAGGAGTTTAATAGTAGACGAAAATGGAAAGATATTAAATTTAGTAAATGCAGCAGTTGCATTTGATCTAAAAGGTTGAAAATTTATAATTCTTAGTGCTGATCGTTGAATAGAACATAATTTATTTAGATTTATGCTTCTTTTTTGTCCCCAAATTTGACAACAATAAGTTAAATGTGAGGAGAAAATTGAAAAATACAAACTTTTCAAAATTTTTGTATTAACGTGGTATCTAATTTTTGAAAGCATGCTATTTGATCGGCTCAATTTTTTACAAAGTTCGCTTAAGTGGGGTTTCCAAGTTAAGTTTTCATCAATTAAAACTCCCAGATAATTAATGCAAGTTGATTGTTTTAAACGTGATCCATTTAACATGATTTTAATTTCAGAATCATTTTTTTTATGATGCTTCTTAAAAATGATAAATTTGGTTTTATTAGCATTTAAAGCGATAAGATTTGCATTAAGCCAATCATTAACTCTTTGTAAATCATAATTTACTTTTTTACATAAGGTTTTTATTGACTTGTTGATGTATAACAAATTAGTGTCATCTGCAAAATGATGCACTGTTGAAAACTTTATACAATTATGAAAATCATTAATATAAACTAAAAATAACAAAGGGCCCAACACAGAACCTTGAGGAACGCCGCATCTGATTGACTTTAACGATGACGAAAACCTGTTAATCGTTACATATTGTTGCCGATCTTGCAAATACGAAGCAAACCATTCATTAACAATGCCTCTTGCACCGATGTGATCAAGTTTTTCGAGAAGAATTTTGTGATGGACTGTATCAAATGCCTTCTTCAGATCAACAAAAATACCACATGCAAAAAAATCAGAGTCAATAGCTTCACTCACTCTCTCTGTTATACTTAATAAGGCATGAGCTGTTGAATACTTCGATCGAAACCCAAATTTTAATTTGTTTAGGCAATTAAATTTATGTAGAAATTGTAAATTCGAGAATACATAAGTCTTTCCAAGAGTTTACTGATGTTTGAAAGCAAAGATATTGGTCTATAATTTGAACATTCTAATTTAGAACCTTTTTTGAAAAGCGGCAAAACTGAAGATGTTTTAAGAATGTTTGGAAAAACACCAGTCGTAAAAGATAGGTTAAATAACTTTGAAAGAACGACAGAAATTGAATTACCTAATTCTTTTAGGATCACAATAGGTATACTATTTGGTCCAGTAGCTTTTCTATTACTTAGATTATGTATTAATGAGGAAATCTCTATTTCATCAGTTGGAGATATAAAAATACTGTTGAGGTTCGGATTATTTAGGTATTTTTTAAAATTTGTATGAGATGAATAAATTTTAGATTGGATGTTATGTGCGACTGTCGTAAAATATGAGTTAAATTTGTCAGCAATTTTCACAGGATCGGTTAGCGAAACACCATTATCATCTAGAATAACAGTTGGAACAGAATCTTTTTTACTTTTTAGATTTATTAAACGTTGTATACCGATCCAGATTTTTCAAAGGTTCTTTGAGTTATCAATGAAGTATTTCTTAAAATGGTTTTGTTTGCTGCATCTTAATAGTTTAGTCAATAAGTTTCTGTATGAATTATACCGAGATTTTAACCTGATTTTGTTATTAATATCTTTAGTTTGAATATATTTGCGATAAATTTTATTCCTGATTTTTATTGACGTCAAAATACCTTTTGTTATCCATGGTTTGAGAGAGAGCTTGAAGCTTTTAATACTGACCTTTTTGAGTAGCATATACTTGTTTAATAATCCGTTAAAAACCTCAAAAAATAAATTAAAACTGTTGTCAGTGTTAAGTTTATCAAATTCAAGAATTTCATCCCAAATTACGTTATTAAATTCAGAAAGAAAACCTTTTTTATCAAAATATGTGGTATTTCTACGAAAGATATTGTGTTTACGAGGAACAAATGTTGCATAAAAGTTAGGTTGAATGAAAAACTGAGGTAAGTGATCAGAAATTGTTGATGTTAAGTTACCAGACAACATATTTTTATCACAACAGTTAGAATATATGTTATCAATAATTGATTTAGATTTCTCAGTAATTCTTGTTGGTAAGGTAATATGCGGAAGAAAGTTATTAGAAGTTATAAAGTTGAAAAAATCAGAAGTTTCATTATCAGAATTAACTTTAATTAAATCTATATTGAAATCTCCAAGTAAAAAAATACTTTTGTTTTCAGAATTTAACTTTGAAAAAAGAGGAAAAATAAAATCATTTGTAAAAACATTAATAGACATACATGGATGACGATAAATACACCCAACAATAATGTTTACTTTTTTTGGACAAATTATTTCAATAAAAATCGATTCTAAGTGTAATTTTTTATACATCAACAAGTCATTTCTTGGTTTGTAATTTAATTTTGTAGAAATATAAAGAAGTGCACCACCGCAAGATGATTCAGTAGGAGTGTGTTCAATATTATAACCTTCTAATGATATTGGAATTGGTGGTTGAACGTCACATTTTAGTTTAGTTTCGGTTAAACCAATAATACTAAAATCAAAGTTAAGTAAACGTAACATGATACAAAATTCATCAAAATGTTTGTTGAGCGAAGATATATTTAAATGAAAAATTGAAAAAGAGTTATTGCTGTCAAATTTGGAGGAGACAAAGTCATCAATATTGAAATACTTACACTTTATAAAATTTGAATATAAGTCATTTCCTTCTTTTGAATTATCAACGCAATTTGTGGTAAAAAAGTCATTGAACTTAGAAAAGAGTTTGTTACGGTCATAAGAAGGAAGAAATTTCATATTAGCAGGAATTTCATTTGAGTCTATAATAATATTAAAGTTAAGGACTTGGAAAAGTTCATTATCTGAAATGTGACTGAATAGAAAAATTTCACTAGTGCATAAAATACAAAACCAATTAGAGACGTTTGATTGTAATAAATGGTAATCAATGTCATTTAATCCATTGCATTTTTTATGTATCCAAGAGTTACAAATATCACATTGTATTGCATGGTGGTTGTTTTTAACAGTTTTTTTGCACACTTTGCAAAAACATCTTTCCATGAAAAGAGAAGAACTAAAACTGGTTTTGTTAATTAGCAGAAATAAAAACGAACTTTGGAATAACAAAAAACATTAATCAAGCTAGGAGGGTTATTAAATATCAAAACTGAAAATCAGGATATAAATTGACCAATGTATTGACATGGTCAATTAAAATTCTGTTCTCGTTTGTGGTACGTTTAATAAAAACTTTGCCATTGAGAGAAAATGTTTCAGAGATGAGATTTGTCCGCTTTAACATACGGGAAAAAAGGAAAGCTTTTCAGAATAAGGACAAAGATTTTCTCTTATAAAAATCTTTGTCACTTGGCGGCCTAGAGTACGCGATTTGAAGTCTTTTAGTTTTTTCCTGTTCTGAAAGGCTGGCACACAGGCCTTCCTGTTGACAAATCTCACGATCGTTTTCTTTGGTGATGATCTTCCAATGCGATGACACGCCTCTATATCGCAGCCATCAATCGATATGTCCATCGCGTCAAAAATTTCAATAATGGCTCCCTCAAGATGTTGATCTTCCACGGAGTTCGGAATTCCGTCAACCACAACATTATTTCTCCGGTTGTAATTTTCCAGATTATGAATGTCCTTCTCCAAACAAACCTGGCTTTTTTCCAAAGCATCAACCTTTGCTCTTAATCGACGGTTTTCTTCGACAAGATTTTTTATTACGACATCTTTTATATGTAATACGCTTTCACTAATCTCATTTACTTTGCTTGTCATGAAATTGAGTTGGTCCTTAATGTCGTTCATCCTGGTCATTGATGCCAAAACAAGAAGGAGTAAATATGTGGGTAATGGTGATAATGATAAAGGTAATGTCAATGATTAATGTTTTAAGATAAAAATCTGCTACAAAACCAGCTTTGCGGAGTTACATAATTTTATGGAGAGCAGAAAGCAGTTATAGCAGTTATATACCGTGTTTTTAAATATTGTGCAAAATACATCTAATCTTGTTTTCCCAAGAAAGTTTTAGATGTCAGAGTAATGTAATATTTGCAATGATTTTGTTTTGTATAAAATAAAAATGGGTTTTACTGAACACCCCCGGTTCTTATTTGTTTCGTTTTTGTATCAAATGAGGTTGATGATGCATATGCATAACGTTGTAACTGCGGGACAGGGATAGTTTACCATGACGCTCATTCACGGTGACAGATTATTGCCACCGGCAAAAAAGTAAACATTTCATTTGAATTTCTTTTTTATGCAATATGTAGAAAAAAGTTGATATTTATTAAGGTGAGAAATTGAAGAAAAATTTTTAAAAATCACAAGTAGAATTAAGTGTAAGAAAGAAGCCACATTTTCTGCATTGCACAGATAAATGTCCATTCAAATATCTTCTTGTGGATATTTCGCAATTTCAATTTCACCACAAAACAACATTTTTTTCTTTTCATTATATGTTATATATACAGTAATTGGACCAGTTTCTTAACATCTAAAAACGTAACAGTAAGATTTTTATTTTACTGTAGTGGGTAAGCAACGAAAATGAAACCATTTATTTGGAAGTGCCAATAATATTAATATTCCATTTTGCGAAAGTTATAGTAAACAACTTCTTAAATTGATTTCACCTTCATTTGACAGTTTTTGAGATATTTGGAATGTTTAGTGTTCAGTACGAAATAAGTTAAAAATTTTAAACAAAACAAACATGATATAATTGAGACTATTTGCACGCCTTATGGGAAGAAAATAATTTGAGGTGTGCTTTTAAACGCACACAGATTAAGGCATGTGTGGAGATGTGCTCGTGCGATAGCACACCTCATATAAGAAAGCCTGCATAACTGCAAATTATTCTTTACTTTTTTTTCTAGTAAATCTTAAAACATATCCATGGATACAAACCTGCCCAACAGTAATCTTTCACAACAATGCTTTGTTCATCAACGTACCATTCACTAAAGGAAAAATCTCCAGAACCCTAAAGTGCAAGCATTAGAAACTTTTTAGCACGTTAAAGAAACCTGAAAAAAACGGGAAAAAATGTTTTTCAATAAATATATGTAACTTTCATGTACTTTCAAAATATAAAATTCAAAAATAATTAAAATGTGTCTAACCTTATTTACAGCAAA
This sequence comes from Candelabrum cocksii, assembly GCA_963930725.1. Classification (NCBI taxonomy): domain Eukaryota; kingdom Metazoa; phylum Cnidaria; class Hydrozoa; order Anthoathecata; family Candelabridae; genus Candelabrum; species Candelabrum cocksii. The sequence continues at coordinate 10,389,564 of OZ005666.1, read as the reverse complement.
AGAGTCACTTATATAAACATAACACAGATGTTCTTAAATTTATTTGTTTCTTTTCATGCTTTTCTTTTTTGTTTATTTCGTATTTTACTGGATGTTTCGCTTTCCATGACTGTTAATTATACATGAACGTGCAAAATAAACACTAAAATAAAAAATATCAAATCCTACCCCGTGTTTAAATAATACCTAAAATACAAATTACTTTTTAAAACAACATTTGTAACACAGAGGTCAACACTATACTCTCCTTTTCAATGAATAAAAACAAAAGCTGCTCCACATAATCCAATTATGTTACATATTATATTATTATCATATTATGTTGGACACTGATACAATAAAATCAACAATATCACAGAAGTATTTTTTCGTAATTTCTTCTCCTTTAAAGAGCAATACGTTCCCTAGGTTTAAGTAAATATGTCAATTTTTTCGCATATTAAACAGACTTTTCTTGTGAACAAAACGTTGCTGCAATGTATTGTTAACGAATGGTATTAGGAATATGTAGATGAAAAATACCTTAAAAAAAAAATCTATTACCTAAAATAGGAATATCTAAATCGTTGTTTTTTCCCTGATTGACATATTTTCCTATTTTTTGTTCTTAGAAAGATACTGTTAGAAGAAAATATAAAGATTTAATACACAATAAACAATATAAAATTAATATTTAACATAAGGTGCGATTTCAAAAAAATGATGCTCATTTCTAATCTGAAAACTATCCTTAATTTGAAATCTTTTATGTGACAAACAAATTTGTCTGAAGAAACAATCCTTAAAGTTATATATAAAAAAAGTTGACAATAAAAGTTTCACTACAATTTATCGTCCGAAAGGTAACAATAGTGTATCAAGCCACATAATGATTCAATCTTAATACACTACCCACCGCCACCAGAAGTGTTTGAAATCCTTCATTGTTTGTGTATGTGACAGAATTCACACACGTGTGGCAATCTTTGAGCTGGAACACTGTCATCTGCATCTGCTTTTGAATCTAAAAAAGATAAAGGCCGATATTACCCCACAGTGGTTTGCTCAGAAAAAACACTAAAAACACTTTTTTGACAAACGACAGTACGTATAGAAAGAACACTAACCTCAGCACATTTATCCAAATCATTGTTCTCTATAGCTAAATTGAAGAGAAAATAATAATTTTATATGGAAGAAACACAACTTACTTATTTATAGTTATAAATCAGACATTGTTTTTCTAATACTTAGAACATACTCATAGTTGTATTAAAAATTATAGCTTGGTCCACACTAGGCATTTAAGTATGCATAACTGCGCCAAAGGAAATCGACTACACAGGAAACTTGTGATTTTAGTTTAAAGTTAAATCACATAGAGGTTAGTGTTATCATAAGTTATGTTAAGAAAAGAAGAGAAAGTCAGAAGAGTATGGAGATTTGTTTTGATATTTTTATTATTGAAGCAAAAGGAAGAAAACGAAAGTTAAGAGAAGAACTCAGTTTACTGAACTAAAAGATAACAAAAAATATTTCTTTTGTTATGTTCGAATGAGTCCTGATACATTAGCTCATTTGTTAAGTTTAGTCAAAGAGAAAATTGTGAAGACACAAAATTTAGAAAAAGGATGTCTGTTGAGAAACAATTAGTATTGATACTATGTTTTCTGGCATCTGGACAAAGCCAACAGGCACTATTTTTTTCCTTCCGGATGAGTCGTAACAGTGTGAGACTTAAACCAGAAGTACCTTAAAAATCCAGAAACTGTTGACTGGAACTTCCCTCATGTTATTGACGTAATTGATGGTAAGCATATAAAGATAGGATGTCCTAAAAAAGTGGAACTTTGTTTCATAATAGGGGATTTTTCAGTTTAGTTTTGCTGGCAGTTTGTAATGCTGACTATTGCTTTACAATGTTATGCAAACTACATGGGTAGTTATCGGACCAATAATGAGAGTGGGATTTTACTGAAATCTGTGATGGGAGAACAACACATTAAACATACCACCACCAAAAAATCTTCCTGGTTGCAGTTTTAGTCCTTTAGGTGACAATTTTTCCTCTGAAACCTGGGAAGTCCTTTATGAAAGTGAACCAGCAAAATAACTGCTTTTAAAAATGCACAGCCTTTTGCAAGGATTGAGATACAGAGATACATTGAAATGAGAGAGAAGTTTCTTAGAGAAAGTGTACTGCAGCATTGGGATTACATCAAAAAACAATGATCTGTTGAACTTGGGCTAGAAATCAAGGCATTGAATTAGCATTTTATACCACATCCCTCTCCATATATCCTTTTTGGCTTTTGTGACATACAATTGGACATTTTCGTACTTTTTCTGTTAATTCTTCTTCTTGGGGATTTAAATCAGTAAACTTTGTAAGTGCGCAACATTGAAGTTATAATACAGTGTTCCTTACCAAGCTTTAAGCCATCCACGTCAAAATGTGTAAACCAAAATCCCTCACCAACTCGTGACACAACATAAAGCTCTGTTAGACCTGTAAATGGATAAAAAATTGAAAATTGACAACATTAACATATAATATCTTGGTGATAGACATTTGTATTTAGACCAGAATTGATTTATTATTGTTATTATTTATTTATATTCAACTTCATAATTTCTAATATTTAACTCATTAGTCAGTAGAAATATAACATAGTAAAAGTTATTATTAATAAAAAAATTATAAAAAAGGGCGGTTTAGAACTTTATGTCACAAGATGTATAAACACAAATTGCACACATCACTTCTTAAATGGAGAATAACTACATATCTTATCTTGTGTAATGTATTTGTAACACAGTTAATAAAAAAATACAATTTTAACAAATATGTCAACAACTAAACAGAAATATTTTTTAACTACTGAAGTTTCAAAGTCTTTCCTTTTTACTCATTAAAGTTGTAGATAGCAAGAAAATGCAAGCAAAAGAAAAACTAGCTTGCTCGCAAAATGCACTCATTATTTGTAAACAACAGCCAAACATATAAGTAGAAATGAACTCTTAGCTATAAAAGATAATAATTACAATTGCAAAACCTTTAAAAAGTAATTTTAGAAATAACACTTTTCTTTCGAAACACATGGTTTTAAAAGGTCCACTTCAGTAATATGTGTTTTGTGAACCAAAATTGTGGACAATTTTCATTTTAGATGATGATGTTGTATTAGTCATAACCAATGAAGTAAATAATTTAAAAATTATTTTGCTTACCGTTATTTTTCTTTACAAAAAAAACTGAAGAAAAGCATTTTTGGCTCAGGCATCCTTTAACTAAACTCTAAAGAAGAATGAAATGGTTGAAAACATCCACATTTACAAAAAAGAGGTAATTAAGAATTCATAACAGGGTAAATGAAATGGAAACAGGTCTATTCCAGATCACTACTATAAATCAGACAGTGATATAACCTAATTTTGCCGCGGACAAGTGAAACTTTTAAATCGTTGCCTTCCAACTGATGGGACAATTAGTTATTTCCAAACAAAACGTCTGTGCTGGAGAGTGAGATGTTATTTAGGACTAAAACTTCTTAGAATTCTTTTGTAATAACAAAGCAAATTAGTGTTGTGTTTAATTATTAAATGAGGGTACAAAGTTAAAATAAAATAAAGAATATTATATATATAAAGTATCTAAATTAATGAAAATGGTTTTATGGATAAACCAAACTGCTACTTTCGGCCCTAAAGAGAAGAAAAGATGCAAACATGAAATAAAAGGCCAAAATAAAAATTCAGTCGGGTAATTTTTTTATTAGAAGGCTGTTCCACTCGTCTGACAGAACAAAATGTTGAGAAATAAAGATTTAAAACAAGATTAGTCTACTTACTTAGCAAACTTAATATCAGTAAAATATATATAATAAAGTATTTTAAAAATATTAATTGATGCCACATTTACGATGTCCTCGGGAAGTGCGTTCCAACTATTCACCACTCTCTGTGTGAAAAAATTCTTTCAACGCTCCAGTCGGATAAGATTTTTCTCAAGTTTTAACAGATGGCCGTGTGTTCTAGAATTTTGCTTGTTCATAAAGAGCTTATTGGTTGGGACATTGTAGTATGCACGATGGAGCTTATAAGTCTCAATAAGATTGGAGAAAAAATCTGTATTTCATACTGGGTATGTCAAGATGTTGCGGTCGTTCAATGTAAAGGCTGGCACAAGCTAGTTTGCACATATTCATAATTTGTAAAATTTTAGTTCAAGCATCCTTAATGGCAAATCAAAAACCTAGAAAAACACACACAATAGTCATCCTACCTACTCTAAACAACTGACCCAACCAGAAATATTAGAACCATTATTAGAAACACCCCACTTAAATCAGTACCACACACAAACACACAGACACAAGTGAAGTGTGGACTAAAAACAAATAAGTGGGAAGCAAGAGTTGAATAGGATGTTGGCTGTTAACCTACTCTCCTTTTTTATTAATGGTTGCCAACCAATACTAAAAAGTCCCTACTGTAACAGTCAGGTTGTACGGATTTACAGCTTGATCGGTAACAATCTTAGATGGTGTAAAACTGACGGTTGACTAAATAAAAATAAGATAATTATAAAAATAACCTTACCTTAGTGAAGATAATTTTTTGCAATCCAACATGAGCTAATGACAAACCACCACATCTAAACATTAACAATGCGTTTTTATACATTCTTTTGGAAGAAAGTGAATAAAAATATTGATTAATATGCAAAATAAAACATTAAAGTACATGATAAAATATAGGAAATTGAATCGTCAATTATTGAATCTTATGCAAGTAATGTTGCGAAAAGCCATTCACCTTAGATTGCATACTAAAAAGTAATGAATTTTTTTTCGCTTCTTTTTCAAAAACTTTACTTCTGGTAACACTCCCAGACACATAGGGAGTAAGTAGATTGCTTGAAAAGAGACAAACAACCTTAAATTATCATGGTGTGTGAATGTTCTTTTAATGTTTCTGTGATAAATTGCTCATCACTTTTGCTTGAATGTTTTCTCAAATGTCTAAGAGACAGGTATCTTTAAACTTTAGATCATCAGAGATCATTACATTCATTGAGTACTATGGGCAGCAACTCATTTTCAAGCATTTTCATCAACATGATGCTTTGATTAAATTCAATTCAAGTAAATATTTTCTTTTTCATAAACTACAATTTTCTTCTTTATATTTTGTATGTATCACAAAATAAATAATAATTAATATTAATCATTTCAAATAAAAGAAAAGTTCAGTTAATGAAAAAGTGGAATCTCGTAGAAGGTCAAAACAACCTTATCATCGAGAACCAATTTGAGCTTTAAAATTAAGAGTCATTGAACTATAAATTAATAAACTAACAAAGATATATATAATAAAATAACGCAAATACTTCAAACCAAATTAAATAACAATTATTTAAATTATATTAAGTAGAAACAATTAAATTCAAAAATCTATCAAATATAATTTAAAGCAAAAAGAGTGACAATTTTATTTTGTTTTTTTTTATTTTGTTTATTCTTAAAAATAATTATAAATATTCTCTAATTTTAATAAAATGTATTTTGTCTTATTTTTAAAAGCAGAAAGAAAAAGAGAATCTTCCAAATTTTCAAAGTTTGAAAGAATTAACTCATTCCATAGTTTAGGACCACGAATTGAGATGCAAAATTGGCAAATTTTAGTTTTACAAAAAGGTTGTACTCCAAACACACAAAATTGACTATCTGAAATATATTTATTTCGTAAACATTCACTGCTTCAGTCTGTTTCTTGAGTACGTGCACGCGCCCACACACACCATAAATCAATTTGCGCGTGCTGTTAATCACACATTATCGCATGCCATAAAAATACATTGAACTGCTAATTTTTACAAAATTTTAAACTTTAGTCTCTACTTGTCAAACCAGGCATTAAAATGGCGGTAAAGATTGCCGTTGTCAGGCCTAGCCATAAGGAAATTTGCAGGTGCGTGGTCAATCGCGCGCCTCATTCGAGTATTTTTTTGTGAGGCGCGCGATCAGTAATTTTGGTTTATACAATTCAATTTTCCTCATGATTATTGTGGTATGCTTAAACTGGCTTAACTAAGATGTTATGTTATGTTGGTTTGTTTTTAACGCGTCTGCCAGAACGCTAATTTAAAGCATTATAATGAAGACCACGACCCAGAGTTTTAGTGCATTTAATTGCTCCCATTTGTGCTATGGTTATTTGTGATGAAATACAGCGTTTTTTTTTATTTATAACCGCTCACTAAACAACTTTGTGATAGCTTGGTCTCGATCCCAGAACCTTTCAGTCAAGAGCCAAACCAATGCCTTACCATTCAGGCCACGAAAAGTTGCGCGCCTGATTGTCACCGATCGTCATAATTATGTATAAAATATGCACAATCGGAGTCCCGTGTGAAACCAAGAATGAAATAAGATAAGATAAGAACAAAATGCAAGTGTTGTTTAGAATGTCAACCAACTGGCACTTATAATTAATTGTGCCATAGTAATACAATTATCCCAAAATTCGACAATCACATATTTAACTATTTAACAGAGGACAGTTTTTGAACCAATCAATCGAAATTTTAATGATATATAATATCACGGCACATGTTTTCAGTAGCAAAAACAGCTTTAAAAAGTTAAAATAAGACGACTTCTTAGTGATAACGATGTCTTCTTGAAATTAGGAAAAAGTGTGAAGTTAACCCGTTAAAATCTAGCTGTCTTGTTTATTTCCTTCTGAGTCTAATGCATGTTTATTGGTTTTGTGAAAGTGTGTTTTGTTTTGTAAACAAAACTGAATGTTTCATTATGGTTTGATCTTTTGTTCTTCCATTGAATGCATAATTCTTCTGCATATATCTGTCTCTAAGTTGAAGTTAAAGTATGTTCTTTAAGATTTCATTTACAAGAGATATATTTAAGACGCGTGATTATTAGTAAAATAACACAGTTAGGGGCGCGGTGGAGAGCGCACCTTAAATTATCGAGGCGCGTGCGGAGGCGCCTTCATTCATATATATCTGTGAATTCAATTGTTTTCTGGTAAGCAAACCTCAAAAAATCTCTACCTGTAAAAAAACGTTATCAAATAAAGATTTACTTATTGGTGAGGTGCAAATCTCGTAGATAGATGTATAAAACACTTTAAAATCAAATGGCAATCCACAATATTTATTTTGAAAAATCGCACACCATGGCTATTAAAATATATTTATGGCGTGCGATTTGCCACACACGACAAAATCTTCAAGAAACAGATTGTTGCTTCCATATCATTGAAAGGAGGCTTTGTACAAGTATACTTGTCTTTAAAGCAGATGACACGAATCGCATGTTTTTGTGTTTTAAAAATCGATTTTAATTTGCTTTTATGTGTACTTGCCCACACTAAGTTTGCATAATTTAGATAGCTGTGTATAAAAGAAAAACAAAGTTGTTTTAGCAGTTTTTTCTTTAAAATATTTCTAGTTTTGTATAATATTCCTACACCTTTAGATATCTTGTTATTTATTAAGTTAATATGGCGTTCCCAAGACAGATTTTCATCAACTAACACACCTAAAAATTTAATAGATTGTGTTTTTTCTAGTGTTTCATTGTTAATTTGGAGATTAGGTAGATTTTCTGTGACCATTTTCCTTTTCGAATGAAATTCTATATATTTAGTTTTATCTGAATTTAAGGACAACTTATTGCTATGAAACCACAATGATATTTTATTTAATGCAATATTGATTGTTTTGAAAGCAATATTTATATCTGAGGTTGAGGTGAACATGTTTGTATCCAGCGCCGTACCCAGCAGTAATCCCATACCGTTTGAGCGGTATGGGCGCCCAAACTATTCATTGTTTCCTTTATTTTTTAAAGATTCGTTCCTTGATACTCTCATAAACACACTGAAAAGTATCATTATCATTAAACTTTGTTTGTTACGTAATGTAAAATATGAAAAGATTTTAGATTTGTCAAAGAAAATCGATAGACATGTTTACACGCGATACTGCAGGTTGTTTAAAAGTTCCATTCAACTTAGAGACAAACAAATGCAGAAGAACTATGCTGCATGCAATGGAAGAAACAAAGATCAAACCACAAAGAAACAAACACATTCAGTTTTGTTTACGAAAATCACTTTATGATTGCTCAGTTTTCTTCAACCTTTTTAAAGGTTTTTAAACTTCACACTTTTTCCTAATTTCAAAGACATAGCTATCGTTGAAAAAGTCGTCCTATTTTAACTTGTTAAAACTGTATTTCGCCAGTAAAGATATTTCCCGTGACATTTTATAGAAGATAACGTCACGCAAGTGCAATACTATCCATCCGTATGACACAAAAGATTGTAAGGTCTTTAAAAAATATTAAACTGCGTTCAAGTACAGTTACGATGTTAGCTTCGGTGACGCAAGACTCACTGAAAGATAAAGAAAGATAACCAGTATTTTATTTACAAAGACAAGAACTTTTATGCTAAATTTTTCTGCAGTAACTACTTTTAGTAATGTATAAAAACTAACGTTGTTTTAACAACGTATGTATTTGTTTTTTATGAATAAAGCAAAAAGCGCTAATGAGGTGTGCGTTTTTATTTTATGATTGTATTAGAAATAATTATCGAAATTGTAATATCAAATGAGAACACAATCAAATGTTTCCAGCAAAAACAATATACAAATGAAAACATAAATATAGCAATTTAACATGTTTTAACTAATTAACACTCTTTTTACTTTTGCTCTACGAGGTTCCTATTTTAGTTTTTTCTTCTCGCGATAATTTATGGGAGAGCCCAATTATCAACACTTAAAAGAAAAATTTATGCAGAATGTATTAATTCTGTACAAAAACCGTGCAGCAAAGATCACTGTTTGACGTAAATTTTTTTTAACCAATTAGATTAAACATCATTGTTAAGTTTAACCAATACGATAAAACAATTTGTACTTGTTTCTAACGTGACAAAAAACTTTTTTTATTTTTTCTTCAATTAACGTAATCGAGGTGCGCGACAAAAAACGCGTCTTGCACATTCCAGGAGCGGATCCATGGGGGCTGCAATAAAGAGAAGGAAGGAGGGATTAAGAAATTATTGTGAGAAAAAACGGTAAAGCCCAAACTAACTCTGGGTACGGCGCTGGTATCGTCTGCAAACATTATGAAATCAATATTTGGAGAAGTGAAAGGTCGTTCACATAAATTAAAAACAATAATGGTCCAAGAATCGAGCCTTGAGGAACACCACATATTTCAAGAAAAGCAGATGCACTACTTCCGTAGAAGACGCATTGTTTTCGGTTTTGTAGGTAACTTTTAAACCACTTAAAATAAATATTTGAAATTCCGTAATGTTGTAATTTTTCTAATAATATTGAATGGTTTACAGTGTCAAAAGCTTTCAATAGATCTATAAAAACACCCAATGTATATTCGCCATTTTCAAAGGAATTTAATATTTTTATCACTTAATTCTAACAATGCATGTTCAGTGGAAGTGTTTGCTTGAAAACCAAACTGTTTGTTGTAAAACTGCTTGTTTTTTTTAAATATGAACTCTGTTAAACATGACTCTCTCCAATATTTTTGAGAAAAAAGGCAAGATAGATATTGGTCTGTAATTTCCAACTTCAGTAGAAATGCCAGATTTAAAAATTGGTTTAACTTTAGCATATTTAAATTCTTCTGGAAAAATTCCATTTCTAAGGGAAGACCGGAAAATTTTAAACAGTGGTTGTTTTATTTCATTCATCACATCTATTACAATATTTCCATTTATATTATTAATCCCGACAGCTTTGTTGCGTTTTAAATACTTTAAAGCAGGGGTCGGCAACCTTTCAATGTTGCGGGCCAGTAAAAAAAATTTTAGACCGCCGGCGGGCCGGACATATGCGTTTCCAAACATCCATGGAATAAGCGGCCAAAGGGCGACGATTTTGGATTTTGGCAACAAAAACACTTGATTAAAATTGCTATGAAACTGATGATTTATTAAAAAAAAAGTTTAAAAAGAAAAAAGAAAAGAAATTTATTGTTTCAAAGTTATTTGAATATAAAATGTATACAAATTTAATGTGAATGTTGACGTTGTTTGTATTCTTTTGTCAGATTTCCGATGTCAGTTTCAAAAGTGGTAGAAGAAATCTGCAAAACGTCATTGAGATGTTCATCAGTTATATGTGTTCGAAGTTTATTCTTCGCAAAGTTCATTTTTGAAAACATCTGTTCACACAAATAAGTGTTGCCGAACATACATGCTTTCCTTTTTGTATTATCTCGTAATTTCGGAAATATGGTTGCAGATATATTTTCTTTATAAAATTAATATTTTTAGGGGTATCCTACCTTAATTTGAGCAACACTAAGCAGTGAAACTAGCTTTTGATGTTACGGTACACACATGCGCCAATACTGGTGACTTGTATTGTTATCACTGAAGCAATTAAATATTATTCTATCAAGCAGAACGTAAATTTACTTATTTATCAAGTTTTACTGCGTAGTGGGCTGGATAGCGTGCTGGAGTACACAAGTGTTCGCGGGCCATATTAAAACAGCTGGCGGGCCGGATCTGGCCCGCGGGCCGTAGGTTGCAGACCCCTACTTTAAAGCATCATCAAACTCAGTCATAGAAAGGTGCTTGAATTTTAATTTGGAGTTAATTTGTGGGAGATACATCTGAAAACTGATATTTGATGAAGGAAACGAGGAAGCTAGTTTTGGACCAATGTGAGTAAAATATTTGTTAAATTCATTCATTATTTCATGATGATTGGTAATATAAGTATTGTTTACATTGAGGACTTTTGGGAAATCATCATGATTCTTTTTTCTTCCGGAAATTTTTTTAATTATTTTCCATGTTTCTTTAGAATTATATTGACGTTGCTCTAATAGTGTTGAATAATAATTACGTTTTGATTTATGTTTCAGTTTTTCGAAAAAGTGTTTATAATCTTTATAATTTTGCTCATTCTGTTCCGTTTTGTATTTTAAAAATTTTATATATAGTTTTTGTTTTAATTTTGAAGATTTCTTTAGTCCTTTAAACATCCACGGTGCATTTATATCTTTAATTTTAAGTAAGGATGTTATTAAAGGAAAGTTATCATTATATAAATTTAAAAAGATTTAAAAAAATTCTTTATAACACATGTTTGTATCCTCATTAGCTAGAACTTCGGACAATCAACAGCGGACAATGCATCTTTAAATGATTGAACTTGAGGTGACTTATGGCGTTTTACAATTTTTATTCTCTTTACTTTTTCCTTATTATCGGATAAATTAATAGAAACAAAAATTGGGAAATGATCAGAGATGTCGTTTTTTATTATTCCTTTTAGTAAGTAATTGTTAATAACGAAATTTGTAAAAATGTTATCAATTATATATAGAGACTGAATTCTTAGTAACGCGTGTTGGTTTATTTATGAGGGGAAAAGTTCCATATTGGAAAATTGTATCATAAAAATGTTTGACAGGATTCTTTTCGTTATAATTTAAGCAATTTACATTGGAATCTCCTAAAATAAAATACTTTTTGTTTTCTAGATTATTTACAAATTAAAAAATATCATGTAAGTTGAAAAGAATGTTTTTATAAGCGCCATCAGGTGGTCTATAGCAACAAGAAATCATAATATTTTTAGCATTTTTCATTATACTCTCAATGTTTAGCGTTTCGTTATCTTTAGTTGAAAATGAAATGTCTTTTCGTTCCCTATATAAAATGGATGTTTTAATATATATTAAAACTCCACCGCCACGTTTTCCAGTCTTCTTTTTATAGTGAATTGAATGAAAATTAGGGATTTGATAACATGAGTTGTTTTTAAATTCATCATCCGAACACCAGGTTTCACTCAGACAGATGATATCGAAGCAATGTTTGCATTCACAAAAAATATTAAAAAGTTTTCAAAATTTGCATTTAAACTTCTGATATTTACATGGACAATAGAGAGATTGTTGCTAGTTACTTGTTTGCAAAGTAATGAAGACATTTCATGAGGTAGATAATAAGAGGTTTCATAATTTGAAAAATTACCGTCATTAAGATAATTATTTGCGAGTGGAGGCTCCGCTGAAGTAAGTAAGTCAAATTCTTGTAGAATTTTAGAGAATTTTCTGAGAATTTTCTTGTGGTGTAACATAAATTTTGAAATCATTGAAAACAATAAACAACAACTATTAAACACATTGCAGGAAGCTTACTTCACCAAATCGCCAAATTCACTAATCAGCTCAGCGACGTGTCGGACGATTGTGTATCTGTCTTCCTCCGATTTCTTGTACCGCACAGTTCCATTGAAGACCCAAAACGACGAAATCAATTTTCGCTGAAACAAATTCTTCACCTTTCCAAAGATCATTCGGTAGTGAGAACACAAGACTCTCGTTTATGTAGATTCTGGTTCCACTATCCAAACCCAGATCAACAGTTCTGATATCTCTTAATTTACGACGAGATTTCAACAAGCTAGTTGAAGATTTTCGGTTGAGGAATTTTATGATGACACGCGATCTGTCATACATGCGATGACAGGCTTGTATATCGCTCGGTTTTAAGTGTATGTCAATTTTTGAGACCGGATTTTTAAAACCTTTTCTTCGAGACAGTTGTTCGAAACCGATTGAGGGATTCCGACAACTTCGATGGAATCTCAACAAGAGTATTGTTGAAGCTTGTAATGTTCTTTCTCCAGATTAACGATGCTGTCTAGAACATCTACGTCAGTTGTTGGTGATGACGCAGACTTGCTTATCTGGCAAACAGAAGCTTGAAGATTAGCAACTGTTTCTGTGAGTTTGGAGACTTGAAGTTCCAATGCTTTTAGCGTATCGCGAAGGATGTTATTTTCGCTTTTAATATTGGAATTCTCCTCTTGCATTTTCATGCAATGGGCAAGAGGTCTCCTTTCGAAAATTTATTTAATTGTTCAGCGTTCAAATTCATTGTTGTTATTATATTAAAGTTTCACCACAAGAAAAAAAGTTGCTTAGTTCAAAGTTATCTTGAATATATTGAAGATTTGAGTTATATTTATTGATTAATAGTTATGTTACATTATTTATTCAGTGTTTATTTAATGCAAGAAAACAGATTTGTATGATATATTATGCTATTTATTTTGAGTAGAAATACTCCGCCCGGTGGCAAGCAGTCGGGCGTTAAGATCTGCTAAAAAAGTAGCAAAAAACAATGTGAAGGAGTTTCGTAATTAATATTTAATTGCGTCGATGAAGGAAAAGCGGAAGTTTTTAAGGCAAAATTAAAGCAGATCCAATTTTAAAATCTATCTTTCCTGAAAGTATGACTCCAAGTGATACCCAGTTGTTAATTGACAACCAAAGGAAGACAACAAAAGTACGTTTTCCAGTCAAACCACAAATAAAGCACCACAAATAAAGCAATCCAAGAGTAAAGTGTTAAAACACAAAAACATAAAACATGTCCGCTCTCGTTAACGTCTAACAAATATTTTAATGTAGAAAATTTAGAGGCATTTTTTTACTTTTGAAAAGAATGAAACAGATTTTTAACTCTTTAACTTGGTGAACTCCCAAGCAATCACTAGACCAGGTACGATCCCAAAGACCTCACATATCACATTGTGCCAATACTATATGTTTTTTATGACAATAACAATAAATGTTTCAAGAAATTCTGGCAAAGGATTTTTTGAGATTCAGACAAAATCAGATGAAAAAGGACATATATACCTATCTGTAAAAGCAAGGAATACCCCTTCATCAGACCATGCTACAGAATCCACCAATGACTCTACAAAAAACAACATGTTTTCAATTAAAAAACATTTTCATGACACCTTGACACAAATATGTTGATTCCTATAAAGCGATCAAGTTTTGTTACTCACTAATAATTTTTCAAAAGAAGCCCCTGACAATCTAGTTTTATATTAAATATTTATGAAAGTCTATATACTTGTAATATATACAAAAACAATATATAACATGCATACCAGCAAGAAAAGAACATTGGTGTTCAGTGCACGATTCATTAAATACCAAAATGTTATTTCCAATGACCAATGCCAACTTATCCAAGCAAGAAACAGAGAGCATCCACGGCAGGTTTTGACCCTAAGAAGAAAATTGCTCAGACATTAGAAAGCATAGGTTCTCAACAATACTGAAGCATACTGTTTCGGGTAATCACGCTCGTGCACCTCTCCCGAAAATAAAAATAAAATGAAGAATATATACAACTTACATTTTTCTTATTAGTAACACATGCCACTGTATCGACTTGATAAAGACTTAAACCTGTTTCTTGACGAGGACCAAATTGCGCAGTTTCTTCACCACCACCAAAACCACATGATACCTCGAAATCAATCCAATTCATTATCACTTTCTGATTCAAAAAATATTTCAAAATATATATATCAGGGTATTAGCCAGCCTTGTGGCATCGCGATAAACGCGGTATTCCCAATTGCCTACAAACTCAAAATTCCCAATTCCAAGCAAATAAAAGCGAAAAACAAAATCATAAAAATTAAAAAAATGTAAAAACTTTTATGTTTTCCGTTGGCTTTGAAAATTGGTAGGTTTACTAATTAAAGGATGCTGATTTCAAATCAAGTACCAGAATTGGGATATTTTCAACCCTAATACCTTATTTGGGCAAATTTGGGCCTAAAAGTTTAAAATATTCTGTTTGCTTTGAAAATTGGTAGGTTTACTAAATAAAGGATGCTGATTTCAAATCAAGTACCAGAATTAGGATATTTTCACCCCTAATACCGTATTTGGGCAAATTTGGGCCCAAAGTTTGAGGTATTCTGTGGCGAAATGGTACTGTGCATCCGTGTGCGATATCTGACAATGATGTGAAAATTAATTTGGACTTTTCGTCAATGAAATATTATGTTGATATTATATGTAAAATATTAAGTGATTCCGACCAGTGGTTTACTAGATTACTCATTTTGACTTGGATCCATGATAATTCCATAAAGAAAAAAATTTAGTAGCAAAGGCAAATAACTTCCGTAATTTTTCCCTGAAAGAAGAAGCCATCCTCGGCAAGATATAAAAAGTTTGAATTCTAATTCGTAATAATTACGGTGTTATTGTCATAATAATTATAAGTAGCTAAAAGCTATATAAAAAATCGACTTGATATCGTTCAAAATGTTAGATTTTTTTTACTTATGCAGCCCTAACCCCAAAAATAAAAATTATTTTTAAAATGTCTTTACAGTCCCACATCTGGCTTAATGTAAGGTACCTTCACTATGAAAATGGTTTTCCAGGGGTTAGAAATGGCGGAGTTATCAAGTGATGATTTACAATGTTTTGTTGGTGGACTGAAAGAAATTAAGATAAATAAACATTGTAACTAATGCAATTATTTTTGCATGGTTTAACTTATATATATAATGGCAGTTTTTTTCTGAGGAAAACATAACCAATAATAATAAAATATGCTACAAAAAAGTTTTTATTTTTAAAGGTAGGAGTTGTATCAATTATTCTGAATTCGTCTGTTATAGCCAATCTAGAGCACTTTTAAGTCAAAAGATGGGGGCTAGGGGAGACCAAGGTTACGGAGGAAATTCCCAATGTGGAGAAAACGCTGTAAGATATTCAGACCTGGCTAACACCCTGTATATATAACTAAAATAGGGGTGCAACAACTTACGGATACTGGTGATCTGTAAAGCAGGTTACCGCTCTTAGCCCGACCAGGCGTTGAATGGGGGATAAATAAAAAAGAAATGCAGCATAGACTTGATTGAACCAAGGATGATAGAGTGGTTTCTTAAAAAACCCTGAAATCCTAAAAGGATTTCAATCAAAACGACCATTGGGGGGTTAGGGTTATGTGTACATAAAAAAGCACAACGACTAAAGCGTAAAATTCTAAGATGGAGGTAATTTTACACTTTAGTCGTTGCGCTCTTTTATTAAGAGACCACAGAAAAGGACATGCTTTTATATATAGTCTTTCTTATGTACAATTTGTTAGTTCCTAATAGCACGATTAGAAAATTCTTGTTTTTCTTTTCCTTTCTTTTTTTCAGAAAAAATCCGGAAAAAAAATTCAATTATTCCAAAATTCCGGAAATCCAAAATTCTTTCATCCTTCTTGAACATAAACCAGGTATATTTCCTGGTTATGAATCATACAGCCTGTATGAAACGAATCTGCCTTGAATTGCTTAATATATATATACTGATAGAAGGGGAAAGGACTTGAATGGATATTTCAGATATCATAAATGTTGACCCTGAACAAAAGTTGGAAGTCAAAATAGAACAATATTCTCAAAAAAATACAATAGACAAAACAAAAACAATTACAATAGGATAACTATCATATTGGCAGCAAAATAAATCCTAATAATGCAGATATGTCGCCAAATATGTAACTAAAGTCAAAGACATCACCACCTGATAGTTGGGGAAAAATAAAACCAAGCATTATCAATACACTAATCAATATATTAATCATGTATATATATCTAATATTACATACACAGAAATTATAGTAACACAAGATAAGAATGACATTGAGGTTACTAGCACTTAACAGTGACACCGTGCAATGCCCGTAATTTCTAGTACGCCAGCTTAACGTATTTCCCGCGAAAATAAGACTACGGTTGACGACAGCAAAAAAGTGAATACGGTTGACGACAGCAAAATGAATACGATTGACGAATACGACATACGACAGCAAAATGAATACGGTTGACGACAGCAAAAAAATGAATACATACCTTATTAGTAAAAATGACCGGGGGATGAAAGTGACCTTGTAGAAAATAATTCCGTAAAGACTTAACGTCAATCTCATAAAATTGTCATATCGCGGGAGGAAATTAACGCGAATTGTTTAACGATATACTTTATTCTTTTAATAACAGTAACTCGTGAAAATATAAATATCATCATGTCGCTTCCTCCGCTATTATCAGATTGCGAATTCACATGAATAAGCCGCTTCCATTCTTCGCGAACCACGAAAAGCTGATTTATGGAGCTTCAGTTTTGAATATTTTACCAGGATACAGGCCTTATTATAAGGAAATATTTGTCGCAGGACAGAATGTCCGGCAGAAATATAAAATCGTTGGACATATTTTTGTCCGGCTACAAATTAAAAATATTTAGACTATGTTTGCCGCTATATTAACTGTATGTTTACAATGGTATGATACATTATAATTGTGGATTATTTTTTTATTTCGCTGCACATTACTATTAGACCATGAGATAACCCAAAATTTATACTCATTTGAGGTGAAATCACCAAACATGGTTTTTTGTCATCCTTAGGGTCTATATAATGAGGTTTGGGAGTAGCCCCGACCAAATCGTACAGCTTTTGTTTTCAAAACTGGTGACTAAGGGGTATTTGCTCATATCATGAACTCGAAATTTTATGGACTTTAAAATGGGTTTTAGTGCAATAACTCGGTCAATTTTGCTTCAAAATTGCTAAAACTTTGCAAAAATGTCTTTTGGACTATAATAAACACAATTTGAAAATTATTTTTAAATTCATTCGATTTTTGTGTATTATACAGACCAGAATATTAAAAGTTTTGGTGTTAATTTATTATGTTTTGTTGACCTTCAGCTTAATTCCCATTGAGTAACTGGTAAGTCCAAATGAGCTTTCAATCATCAATTGATGGTTTTTTGTACAGTTTTTAATCTTTGTGCGATTTGTTGGGTCTGTAAATTACACAAGGTACCTCGTTATAAGTGAGATAGCTAGAAATAAATGTAGAAATTAATATAGAAACAAATGAACTCAAATCAAATAAATATATGTGTCCTCATATATCTTCATCACTATCTTCGTCATCGTAATAATTGTCGTCGTCTGATTCCATGTCAGATTCTTCCACAGGGTTAGCTTTGTTTGCACAATTCTCCAGCTTGCATATTTCAGTACACCTCATCTGATTGTCGATGCATAAACACGACCCAACAACGCAACGTTTTTTGCAATCACATGAGAGCAGCTCGAGCATCTAAAAAAGTGATTACGATACAGATTGATTGAAAGATACAACGTAATCTATATAATCTCACAATATATCACATTTTGGTAATATATCATAATCTATTCAATCCCAATCCTCTACTGTACTTTAGTGTAGTTTTTGCGGAGATGATATGATACACCCTATTAGTCAAATTAGTTAATGGCCAAGGATGAGGGCCCAGCGGATACTTAAAAACCTCTTCCAAATTAATCTTCCTTGATTGCATGATGACAGCTAGCCGCCCAAATAGGTCACTTTGGGCTTTTATGGTGATGGTACGATCTTTCACTTTCTTAACTCTGACTTTCGTCATTGAGGAAAACGTTTTCAAGTTTTGCTTTTGAAAAGATTTGTTCTCGCCTATCGATAGTGTCAGCAACCACCATCGTAAACACTTCTTTCTGGACTCCATTTGGTAATATTACCAATCCCTGCTCTTGCTCTTCAACAATCTTGTACGCGTTCTCCGTATCAAGCTCCTTTAACATGGAATACGATGCTCCATGCCCTAATCGACATACCAAACTGATCAGCTCTGTGTTGTTTGTCATTGCTTTAATGGTGTATGGCAGCAAAATACATTTCGGGGTCTTGACCCTTGCACGAGATACTGCATAAACCATATCTTGAGAAAATGAATCAGTTAATAGCTTAACTCTGGTGCTTCCTTTCCCTGTAAATTTCCCAGTTAACAAACTTTGTAGGAAAGTTCTCAATAAGGCCGATGCTGTAAAATTATTAACAAAAAGATCGTTTGGTGTTGGTGGCCAAGGCATTTCATCCAGCAAGTTTCCTATCTCTGTTCTCAAAATTTCTGCTGCTTTAAACATCATCTGTTTACTTTCACTTGCTTCTTTGATAGCGCTCAACTCGTTACGTATCAAGTAGAACTTTTTAATGAGAGAATCCATTGAACACTTTGAACACTTGATTCATATCTGGATAACATAAGAGGTTTCTGTTGTTTGGTGCAGTCAAGAAGTTTATATCGTTTCTTTCTGCACAATTCTTTTTTTTAAGGTTCTTCTTCAAAGAAGTGATGTAACTTTGATCAACACCATTTTTCTGCAGCTCGTCTTCGTACACTGCCACCATATCAGTGAATTTAATAACATCCGGACTGTTGACCAAATCATCTAAGAATTCTCGTACTATGACAGACGCAGGATCTTCTAGAGCTGAATCGTCGTCATTACTCTGATGAGATTTGCTTTTGTAGAAAATTCTTGTGTAAATTTTGTAGCATGAGGCATGATAGGAAGCTTCTTTGGCAATGATATCGTCTGAAGTGATTGCCAGAACATTTGAATCATTTTTTTCCATCGCCGCCTTCCGGACTTTTTCATCCGCTCTAAGCTGGCAACATGACAAAATTTTTCTCTAGCGTTTTGTTTTGGGAGATATTTCTGGCCATTGCAAAACATACAAACATTTGACAAGATATTGTTTGAAGTGGTGGGTCTTGAACCTCTCAACGATGACCTGGTCGATGGCTCATTTGATTTTTCTTTGGTGTTATTAACAAAAATACGACGACATTTCTTGTGGTAACGTAATGTTGGGTATTTTCCACTCTTCACAGTTTTTGAAATTTGCAATAGTTCTTCATGCTCTCTTTCTTTCGCGACATTCAATAAAACATTCCAAGACTCCAATGAACCCAATGTCTGAAGCTTTTTATCATCTGGAACTGAACTATCATGTATTATACATTTTTCCATTTTACAATCATTATTTAGCTCTAAAATAATAGGAAAACAGATTTGAAATGTAACATTCAACTTGAAATTATAAAGAATTCATAGCTCTACTCGCCTATTTCCGAAAACAATAGGAATATATTACTGCCATAATTTGCAAACCCAACAGATTGCGCAAAGATTAAAAACTGTACAAAAAAACATAAATTGACCAGTTACTCAATGGGAATTAAGTTGAAGGTCAACAAAATAAGTTAACACCAAAACTTTTAATATTCTGGTCTGTTAAATACATAAAAATCGAAAGAATTTAAAAAACAATTCAATATTTGTTTATTGTAGTAGAAAAGACATTTCTGCAAAGTTTTAGCAATTTTGAAGCAAAATTGACCGAGTTATTGCAATAAAACCCATTTTAAAGTCCATAAAATTTCGAGTTCATGATATGAGCAAAGACCCAAGTCACCAGTTTTGAAGGCGAAAGCTGTACGATTTGGTCGGGGCTACTCCCAAACCTCATTATATAGACCTTAAGGATGACAAAAAAACCATGTTTGGTGATGGTCATTTGGTCATTCACTCTAGAATGTCGCGCACCTCGATTATGTAAATTGAAGAAAAAATAAAAATTCGAAGAAGAATATCACGTCGACTAGACACGTTTTTAGTCACGTTATAAACATGGCGCAAATTGGTGAAACTTAACAATGAAGTTTAATCTAATTGGTTTAAAAAAAATACTTCAAACAGTGATCTTTGTTTCACGATTTTTGTACAGAATTAATACATTCTGCGTAAATTTTCCTTTCAAGAGCTGAATTGGAATAAGTATAAACATTAAAAATATATATTATCTAATTTAACTTGAGTGTCGCCGGACAAAATGTCCGACAGGGTTTTTGTTTCGCCGGAAAAAACCTTTTTATCGCCGGACAGTTTCCCTCTACCCCATTCCCATTGAAACATAATTTAGACAAAGTCAACTAATGAACGTTTGATATGCTCAAAAAAAGTTTAAGGGTTATATGTTTAATTGGTTTAATCGGAATTTTGATGTTATATATGGTCCAACCCTCTCTCAATTCTTAACCCGGAAACATGAAACAAATCCTAGAAACTCTAAAATAAGCCACTTCAAAGAGAAACCAACTGAGCGCAATACTTCCAAGGATGTGGCAAGATTCGACCCGAGTGAAAGTCAAACCCGGGACCTCTTGATTTTATACAGTCGACTATTGATGTCTCGAACCTTTTTCTGGTCCCTTACGGGTTTCATTTATCCTGAGGTTATTCAAGAATAAATTAAGAAACTTTTACAATTAACGCGTAAATAAATAAATGTTACAACTTTTTCCCAAAAAAATCCGGGATAGTTTTTTGTTTCAATTCGGATAATCTTTCGCCTTTGTGAAAGAGTTTCAAATTTTAATGATATATTTTGCTTGTGATTCCCGGTTCTATGAAACAATTAACAATCATATGCTACTGCTATTTAATCATCGACAAAATAATTTGTTTATTTTTACCCACGATGAAAGCGTGTTCTTCGGAACGCCATATTTTAAATCCACTTCTTTTTCCAAGCATTGCACTTTTGGCAAACAGTTTTGAATTAAAGGTTTCCTTTACCGGACATATTTGATAATTAAATTGTGTTTCTTAAAACCATGCATTCGCCAAAACTTAAAATAACATTGGAATTCGAAGTATGAAGTATGAACAATAAACTACCCATCAATCGCGAGAGAAACAGGGAACACACAACATGGATATTTAGCATTCTTCATACACAAAAGAGTTTTTATAATTCACTTAAACATTCGCTGAAAAATTCCAGATAACAGTTTGTTGCTCAAGAAACCGAATAAATAGTAGGAGATAACGAAAGGTTCGAGATAACGAGGTTAGAAATTTGGAGAAGATTTTTGCCTGAGTAAGAGCAAACTGTCCTAGGGACCGTTATACTTCCCCTTCTTTACTATTGCACTCTAAAATGTCACATATCGTGCATGATATCTGCAAGGGATTTTGCATCCGCAAATGCACTAAGGTTCTGTTACTAAATCGGACTAAGACCGATTTTCAATTCGCCTTGAGTTTTCTTATACAAGTTAGGGTAAAGACCTCCGCTTAAGTCATACCCCGGACAAGTCGCACTACAGTAGACTCCCGGTTATTCGAACCGGCACTTATTCGAACTTCCCGTTTATTCAAACGGTTTTTCATTCCCCGTAGAAATTCATTAACAAGTTCAACTAAAAATCCTTCAGTTGTTCGAACCTTCGTTTATTCGAAGCGACTTTTGAACAGATGTGGCCAATAAAACTGTCAGTTATTCGAATTTTTTATTTTTTTTTCTTCAAATTTTTAGCTGATATTCCTTAACAACCAAATCTTGCTTTGAACAATTCAGCAACAACTAAAGATGCCTTTGGACTGTAAATCGAACGCACGCATCAAAAAGCGAAATAACGATACCACACATTGATACGCCATTCATATCAAAAACAAAATAAAAATTCACATTTTAACATGGCGTCAGCTACGAAATCTACACGAAAGAAGACCGTCTTCTCTTGACAATTAAAGAAAAGTACACAGCTCTTAAAGATTTGCAGAAAAGGCCTTAGTCAGCCATAGATTTACTTGAGCGTTGGTCACTTTTTGATGAAAACAAAAAGCCTTACTTCAAAGAGATTTGATAAACACTTTTTCGAATAAAAAAAAATCAATCGAAAATACTTTTACTGACTACTAAATACTGACTTTTTTAAAACTTTCTAATATTTTGTAGATTAGTGTTATTAAAGACATGTTTCAACCGTATTCCGGATTTTCATTTATTTTATTATAGTCTTGCCATGTTTAATTGTTCTATGGAAAACTAGTTATTTACCAGAAATAGACCTCTTTAAAGCAGACTTTCAGTTATTTGAACATTCGGTTATTCGAACTAAATTGCTATCCCCTGTAGAGGTTCGAATAACCGGGAGTCTACTGTAGTTTTTTGTGTCCGGCCAAATACTCCGCTTAACTCGGACATTTGCTTCGACGTAGTGAAATTCGAACATTAAATCATTCAAAAATTAAAAAATATGCTGGCGCCAGGCGACTAGAATTTTGTTATTTATCAAAATATCGAAAGTTTCTCGCTGAAAAAGAAAGCAGAACAATTACTGAAAAGTATAAAATGCTAAAAGAACCCGATAAAGGATATTCCTGTGGTGCATGCATAGCAAAAATCATAAACACACACAGACAGTGGTGGTTAAAAGAAAAAACCGAGAAAGTCGAGACTCAAAACTTCTGAGCAAATTTAGTCCATGAGCCGGGAGTGAAATCAATTTGCTGAACAAACATATTATATACCAAAAGTTAACAAATCCTGTGTAGATTATGAATATCCATTCTCTGATTTTAAATTAATGATTGAAGTCTGATTTTGTCACTTTTGGGCCTTTTGGGCCAAATTTGGCTCTCTACCGCCGACCCCTAATTTTGCTACATCAATCAATGTAAATTTTAAATTTTGTAAGTTCTTCTTCCTTCTATTTTAAGGACCTTAAAATGCTTAAACAGAAACAGAAAAATGGCCTCTGTGCTCATGGACTACTTTAGGTGAGGGTGAAGATGTTATTAACGAAATAAGTGCTTGAGATTACTTTGGATTTTTCCAACAAGTCCGGCTTATTGAACGCTTCGGTTAACTAAGACATATGCGTTAAATCGGACACTTTTTCCATCTCCCTTGAGTGCCCGGCTTAACGGGAGTCTACTGTAATTGCCTACGTCCTAAAAGCTGTGACAAAAGGATGCGCAGAGAAAGCAGAAAGCGCTTAATTAAGAATTGAATTAATGGGGGGAAGAAAACATGCCAGATACTAACATTAACTCTGCAAAAAATGACAAAACGCCACAACAGTTGATAGATCAGAAAACGACGGAAAAGCTCAATATGTGTGTAAAAAACAACACTCCTAATAAAATAAAACTTATCTGTTCTAATTTAAACTCTCTTTAATTAAACATACAATACATAGACTCGATGTAACGAAACGGGATTTAACCAACTTTCTGATATAGCGAATAAAATTTAAATTCTCTTGGTTTTAAATAATTTACAAACAATTGCTCTTAAAATTGGAGTAAAAATACAGATATAGTATAAAAAATCATAAATTTTTTTTAACTGCTTAAAATTTAATTACAAGCAAATCAACTGCTTTAAAAAGATATAAAACAACTGTCCTACTCTTTCTGCAACCTACGCTTCACACATTTCTACATTTCTTGAAAAGTAAGTACGATTACGCGGCATATTTACTTCTAGTATATATTTGCGAGATATGTATATTTTTTTTGTTCTGACGATGGCTAGAACTTAACCGAAACATAGCAACAAAAGCATAACGTTTATCTCATTATATGTAATACTCGAATAATGTGAAACAGATCGCTTTTTAAAGGATGCTATATTCCGTTTGACCGTTTTGCCGTATGCGTTTTTGTCCCTGTACTACTGTGAAAGTTTCCTCGGTCAGAGAGGAAATTTACGCAGAAAATTGGCGTTATTTATTAGAAAAATAGCGAGATCTGGTCAGATAGGAAGGCGAGATCTCGTCAAAAAAAAGTTGTTAGAAGATTTCTCCGCTAACCGAGGAAATTTTTATCTATATATAAAGTTCCTAAAATCTCTAACGTATATACTGCGTGATAAAATAGTGAAACTAAATCCGACAAAAATTTGTGAGAAGTCAAACTCTGACGGGTCTTGTTTAAAAAAACTATAATGGCAGATACATTTACGTCATTTTACAAAAAAAACTGTTTAAAGACGTTTACTGAGTTATTGATTGATTTTTGTTTGTAGTTATTTATACTGACATTTGATATGGATCCATCTCTTCTAAAAGATTTAAATGCATTTAAAAAAAGGAGTTTGACACAACCAGCAGTTGAAACTAAAAAACAATCTACACCTCCAAGAGCAGTATTGATTAAAAAAACAAAAAAACGTCGTCGACATGAATTACCTGCCCAGTTACTACAGCAGGCTAAAAAGCAAGCTGCCAATAATTATAAAACTCAAATACGCACAAAAAGTCGTTTTTCAATATTATCAACAATTGTTGATTTATTGAAAAGTCGTTATCAGAATAAAGTTTTTGATGCACTGACTTTAGATGAACTATTAGATATTACAAAAAATACAGATATAAAGCCGTATGATAAAGAATGGTTGGGCGAGGAGTCTTTAAAAAATAATCCAAAGATATTGTTCAAAGATGGAAAATATTCCTTCAAACCTAAATACGCCCTTAGAGACAAGAAATCTTTGTTGAAATTACTTGAGAAGCATGATCAACAAGGTTTAGGTGGGATTTTGCTGGATGATGTTCGAGAAGGATTGCCAAATGCTGATGATATTGTGAAGTCAGTCAGTGATAAAATCTTGTTTGTGACTAGATCTAATGACAAGAAAGCTGTATTGTTTTATTATGATTTAAGCTTTGCGGTTCATGTTGATGAGGATAATCAAAAGCACTGGAGGTCTGTTGCTGTAGAGGGTTTAGCTGAACCAGATATTGAAAAGTATCTGAGTAGCAGTGGCATTAGCACAATGGCTGGTGTTGCATCTGTCCCACAAAAACGACCTGATAAACGTAGAGGTGTTAGGAAAAGAAAGGGTATGAAATTATTGAATTCACATCTGGTTGGTGATGTTTTGAAGGACTATTCTGAATCTTCAGGAGGGAACAAATAATGCTAGTTGTGTTCATCTTTCAATATAAAAATATCTATATATCTATTTATATTTGTGTAACTTTTTGCGTATATATTTGTTTAATATTTGAAAGTAATATTAAAATATATATTGGTAAGTTTATGATTGTTTATAAACTTTATTTTTGGCTATTGATTCAAAATGGTGAATATTTTTTTGAAGAATTTGATTTTACATTTATGATTATGTATATATATATATACATATAAATGTTTTAAGGCAGGCAAAATATTTTAGAACAGTGCAGGCCAAATTGTTATCCCTTGTGCACAGACTTTTAAAGCAATTTGTTAAAAGCAATTGCAATATAAATTAAAAACGACAAGGGTGACAAAAAATGTTGTCTTGTGTGTCATGGTGTCAGCAAGTCCTCAAGCAAGGAATTAAGTCATTCGATAGAGAAGATAAATGATCATAAGAGCAAAAGTAACTATATTAATAATGGCAGAAATACATAAATTGGCTTAAGACTCCGTCTTTTTAATAAAATCATTCTTAAATACATCCACTCTGGTGGAGTGACTTTGCTACCTTGTTACAAAACTTCTGCGAAGGAGAGTAATAATTCTTTAATTTTAGTTAACAAAAAAACATGTTGCAGTATGATTTGTGTAACCATTGAAGTATAAAAACCTGGAACTTAAGGCTAACGGCCTCTTAATCGTGTGATACTACACGTCTTCTTTTTAAGAAACATGTCAGGCCATGCAGGTTCACTGTTTCTTAATTTTTTGGTCATTTTAGCCTCCATGTTTCTTAATTATTTCTTAAGAGAACAGAACTCTTGTAACTGTGGTACTAACTTCCGAATGAACTTTTCCGCGGCCTGTCGGGATGCCTGTTTTTCTAGCTGTTTGGTTAGGTAATTAATCTTCATAAAATGAAGACACCGCATTGCAATTTATAAAATTTGAGTCCCACCACCTACAATGATAGAATCCACTTATGGTGCAGTCGTTGGACCGTAAAAAGTAGTGTTTGTGGGAAAAAAATTTTATCAAGCTGAAACTTTGTTCAGAGCTTTTCTATGCTATGTTTTCTAGGAGGAGGAAAGCGATATCTTTGACATTTTTAATGATGAATATTGATATTGTTCAATTTATATATGTTACGCTTGGTATGCTTAAAAGTATTGAAGAATAAATCCGATGATGACGGAAAATTTCAAATTTGTCTGAAATTCATCATAGATTCATCCCATTTCTCAATTTTTTATAACTCTTTTTCTGTACATTTTCATCGTTTTTGGCAATAGAAAAAGTTGTTCCCCATATAAAATGGTATACAGTATATCCTATTTTGAAAAGTAAAAATTTTTCATATTTAAGGGATTGTGACGTTATTCGGAAAATGGGGTTTCCCATTATTCGATTGATAGGGATTTTTTATTGAGTCATCTACATAACATAGAAAAGCTCTGAACAAAATTTCAGCTTGATAAAAAATTTTTCCCACAAAAATCCCAGACGTCTGCACTATTATGAAATATAGTCGTTCCACATCTTAACTTAATAATGTGACTATTTGTATTTCTTCCCATCTAAGTCTGGCAATGTTTCTTACTTGTTTCTTAAGACTTTGGGAATCTGAGCCTTGTGTTTCTTAAAAAGAGAAGTGTATGCGTGTAATACTATTGTTTTACAAACAAAAGAAAATTCCGATCTTATTCGGTATAACGATTTTTGTGCATATTTTGCAACGATTATAACTGTCTCGATATTTTGATGTCCAACTCTGAAAAAAAAATAGGCATTGTCATTGTCAGCCAACATTTGAGTGCATTTTGTAATCATCACAATCGTAATATGTGATCATCACAACCGTGTACTTTGTTCATCATGCTGCAAATAATAATGAACATTCACATTGACAGAAACCACGTGTTTTTCATTTAGTTACTTTAAGGGGAGAAACTTTTGCGAATCAAGTTTATACTCGCGAATGGACCAATAAAAAAAAATGTCTGAAGAAGAAGAAGAATAAGGTTGTTGACACTAAAATTAAGGTAGCGAGGTACAAAGACAACAGGGTGCTGTTTCAAAAGCAGACGGAAAGAAACAAACTTGACGAAGGAAATGCTTCTGATGAAGCCAGTGGCGGATGCAGGGGGATGCAAAGGAACCACCCTTTTTTCAAGCCAAGTCAAGAACTTGAAATTGTGTTTTTTCAATGTTATAAGTGTATGTTTCATTCACGCTCTTATTCTACACACGTAACTGACAATGAACTATCTGCCTGCAGATCACGATAGAAAGCAGTAGAACCAAGAAAAATTAGTTAGCTAGGAACAGTATTGCATGTTCTTATACGTACGTAGCTATCTATTACAGTATCAGCTACTTCTTGATCGCGTTGCAATTATATTTTGAGGGATATTCCCTTGTATTGAGAGGGATTCACCCAGGAAGTGGTCAAAGACACACCCAAAGGGGGCGTGGGCAAAAAATAATTTATTTTTTTTTTGGGTGATTTCTCATGGATAAACTTTCGCGAATGCAAAATATTGGATAACATCGCGAGGATAGACTTTCGCAAATGCTTGAACTTGTAAAATTCACGAGAAAAACTTTCGAAAAAATGGAAAAAAGTTTCTCCCCTTAAAGTATTTCTTGATTTATGTTGTTAGAAGTTAAGTTTTATTACTCGCACTCAAAGTTTTCTAAATCTTCCGCAGCTAGACCTTTTCAGGTAGACAGAAGAATGGTTTCTTGTTGTGTTAAAAGCAAGCAGAAGATCCATGATCATGCCACACCAAATCTCACTCCAAATGCATATGTGTTTCCCATGTACTGATTAAGAAAAAACATCAATATATACAGCACATTGGAAGGTAAAAAAGTTGAAGAATTTTCTGCCAGTAGGTAAAAATTGTTCGAGAAGTTTATCTTTGCGTCATCTGTGTCAAACCCATTTATACTTTTTTTTTTATTATTGTAGTTGCTCAGAAGAAGGCCCTAAAGGCCACTTGAGTGTAAAGAGCTAGAAAAGTTACAGGGAAAGTGACGCAGTTTTCAGATATCGATGAACGTTTGATTTGAACAGTTGAAGGTTATAGACCGATGGAAAGCATGTAGAATGAAGGGTAGTTTCAAAGTCTTGTAGAAAAGACAAAGAGAAGCTACGTTTCGCCGGTGTGATAGGGAGTCCAGTTTCGAAGATAAGTTTGCGCCGATTGCGTTGCAAACACGCCGTTGAACACAGTCTAACAAGTTCAAGCAATTCGCAGGAGCACCTGCCCAAATGTGGCAGCTGTATTCCATGCAAGGACGTATTGACGATTTGTACAGGTAAAGGATACACTCAGGGGTGAGGTAACTTATTTCTCGTAAAAGAGAACCAACCTTCATGGCAGCTGATTTTGCAATGGTTTCGATGTATGAACGCCATGAGAGATCGCTTGTAAATATGAGACCAAGAAGGCGAAATGAATTGTTTTCAGGCAAATGAGAACCATTCATCAAAATTGGAGGTAAATATGCTTGCTTGAAATGATTAATGGAAAGAAGACTAGTTTTAGATGGATTGAAATTAACCAGCCAATTCTTACCCCATTCAACTACCGAATTGAGATCTTTATTGAAAACAGAGGCCAAATTAACCTTATCACAATCATCTGATTTATCAAGACAGGAATACAATGTGGAATCGTCAGCGTAAATAATGGTTTTGGATGATAAATTGTCTGGGAGATCGTTTATGTAGAGTAGGAACAGGGTTGGTCCGAGAACTGATCTTTGTGGAACACCAGCATTGATGGAAAAGGTTGAAGATGAATGACCACTAAGGACAACCTTGAGTCTACGGTTGGAAAGGAAGGAAGAGATAATTTTGAAAAAGGAACCTTTTAAACCATATGCTTTGAGTTTATGCAATAGACCCAGATGCCAGACTTTATCAAATGCCTTGGAGGTGTCAAGAGCAACTGCTCGCGCTTCACCGGAAACATCAAGGGCACGATAAAAACGTTCAGTTATAACTGTCAAAACATCAGCAGTGGAACGACCAGAACAAAACCCGTACTGGGAATCATAAAACAAATTATTTTTTTCAATAAATTCCACTAAGGTCTGGTTAAGTAAAGTCTCAAAAACTTAAAATGGAAATGAGACTAATCGGTCTATAATTTCTAGGATTAGAACGGTCACCACAATTTTTAAAAATTGGAATAACGGAGGCAAATTTTCTGGATGAAGGAAAACAAGATTCATCCAAACACTTTTTGTAAACAGCACACAAAACAGGAGATAACTCGGTAGAACATTTCTGAAGAACAATTACAGGAATTCCATCAGGTCCTGTAGCTTTAATGGAATCCATTTTGGAAATTATCTTGGAAACGTTATCCGGAGATATAAAGCAATCCTGTAAAGTCTGATTAGTTTTGGAGGTGAAATATGAGAGATCGTGTCCAGAATCATCAAGGGTAGAATGAGAACTGAAGAGTTTAGCAAATAGTTCAACTTTATCCTTAGATAAATTAATGACTTCAGGACCATTGAATAGTAGAGGCACAGATGATTTAGAATTGGAATTGCCCCGGACATTTTTAATGATACGTCAAAATTTACATGAACCTATTTTTGTTTAATTGGTATGATCTTTAGTTCTTTCAGCAAAAACAGTTTTTGCTTTACAAACAACATATTTACAGTTATTGCGAGAGACAATAAACAATTTTCTGTTAAGATCAGTCGGATGACGTCGGTAGCAATGAAAGAAATGATTACGATGGGCTATGGCTGCAGCACATGCTGGTGAAAACCAAGAGGAAGAATGAGGTTTTATCTGATATTTCCTTGAAGGAACGAATAATCTTATTGCTTCAGATATTATTGAAGTAGTTTCATTAACACAATCATCAGCTGAGTTGGAAAGAATTTCCTTCCAAGCGACAGACTGAATGTGTGCTTGAAATTTTTGCCAATCCGCAAGATCATATCTAAAATAGGTTCTATGCATGGGATGTTCATGAGAAACTTGTCTATTGAAGTTAACTTTGACCGATATAACAACATGGTCAGAACGACCTAAAGGAGCGCCATTGTTTTAGCCATTGTTTATGGTGAATGTTAAAGTCACCAAATACAAAGATGTTGTTTGAGCAATGTTTAAGAATAGCTGAATCAGCGGACTTTGAGACTGATTTGATAACAGAACAGTCTTGGGAAGATGGAGAGCGATAAAGGAAAAATAGAAAACTAGTTGAATGAAGAAGAGACAAACGAAAACACATGAAAGGTTGGTCGGGGTCTTCCAGGTCAATTTCTCTAGATATTGGTAACGTTTCCTTAACATAAACTGCTAGACCATGCATATGAATGGAGGAATCCATTCTAAACAAAGGAAGATATTCAGGAACAAGGAAATCATTAGAAGATATACCAGCATTTAGATTAGATTCACAAAGCGCTAATACATCCGGTTTATTTTCAAACAAAAAAAGCTTTAACATCCGTAAAATTTGTTTGTAAACCTCGAATGTTACAAAATGCTAAAGAGAAAGGAGGATGAGAATTCCTTAGTCTTCTGGCTTTGTTATTCCAAGATTTTATTTTGAAGAGGGCTTTTTTCTTATTTGTTTCACAAACAGATCCCACGGTGGTCCTCTTACTCTGTAGACCCATTCCCCCAAACTATCGTCTGCCTCCCTCTGTTTAGCTTCAACTCGAAGTTTATTAAACAGATCTCTTTCATCTTTGCTCCTGTCCTGATTAATATAGATATTTTCATCTACTTCTTTTAAAATCCTTTTATATTTTAAAATGGATATTTTTGTGCCATAATCACAAAGAGTAACTCTTAAAGGTCGAGTTTTACCGGATTGACACTTAACACGGAAGATAGAATGACTGCATGCTCCGAGAACTTGATTGTCGAATAGGACTCAGAAGAAGACATTGACATTGTGTAGAACAGTTTGTTACATTTATATTACAGTTTCCTTTCAATGCACAGTAGAACTTCATGTGTATTTCCATTTGATTACTTCTTATCAATCAAGTGGCAGCCCTGTTGCTATCATTTTTTGGTTTACATTACGGAAATACCTAGATTTAATAAAAAAAAACTCACCACAATTAACTCACCACAATTAATTCAATAAGTTCTTTTGAATCATATACTAAAAATTTATCGTAAGCCCAGTATAGAACAGATTATATTGGTCACGTGAACACTAATTTTAGCATCGTCTGATCGCGCAAGCGTCGTCTGACAATTTTTTCTTGCTTACAGAGGACCATGTTTATGGAATAGTTAAAACACCACACAATTTTTATCGCTTCAAAGTTTCAAGTTATTTTTTTAAAATACCCTTCTTACATCTTCAAATGATTTTACATTGTAACCAATTTTTCTATATATTAGTTTATACAATTACGATATTTATGAAAATATATTCGTATACATTTTTAGTTTTTCTCCCATTTTTATTTTTTTTTGTTTATTTAGACACTTTAACTTAAAGTGTTGATGTAGAAGTAATCAAAGTATTAATTGTTACACAATTAGTGTCCAAAGATAATATTAATTATTCCAAGCCTTTTTTTTACTGATTTTACATACTGTCAATTATTATTTTTTGCAAAATACAATACAATATGTATAACTTGTTTTTCTTCTTTCACTCTATAAGACTTTTCAAAAATATAACAAAAAGTAAATAACAGGAGTTATAAAGAAGGACATTGATTAGTACAACTGAAGACATGACATGTAATTACACACAAGACTGGGATATCTTTCTATTCCCTTGCATTCTTTAGCGAAAATACATGATTGCAGGCCTTCTTTCCGTCATCTGGACACCGACCAATAGAGAAAATGTATGTTTCTTGTCTGCGAAGCACTGACATTGAGCGAAATGTGACCGTGGAGGAAGGAAAGGAAGGTGAACATTCTGCGTGCATTGACAACGAAAAACATTTGCAATTTCCTTCCGAGTAAAAGCGAGCTGGCATACGCAACAGCGTAAAGTCTGCAATCGTTTGGCTGTCAGTCAACATGCACTACCTTTACTACAATCTTTTTCTCTGGGCTGTGCAGATACTTGAAAATTGCTGATTGTCCTTTGAGCTCTCAGTTGCAATGAATCATACACACCTATCTTTTCCATCTGACCGATGTTCGATATTGTTACCCAAAGTCGTGGACGGGAATGTTCTGGTTTTTGCGGATCGGTTGAACAGCGATATTTAATTAATTCCTATAATATTTAATATTTTTTAGCTAATATACCATGTCATAAAAGCTTTTAAACAAAACGCGTGGATTATGTTAAGACATAATATATCAAGTTGTCCATTCCGCACCAATGCTATTTTCACGCGGGTCATCACAAAAAATTGTTGAAGTAAGAAAATTCAGAAAATATTTATTGAGAAAAAAGTTCGGCTTGGTGAGAATAAAACCTGTCCTTCACAGCATTGGGCGGCCCACGGCCATTTCACTATACCATACCCTTTCACTAGTTGCAGTAAAGTTTTTAAATTGAAGGGCTGTTTATATAGAGAACATTTCTTGGCCACATGCAATCTACATCCATAAAATAGCCTCTGCAGTCACATATAGCTTGAATATTGAGAAGGAATATTGATTATAGCAAAAATAATCTTGCGAGTTAACTGTAGCACGGCGAAGAAGAACATGGGTGTCGTCGATGCACCCAAAGGCTTGTGTCATTCCGAATTTAGCTTCGAATTCAAATTTCTGTCGCATGTCATTTTGATAGCAGCTACTTTTTTCAAATAATGCCTATATTTTGCTCTCTTCAACTTCTGAAGTGAGTAGGAAAGGTTACGCGATAAAATGTTCCAATTTAAATTGTCCATTTTCAAATTGTTAAGTTTCATAAAATTATTGAGCTTGAATTTGTAACGATAAAGTAATCATACTTACCAAGCTCATTGTTGCGATAACAATTATGTTGTTGAGGTTATCTGACATTTTTAAAAATAAAAGATAAACGGAGGGGTTATAACGCAATGTACTGTTGATATCGAGGCCAGCTGACCCGGTTACCTAGCTAGCTTGGCAAACGGGATAGCCCGCTTCTCATATAAACAGTCTATCACTTTCGTTCTTCCTTTTCTTTTTTGGTTTACTTTATTTATTTGTTCGTTTTTACGTCATTACATGTAGTTAGTCTGTATGCGGAATCGTGTTTGATTTTGCACTTAACGTTTTTGATCAGATAAAAACTAACGTTCACACTTACGAGAATAAATTTTGAATTTATGATATTACACATGAACCACAGGATTTTGACCGATCTACGCTCAGCTGGGTGGTTTCCCAGGTAAGTTAAAAATGGTTTCAAAAGTGTATTGATTCCCGGCAACGATAATGTAAATTTCATATACCGTAAATGATCGATTAAACGCCCTGGGAGTTTATTTAAAAATTGAAAATTTTAGGGGAACGTTTATTCGAAAGGGGCGTTTAACTAAGAGGGGCGTTTATTTCAAAATGCAAAAATTTGGATAACACCACTTTTTTTCTGAAATGATATTACGAGTCACATGCAAGCAGACGACGATTAAATGATATTACTAATTAATAACTGTTAAAACTCAAATTTCAATGACAGTATCATCATCATCTATTTTGTTGAGGTCTTGCGTAACATCTTCCTCGTCGGAACTCGTGATAAAAGGATTACTGAGTCTGCTTCGCCTGATAACAAAGACATTTTGATAAACACGCTGTTGGTGTTTACAAAAATGAATTTTTAGTGGGACATGCTCCAATAGAATTATCGCGGCTAATTTTTCAATTCCTTGAAGCTGCCAAAACAAACGTTGTCAACGTTGAAGTCAGTGGAAAAACAAAACGGGAAATTGGCTTGGTGGTACTTGGAAAATAAGTCGCTCGGTGCGAGTATGGAAAAATAGCGAGAGTGTTATGCGACAAGCTGCAAGAAATCATAGAGAAATTTTGAATGGGGTTTTGAAAAAAAAACGAAGCTCAAAATTGTATGTTTCCAGTGGAAATAAATATAGCATTTTCCTAACAATAAACATTACTTCTTTCTCCTTCTTTGTATGGCTATTACGGGAGGAGCGTTTATTCGAAAGGGGCGTTTATTACCAAATCAATTTTCACGCGAGGGCGTTTAATCTAAAGGGGCCTTTAATTGGAAGAGGGCGTTTAATCGATCATTTACGGTATTGTATTTCTAAAGCCGTTCCAACAATACACAAGCGAAGGTCTGCCATTATGAATCGGCGTGTGCTAAAGAGCCTGGGACGAGATTAGCGGGGAAATTATTTGTTATCATTTCTAATCTCAGTAGGGTAGTGTGTATAGGGCGGAAGTAAATTATACTGTAAGTTGTACAAATAGTTATTACAATCTAAATAAATGGAAAAGTGAATCTTGTTTACATCACGTAGGCAAGAATCATGCTGGTTGTGGGTGTGAAGCACTGTTTCGAATGTATTGCTTCCCCAGTATTAAAAGTAATGAAGAAAAAAGACGACATTTGATTAGGCTGCTTTTAGTCGAGAAGACAGAAATAAAGAGAGTGCATGGAAACCTGAAACTGCAGACAGGATATGCTCTGATCAATTCGTTGATAAAATGCCAACTGTTGAAAATCCATATTCATGTATTAATATGGGTTCTGAACAACCCGAGAATAAAACAAGGAGAACCTTAATTAAGCACCCCTCCATGAAGAATGTGTTGCCGTGTTCAAACACCGAACAAACTGAAGAATATGAACACGATATCAGTATGGATGCTTCAAATGTTAATTGTAACGTAGAGTTTTTGAAAACAGTAGCAAATGACCATTCTTACTGCTCACCACAACATCCTACTACTACATTGTCAAACGAACGTGGTACGTGTGAAACGAAGGCACACTACATACGTTTTATTGTACATTTAATTGGTGCGTGTGTTTAGAGTATTTATGTGTCATACTAGGGTCGTGGCAGACAGTGCAGGTGGGGAGCCTTGTCCCTCAAAGTTTTTGCTGTCCAAAATATATTATAACCCACCAATAGGTATCTTTGCCCCCAAAAGACATATTTTTTATTCTTTTCATATATAATATTTCATTACAACTTTTTTTTAAATGTTCTGTTATTTTAAATGCCTCAGAAATAAATAAGACATTATCTTGAATAAATTGATAAATTATGTTTGTATTTTTATTTGTTGCATACATGTAATAAAAGTTTTTATGGTGAAATGCTTTCTTGTTTCGTTGTCTTTGTGTCGCTGAAGTTAATCAGATGTTGTGGTTTGGCAACCATTCTGCTCTCGAACTAGTGCAAGCTATTTGTCAAACCATTTCTGACAGCAGCTTCTACTCTAAACAATGTCACTGCCACATGATTGCATGTTTGAGATAATCCAGCCATACATGTACAATGTGCAGACATTTTTTTGTCAAAGGTAATGCATAAATTATGAAATAGATCATTTATTTTCTCTGATTTTCTGCACTTTCCTTTCAAATAACAGAAATCGCTGTCTGTATCAATGGCATTGTAAAACAGTTGCACAAGCCACCCACATTTATAGTAGCTGTAAGCTTTCCATGTTTTATAATCACTTAAATCCTTACTAAAAAGCAGGTAGCTATTATAGATGTCTGGATACAATGAAGTTGGCCAATAAACCAGACCCTCACTTAGCCTCTGCTAACCAGCCATTCTCAAGCTTAAAAGGGTCAGGCAATTCAATTCCCGTTACGACAAGCTTGTTATGATACTCAAAATCTATCTCTCCTCTTCAGCAGTTTTAACAAGCGAGACATTGTTTTCCATCGTAGAATAAGCAAGAGTACCTCTTTTTTCCAGTTAATCTTAACCCACGGAGACGTAGATACGATTTTAATTCGTCAACTTTCATACTGCAGACCATATCATAATCCATATTTTACGTTAAATATCATTTTAAATACAGTTTGATCTGTATGTGTGTTGTTTATACTTAGTTTTCTCAAGATTAACTTTCGCTCGCCATGGCTTGTTTATATAATTTCCCCCTTAAACTCGACCCAGGTCCTTTTCTTTTAATTACGGTACGCGGCTTGAATCAGTGTATTCCTAGGAAAATTGTTTATGACGCAATATTCATTTTCGTTTCTTCAATGCATCGTTTATATATATATTCCTTTGAGCGATTGTTTTCGTGGAGTCAGCACTGGTTTTCATGGGAAAAGAGTTTTAAGGTTCTTTGAACTTTTGAATACGGTCCTGTAACCTGCTTTGCGGAACATCTTTCGTTATTTGGGGCTTAATTCCGGAGGTTTTATATTATTTACGAGCTGTCACTACCACGACACTGATTCAACAAGTTGTTTGTTCGCGCGTGTGAACAGACCTTAAGGAAGGATTAAATTGCAAACTACACAAACAAACCGCATACAATGCATATAACGCAACTGGAAGCGTTTATGTTTGATTGCAACACCTTTTAAACACTCTGAACTACGAAAAAGATGGCGATCAGACTTTCAACGATTGGTGTATACCTCTATTTCTGGTTTTTCACTGTCATGGATTATATAACTTGGGTTATCGAGTGTCTTCTTGGGAGGAGGTGTTACAAAAACGTCGAGTACGAAAAAAGTGGCGAGGTTTACAAGATTATTTATTGGTTTAATGATATTTTACATGTGGCTAAACCATGTGTGAAACTCCTTCAACATTACACTCATCCGAATGTTGTTTTAAGTGATAGCATTTCGTTGTATTCAATAACTGAAACCTCTGCAGTGTTTCTCGATTGTGGCGAAAAGAATGTGTTCAATTCAAACTTGTATCCATTTACCTTTCTCACTCAAAGTAATGAGTCGCAGAGGATGATTGTTCTCCCATTAAAATCCTTTCATAAAATTAGCGCGGAAATTAAGTTACCAAAGGTTCCTGTTGCTTTCTTAGCAAATCATAGTAGATGCGGTTCAACTCTGGTTTCCCAGCTATTTGAGGGAATTTCAAATGGATTGACAATTACTGAGACTTTACCATTTAGTGAAATTGCAGAAATTGCCGGCAAAAATCTTTTCAATAAAAAGGAACTTACAGAGGTGATCGAAAGTGTTTTTAAGTGTTCATTAAAACATGCTGTATCACGACAATCCAGTGTGGTTCTTCTTAAAGTACAATTTGTCGCTCATTTTGCTGTAGATTTATTTATGGATGCTGTCCCTCAAATTTCATATTTTTACTTATACCGCCAACCTATACCGTTTGTGAAATCTTGGGAAAAGATTCTTAAAAACAACGGCTGGTCAATGGATGACATGTTCGTTATTACACCAATAGAATATAGCTGCGGTCTTTCTAGGGCAGAGAATTTTCAAACGTTCCCCAAGGAAAGAGATTTATCTTATTGGAACAATCTGCCGTCGTATGCCAGATTAAGCTTGATTTGGATCAGTTCTATAGCAGCTTTCGAAAGTTTTGTTCATCAAAAATATGATATTAAATCTTTTTCATACGAAGATTTAGTTAACGATCCAGAAACCATAATGCTGAAGTTGTTTGAAAAGACAGGCATAAACAAGAATTTACTGCCTGACATCAAAACAATTATGTCAAGAGACTCACAAGCTGGGACGATTCTGTCAACACGTAACATCAATAGTAAATATTTGGAATCGATGTGCACTGATGTAACACTTGAATTGAAAATGCAAGTCGAAACCCTGTGCAGAGAATTCGGTTTGATATCGTTTTGGGGTGTAGAGTATAATTTGCCAAATAAACTTTGATTCAAACGTCTCCATCACCTATTCATTGTTATGGCGAATAATTTTAATGACTGTGAATCATATTGTTGTATGACATATACTCGTTTTGTTTACAGGAGAAAAAAGTGTATGAATTCACTCATCAGGGGTATCACTTCTAATATTACATGTTTCTAATAATTTCGGAAATTCGATCGATTAACCCGTAACTGAATAATATATGTTATAAACTACGTTTAAATTTGTCTTAATTTCTGTGAAAAAAAACGACTTACAAATAGTCCTAAAAATACACAAAAATTCCTTTTTCTTCAAGGATCGGACGACCCCCCCCCCCCCCCCCCCCCTTCAAACATAGAGTTCCGCTCAACAAAATAAAAAATTATTAATTCAATTTTACATTTAGTGAGAATGTACTTCCTGATAACATAGGGCAGTTTGCACTGATCATACACATATTTTTTTGCATCATTGGGGAGGAACGTCTCTCGCATTTGGCACTAATGACTGTCCATTACGATTATCCAATAAATCTCGATGAGGTGGTTGATATTTTTGAACAAAAGAATTTGAAGATTGGATTCGTTATTGTAATACTATTATTATTTATTTATTTTATGTTGTTGTATGTCAGAGACCATAAAGGTCCCAATTGCAGACAAAGATTTATTTTATAATTAAAATTTCTGTTTTCCAATTGACAATTAAACAAAAGGTCATTGACATCCAGGTAAAATCATCCAAGGTAAAAAGGTCACTGGATTTGAGCCAAACTCGTTTTCCATATTTAACGCTAACCCATGATAATGGAAAAAAGTTTGTCTGAGATTGGGACCTTTATATTTTTATTCCTTTTATATCTCACATGAATCATATCTGATAAGGAGAAATACTTATCCATGCATTCTTCATTATGTATGCAATGTTTAGTTGTTATAGGCGCTGACAAAACAATATTTCCATCTCCAATAAAACTCGCTGGTTACGGGGCTGTATTCAGTCGATATCCGCTATCTCGAACCGGAATTTGGGAGCGCTGAAAATTTGCATTTTGCATTCTCGAAAAACAGTCAACCTAATATTTAGTGTTATGAGAAAGGGAAGTGAAACAAAGGGCAAGGCGTCGCGTATGTTTAAGGGTTCCAGGCAGGATAATATACAACACCTATTGATATTTTTGTTTAACTTTATTTCCTTTGAAAGGTCCCTCCCAAAATATTGAAACTGGTTGAAGCTGGAACTGGTTGAAGTCTGTAGCTTTTAGATTTGCAAAATTAGTGGAATTTGCGAACTTTTTACCCTATTTGACTAGTCAAAAAACAATAAGTATTCAAAAGAAATACTATAGTTATAGTTGAATACTTATTGTTTTTTCCTA
Organism: Candelabrum cocksii; assembly: GCA_963930725.1. Classification (NCBI taxonomy): domain Eukaryota; kingdom Metazoa; phylum Cnidaria; class Hydrozoa; order Anthoathecata; family Candelabridae; genus Candelabrum; species Candelabrum cocksii. Next base: position 10,349,967 of record OZ005666.1, on the reverse strand, counting down.
GAAGATAGTCTTAATGTTTCAAAATACACACTTTTCATGGTTTCCCCCGTTTTCCCCTAAATGATGCTTTAGATTTCTTACAAAGGTTTTTCAAGAGAGCCGTTTTAGCCATTCTTTTAGAGGATGAGAATTTTAAAAATTTACTGAACATTTTGGCCCCCAAATATCACATTGATGGATACGGCACTGTTTTGCATCTAACAATGTTCCTAAATTTCACCTTATAGTCTTCAATAAATTCTTTTACCTACAAACTTACAAAGTTTCTTGGCCATCTCCATTCACATTGCATCAATTCCTTTCGTGTGATGCTGAAAGCCTTTTTACTAATATTCCTCTGCAAGGAACACTAGATATATATATAAAAAAAAAATTAACCAAATTTTCACTTTGCACCACTGGCACCAATCCTGGTCAATCTATTCATGGGTCAACTTGAGTATAGTTTTCTAGATGAATATCCCGAAGAAAAACCTCTAACAGACAATACATTGAAAATATTTTTCCATTATTCAATAAAGAATAAGACTGCAATGATTTTTTCAATTTTGTTAATACCAGACACAATAATATAAACTTTACTATGGAAAAAGAACTCGTAATCAACTTGTTTTTTTTTTAGATATTTTAATTACTAACCAAGAAGCATTAGGCTAGAGAGGCTCTCATTCGAGGGAGGTGCTCATCAAATAAATGAATATGACGTCAAAACAATTTCAACTTGTCTCTTTATAGGAGCGAAGATACATGACGGAAGTATACGGGGAGAAAGTTTCGCGAGGAAAAAAAACGCGAAATTTTAGGGATTTACTTTCGCGAATCACTTGATTAAATCTATTTCGCGTAAAATGATCTTTCGCGTTCAACTGGAAAAGTGGATTTCGCGTGGGATAAACTTTCGCGATTTTCGGTTTTTGTGCAGTTTTTCTCTCTAAACATTGGAATTTTGACAAATAAAACAAAGATACAGATACAGAAAATAGATTTGTTTACATCAAACATAAATAATTTTCTTTCTAATAAGAAGATTATTTAAGTAGAAAAAACATCAAGACTGTTGGGCATTTACCACGAGAACTTTCGAGGGTAACAAAACACTTAAAAATGCACAGCTTGCAGAACACTACCTTCAATCGGTTTAGGATCGTTATAAAGAACCTAAGGACGAGAAGATACTTGGATCTTTCATCAATGAAGCGCTTCCGGAACTTGTACAAACAAATAAAGCAAAGAAGCAGTCAGCTCCCAAGAAAAAAAAGAACCGACGAAATCATGATATGTTTAAAGCGGTGGCGCAGAAAAAATCCGCAGATGATGATTTATTAGATATGTCTTGTCGAAAGAAAAAACGTGAAAAACATGAAATTTGAGGGTTTTTTCTTCAAGTTAACTTTCGCGAATCGCCTTCCTAGACCATTTCGAGTGGGATAAACTTTCGCGAATCCGCATGTCAGTTTTTTTCGCAAAGATTTACTTTCGCGAAAATGACCAAAAAGAATATTGAGAATGGTTAACATTTTGTTGCTGATGACGTGACATGTTACTTGCGATCCCATAAACGCGTTAGCGACTTTGTGTCCCATCCATGAAACTGTTCTTTCATAAGAGTCTGCTCTTTTTCCAGGAAGTCAGCGTTGAAATAGAGGAAGACAACGAAGATGATCGTCATGAACCAATGACTGCAGACATGGACAATCTATTTGACGTCTTCGTGATTTCTGTTAGGATATCATAATGTATTTGTTGAAAAATTTTCTTTTCTGAGCTTCTCTAGACTATGGTCCTTAAGGAAAACTTAATCAGCATAAAAAATGCTAGAAAATGATATACTACATGTCTATATTTGACGAAATTGATTTTTTTTCGTTATTTGGCGCATGCTCCATCGTAAAAAAGGGCTTGGAACTGAGGTTTCCCAAATTTTTGTGGGGGGTCTAGACACCCTATGGGAGCTCTGTGCAAAGTAACAACTTTATAAAAAAAATTTCCTACATTGGACAGCCATTCGTCATACTTTTCAGCTACCTTTGCTTTAAAAGGCTTGAAAGGTCGTTACAATGAAGTGGTTGCTTTAAACGACGTCACCATGTGAATCATGATGGCGCAATAAAGTATATTTATTCATGTGACGAGCAACAAAGAATACGTATTGCTTTCCATAGATGTCTAATTTCCACAAACTTGGAATTGAACACAAAATTATAAACAACAGAAAACAGTTCGTTCAATGTAACCGTTTCACGCCTAACCTTATATACTTCTTTCGTAACTTTCTGTTGAAGACAATACAAACTAAAACTTTGTAAATCTTATTTCATAAATATATTTTGTAAAATATAAACATTTATACAAGTTTTTGTTTGTCCGAAGCCATGAAATAAGTTGCCAACTGCGATCCTAAGTATCTCCCGTCATAATCGCCAAAAATTCGCTCTCGTCAACTAAGAAGAAACACAATGGAATGCGTGTTTTTACGCGTTCAAATCAACCGCTTACTTTCTCCATCTCTATCTTTATCGAACTCGTCGATCATTGAGCGTAACTCGTCATCTGTCATGTTTTCGCCAAGCTCGCGCGCAACGCGTCTTAAGTTGCGGAGATTGATTTTACCCGTTTGATCATCATCAAACAAACGGAATGCTTTAGCGATCTCTTCTTGAGGGTCGCGCGACAGCATCCAATCGGTGGCTGGACGAAAGAAACGAGAGGCGAAAGTTAATCATAGATCGTATTTGAAGGTTAATAAATATGCATGGCTCATTATGAACCAATGAAATGAAGTGCACGAAATGAAGTGAAAATGTAACTTTTATGCAGAAAAACTATCTTCAAGAGAATTTACTTACTAACTTCTCGGAATTCCTCAAAGTGAATTTTCCCCGATGAATCACGATCATACTCTCGCAAAATCTTCAACACATCTGCCTTCTTCACATCAAAACCAAGCGCCCTCATCGAAACCTCAGTGATTTAAGAAAAGGTACAACTTATTTTAAAATGTGATCTCCATACCAATAAGTTTAAAAAAGAATCGTCATAAGTGGAGACTATTAGGAGACACACTCAACTTATCACAACGGAAATACTGGATACATTTTAGCAACGCAAAAATCTAATACAGCAATAAATAATTTCAACTGGTGTACAAATTCAGAATGAAAACGGGACAAAGATTTGGATAAAAACCTACAAGTACCAAGAAAAATAAGTGAATAAACATTAATATTTCAGAGTACTTCAGCAGGGAGAACAAACCTTTAGTTCGTGGTAGTCAATGGCATTATCTTTGTCCGAATCAAAGAGTTCAAATGCTTCTTTGATCTCTTGCTTTTGTTCATCTGTCAACTCTCGCCTCCTTCTCAAAATCGCTTTCCCTTGTTTTTCACTCATTACTTCACACCACCTACAAAGGTAACATCAATCAACAGAAACATCCAAGTACCACTTTTAACGTAACACATGTAAAATAATATCAACTACAGTTGAGTTTCAAACAAAGTCACCATTTCTCTAGAAGTCACTAAAGAATCAAAGCTACTCAATATCACTATTCCCAACATATGTGAAGCAATAGAAAATCTTAAATATTTTAGCATATGAGAAAAATGATTCAACAAAAAGTAGAAACTAATGATGACACTTTAATATATAAAACATGGTTTAGTCTCTTTTAGCAAAGTAATCTAAAATAGGCCAAACTTGTACATCCATACATACAACAAACTTCAAATTGTGTTACATATATATATATATTTAAAATCAATTTACCACTCAAAATAAGACAGATCAAGGTTACAAAAAAGCATTTTGAAAACAGAGCCAAATAAAAGAAACACTACATCATTATATATTCACTTTCTAAAACATTTGAATTCATGACTGCAAAGGTTTTTTCTTGATTATTTTAGGATAAAAAAATGTTAAACAGAACACCATTCCGTAAAGACTAAACAAAGTAAGTAATATCAAGTGCGTTTAAAACGACGAAATTTTTTTACAAATCCTAAAACAACATTTACAATTATTTACTCAATTTAAATACAAATAAAATATACGTGTGTCATAACAGAAAAATATTTCAGATAAAAAGTAATAAAATAAAATTCATTGTATCTTAAATAATATCAAACTCTTCTAAATCAAACGTGTTTTTATTAATGATTGGGTTATCTTTTTGTAACACCTTGATTATTTTTTCATCTTTTTTCTGCCTAATTTTTGTGAACAAACGTAAAAATTCACGATTTTTTTGTTTCATGTCATTTTTTTTATCAATAACATTTTCTTTTTCTTTTAACTCGTCAACCATTTTGTCACCATTTTTACTGGGGAGCTCATATATCACTGGTGAATGTGGTGATGCTGATGAAATATCAGATGCAACTATTGCTTGCACTTTTGTGGGCGAAGTTTCCTTTCCTAATGGTAAATTCTGTGACACCTTAGTTGAAATAATTGATTGACGATCATGTAAACAAAACTGACAAGAACGATTGGAGGGCAACAACGAATAATTCCTCATAATGGAGGAATTCCTCTCGTACAGACAATCCAGGATGTGATGTCTCCAAATGGAACTCTTCCAAGTAAAGATTGCCTCCACAAGATGCACACTGTTAAACTCTGGAAAATTGTCACACTGACCTCTACCAATGATGATTTTAGAGAGTTTGTGCTGGTCGTACTGTTTATCAAAGAAATATTCCATGGTCCATTTCCGTTCACTACTTGCTGCGAACACCTCCATTGTGTGAGCACAATCTTTGAACTCTTCAATATTCATAGTCGAAAGCGATTTCTTCTCATTCATCAGTTTACTTTTCTTCGGTTTTCTGAAATATTTTATTTTTTTCTTCTTCTCGATAATATCAACCTTTTCCTTGACCTGTTCTTCTGGTAATTGCAGGCAAACAGTCAAAACATGTTTCAGCCCACAAACATCACATATCAACAAATTAGTGTCTGCATCAAACATCACACCACTTTTAAACTCAATGGAAGTTGACTGACTGTCTGTTAGCTGTAAATTTGACTTAGTGAGTAATTTTCTGGTGATATTGTCCTCTGACAAGGATATGTTTCGCATGTGAGAAGTAAGCAATTTAGAAGCTGACGTTTTTTTAGGATTTTTTTTTGCTCCACTCAAGTCTGCATAATTATAGAACCCCTCTTGAACTTCATCGTGAAGATGGACGTGGGATTGCGACAAATACATCTAAAGTTAATCAACCAGTAAAGATATAAAATTAATATATTTGGCAATGAATGTGAGTACACATAAAGTAGATTTATTTGAAAAACATTACTTTTAAATCAGATTTCAATATTATATACTAAAAGATTATATATACAGACAAAATCAAGAGGTTTATTAATTGGTTTGAATAGATACATACATGGTTCTTGTTTGAAATAGTAAATATATATATATATATATATATATATATTGTAAAGAAAGTAGACACTGTTTTGGAAAAATCCTAGTCTCAACGCTCAACTCAAACACTATTCTGTTTCTATTTTCTGTATACCCTTGTTATACCATGTGTCCTATTCTTTCTTCGACACTTCACGCATTTTCCACATTCCTTGTTTACAAAGCATTTCTTTTAGTATATGTTAACAAGATCTGTATAATTCGTTAGTTCTGATGATGGCTGCCTGGGAATTAACTGAAACACGTCAACAAAAATAAAACAGTGTCTACACTTTCTTTATATATATACAAATCAGAAAGCATTACAAAAAAATTATGAATAAATTTCGGCCTCAGTGACAATGATGGGTAATGCTAATGCTAATGATGTGGACTAATTTACCTACAACCTAAATTTTAATGGTTTTATATATATTCTTCTTTTTAAAAAGGTGATCAATATATATTATACATATGTTGCTGTTGTTCTGTGTAGACACAATTCAAGATTTAAAAAAAGTATACTACAGAAGACAACAGAATAGAAAAAGGATGGTTGGTAGGGCCCAGAATTATTATTTTTCAAAATTGTTTCAAAAAATTCTGCTTATTCTCCAAAACATTGTTCGCTTGTGTACAGTTAGTGTAGTAGGGAAGAATTTTAAAAATCTAGCTTTACCTTCTAGACCACCTCCATCGATTTATAAATTTTAAAATTCAAAAACCTTCGCTATTTGCATTTCATGTCATGGCGCGACATATTTATTTCGTGTTAATGTATGCGATACGAGAAGATATATCCCGATTTTGCTCGGGGCAATGAATATTCTTTAAGTAAGGTAAGAAGTCAATATAAGAAATTTGACAAAAATGATGCTCTTTGCAACACTAAAAACGAAACAAAAATTATACTTATATTAAAACAAGTACAGTTTATAGTTGCTAAAACGAATAATTATTATGTACGCGGTCATGCAATGACAACTCCATTTATTTTGGGGTTAATTGGGTTAAACAGAGAAATAATACCTTTCCGAAATGGCCTTTTGCGGCATCCTCACCTCGACTTGTCACCTGCATCCAGAAGTATGATGCTACTTACAGCACCTTTTGCCGTACAGCCCCTAACCTCTCCATGGCGTGGTTGAGTACCACATACCTTGTAAAAGATTACGTCATTTTTATTGTTTTGTTGTAATAGGCGCCTCGTATAGGCGCACTCGTTACTAGATCTTTTATTGTATTGTATTTTTGTGACCACGTGTGTGGTCAGTTAGCTTACGACCTTTGAAGTAAAAAGACGTATTTACCACGAGAAAGCTTCGCGTCCCATTTTTGTCGTTTGCTCGGACTCAATTTATTCTAAATTTTTACATACCTGTTAATATTACATGATGGGCAATTGACAAATCACGGCGGATCTAGAGGAGAAAACCTTGAAAAAAATCCTGTTGTTCTATGATGGGTAACAGTAGTTTTGCTGGTGGTGTGGTACGACAAACTGTACAATGGCATCGGAAATATTGCGGCTTCACGACAGACGGAAACTCTTTCAACAACGGGAAAGAATATTTTTGAAAAGTCAAATACGTCGAGACATACACAAACATACACAACATTCGCATCGGAAAATTAAATGTAAGAACACTGCAAGAAGGTTTCAAACAAGGACTGGTAGTTAAAGCAGCTATGGACCTGAAAATAGATATCCTTGCACTAGAAGAAACGCGGAGAACATCCACAGAATATCTTGTTTTGATGATTATAATTCATTAAAAGGTTGCCAATGGTTTCGGAGTAGTCTTAAGTGGAAGAAGGAATATGGAGTAGGAATACCCGTGGCACCTCATGTAAGGCTAGAAACATATAAAGTACATCTAGCAGCACGCATTTTCTCACTACACTCTGTGTGAAGAATCTGAGATTATCTGTCAACAAAAATAACGCTGCAAGTAAAACTCACAGAATACATGAATAATACACTGAACAGAACGAAATGATGAAGAAGATAGTCAGCGGAGGACTTGAGGAAGTATGCTCAAAGATCAGGTTAAGATCAGGTTAAGCAGGTTAAGAGGAAGAAGCCGTTAGAAGATGGACCACTGCAACAACTGAAAGAATTAAGAACAATTACAGATCCAACAGAAGTTAGAAACAAACAATGGGAGGCCAAAGAAAGAACAAAAGGTGCTATGGCAAGGGAACTTAAAAAAGAATTTGTAATGGCAAAGAAAGTATACCACCAATAAAGGTTCCAAAATGTCTATTTCGAATGATTAACTAACAGATCATTTCCAGATACATTTTGCAGCACGAGCAGGACCCTGAACAAACTAGAAATGCCGCTGGAACTAACACAGCCTGAAAAGCTCCCATATTTGAATGATATAAGCGAAAGAAGATTCTCCAACGGCAGAAGAAATGGAAAGTGTTATAAAATCATTTAAGAAGTGCTGGACAGACAAGTTAAAAACAGAATGACTCAAATACAACTCAAGTAAGAAGTTACTTGAAGCACTACTCGTTTTATTTGCCTTAAACGGGGCATATATGAGGGCACCAACATCATGGTTACACGCTAATATAACGTGTCTACATAAAAACAGTCCTTTCAATGCTGCAATTTATTTATTTAGGAATTTTTAAGCAATATTGACATTTAAACTCTAGAGCTGTTATCAATATGTGTCCTGTAATAAGTTAAAAATAATAGATTAAAATTAGTTAAAACAATTGTTAAAAAAATAAAATGAAACTAGATCATTTAAAAATACACTTTAGTTCAGCTTTAAAGGAACTAAAGAGAACATTTTTTCTAATTTCTATAGGTTTAAATATACTGGTAATCTCCGCCATGCAATGTAGCATATCAATTATTATTGAGAATAGGCATGTAAAGAAGACACCTATTTCATCTGTTATTCTCTTCACTTAATTCTACAACAAGAGAATTTCACTGACTTCCGTACATATACTTGAACTTTAGTTTATACAGTTGAAGTAAGATCCTGTTGTTATGCAACTACAACTGATGGTACATTTGTGCTGAAGTTTGTCATTAATTATGAAAGCAACACTCTGATATATAGGTTGATCAAATAGCTGATTGTATCACATTCCAAGAAATTTCTTATTTAAAGTGTTGGATCCAAGAACACGTGCATCAATTATTGTTGTCATTCTATATACGATGCACCAAGGAACAACTGCATCAATTCTTAGAATGAAGGAGAAGTTTGAAATACTGGCGGATTCAGGCAACGAAGCTAGGAATCACCTTGCATCGTAATTTTCTTTGATTAAGGTTGCTGCATGCGATGTCGGTTTCCAGAAGGATGAGATATTTAGCTAGAATATAATAGAGAACAACGGAAACGAGGTAAAATGGTGTCCAAGTAATCAGATGGTTGTTATATGCAGATGACCTGGTTCTATTCTGCAAGAGTGTAGACAAGGTAACAAGGGTCATGAAAATTCTGAATGATACATGCCAAATACAACGCTTTGGACTTACTATTTCCTTGACAAAACAAAGAGCCGCGTCTTTAACAGTGAAGAACTTGCTAGCTTACCCTCACTGTTTGCAGTTGTGGAAAATATTGTGGAGAATGTATCAGAATTCACATACCATGGTCAAATATTCAGCAACAAAGAACAAAGTAGTTTTACTGACTTACGTGTGTCAAAAACAAATAGGAAATTGAATGAGATGAGACAAGCAGGCCTGCCGAGAGGGGGAGGGGTGGGGACATGGGGGAAAAGTCCCCGGGGCCCATGCTAAACAGGGGCATACATATAAATCTCATCAAATTCATATTTGTGGTTGTTTTAATTACTATTTCTTACATTACTCTTACAGTACCTTTTGTGCTTCATCAATAATTAAATCATATTAATTTGATTTGTTCTAATTAATGCAGTAAGTGTTGTTGGTCAAATAACACAGACTAAACAGACGACTATAGGCAATACCTATAAGGCCCCCAATAATGACATAACACAAAAATAAAAATATCGCAAAAATAACACTCGCGCTGCGCGCTCGTTCTAGGGCCCAACTATACTGCTGCCCTCCATGCATTTATTTCTCTTGGCGGCCTTGGAGACAAGTACTCGCGGATCATTATGTGAAGAAGAATGAAGCTGATGGAGGTATGTGTACAATGTCGTCTTTTATATGGAACACAGACATGGTATATAAATAAAGAAGGCACTATGAAATTGGAGATCTGCTGGATAGAATTGGTAAGACAAATGGTGAAGAGCGGATGGAATAGACTCCATAAGTCTAATGATATTGGCGTGGTATAGAAATGCAGAAGGGAATAACGAAAAGCACAAGTCTCAGAAATGAAATAAATTCCCAATACCTAAACTGCATGGGAAACGTATGTCGCTGCCAAATACGATGATGACGAAGAAGTTGCGGTCATATCAACGCGATCCGTGGATCAATGTTGCAAAGCTATTGAATGTATCTATTGAACAGGCGAAGAAAAGCACACAATTGGTTCAACAATTCAACTACGTGCCAACAGGATTGCTGACTTGAGGAATTTACAAGTAGGTTATTATTCTGTTCAAATTTTGAATTTGTTACAAATCATGCTTGCGTGAGAAGGGTTGTATAAATAAATGGATATTTTAACTCTAAACGAAATTCAAAAATCCATAACATGGGATGAAAATTGGTTGGCATACACCAGTGACATGAACGTTTATCCCGTGAAAATTCTCAACAACTGATGGCGTCTCTCTTTACAGAGACAGAATTATATTTCCACCGCGAGGAAGCAAAGGAACGGTCCGAATGGTTTGATATGGCTTTCGTCACATATGGTATTCCTGATAAATTCTCTTCAGACGGAAAAGGACCTTAGGTTTTAGCATCATAAACATCTGCATTCCTTCGAAGCTGTTCCAGTACCACTTAATGCCAGTCTGCTTCTGCAAAAGCCGCCTAAGAAACGAAGAACGGTAACATTAAACGTTGATTACTTTAAAAGGTTTGAACGCCTTAAACCTTCAGGCAACTTTCTAATGTCTATAAGAATAACATATTCCCATAACAAACGCATTGCATTGTTTTATTGGAAGCCATTGCAAAGCTAACTGTGTCATTATTGTATAGTTTCAAGTATACAATAGAAAAAGAACGTAAGGTTTGCTTTTCTATTTATTTAACTTAAAAAATAATATTACCAAATAATATTTGCGTAACTTGTCGAATAGGAGTTTCACTACAAACTTTATATGAGTCTGTTCTTATTTCAGAACAAAAGAACTTTTGATGCCACAGAAATGTCAAAAGTTCATAAATCAACCGAACGGAACGAACTTACGGAAGTGTTTTCTAACACAAACCTCAAAATTATGCAAGAGCGACGATTACGGATGGACAAACAAGAGTTGACGTGGGCCCTGTCTAGCTTTAACAACATCAAGAATCAAAACACGAAACATGGCGGAGTGTACGAAATCTTAGAAAAAGAGCAAATCATTTACATTAGCGGCTTGCCACACGATGTACCTGTCCGTGATGCACTTAACACACACTTTTCAGGCAACGATAGTCTGGCTATCGGCATGTATATATCGAAGATGGAACTCGGTGATTGGAGAAACTTTCAAGTTAGATTTATGGTTAGTTCAAATCCCAGAGATGACGCAATGCTTTTATTGAGATATTTTCAGTTGACAAATCAAGGCAAAATCCCCAAATTCAATTGAAAACGTTGGTAAAGATTTATGATACTAGTTTCGTTTTTGAAACTTGTGTTTTTGTATTTAGAGATTTTTATTGAGTGGCAACTTCCTTCGTTATGGAAAATGAAGTTAGGAGCGATAACATTTTGACCATTCCGTTGAACTATAACACCAATTGTTACAAGATTAAAAGCTTATTCCTTTTGCCAATCAATATGTTAATAATACTTCAAATTGCAACTTTGTTACTCTTTATTTTTGATACACCTTGCAGTTTGCACATTACAAGACTGATTCCAGAAAGGTCACTCGTGGAAATTCTTAGTGGAAACACGCAAATTTATAAGGTGCGTTTCGAAAAACTTACAAATGAGATTCGAAAATTGAGAAGTTCGCTAAAGAGCATTTCTCAAGAAAACGAAAGTCTGAAAGAAAGCATACAGATGATGCAAGAACTAAGATGAAAGTGCAAGACATCAAGAAGATTGAGAAACAACATTAAGATACTAAGATTAATTTTGCAAATCTAAAAGCTACAGACTTCAACCAGTTCCAGCTTCAACCAGTTTCAATATTTTGGGAGGGACCTTTCAAAGGAAATAAAGTTAAACAAAAATATCAATAGGTGTTGTATATTATCCTGCCTGGAACCCTTAAACATACGCGACGCCTTGCCCTTTGTTTCACTTCCCTTTCTCATAACACTAAATATTAGGTTGACTGTTTTTCGAGAATGCAAAATGCAAATTTTCAGCGCTCCCAAATTCCGGTTCGAGATAGCGGATATCGACTGAATACAGCCCCGTAACCAGCGAGTTTTATTGGAGATGGAAATATTGTTTTGTCAGCGCCTATAACAACTAAACATTGCATACATAATGAAGAATGCATGGATAAGTATTTCTCCTTATCAGATATGATTCATGTGAGATATAAAAGGAATAAAAATATAAAGGTCCCAATCTCAGACAAACTTTTTTCCATTATCATGGGTTAGCGTTAAATATGGAAAACGAGTTTGGCTCAAATTAATTCAAGGAATCTATATTCGAGCTTAAATCTTTTGTTTGCAATTTCAAAGTGTTGCACTCAATGAAAGTTTCTTCAGTGAAATCATCTGAAATGCCAATCTCTGAAGAATGGAGATAACTCGGCGAATATACAAAAGAGAAATCTGTTCGTGTTGAGATGAAAATGGAGCTGCGAACAAAAGCAGATTCTTCAAAACCTGGAGCAAATTCAAAAGAGGGAAGAGGTGCTTCATCAGTTGTTCTGACAGAAGTTTCTTTGAAATTTCCTGATAATCAAGAAAACGAACTTGAAAAACGTATTGATTTTGTGTTGTTGAGAGTGATGTCGGGCTGTTTGGAACAACTCTTTTCTCGTATTTGATTTCGCACCTCGTTTTCAGGCGACAAATACGTCATTGTGAAATAGGCTTATTACGTTTGTTGTAAGTTTTTAAGCGTAGAATGGCAACGTCACGCACGAGAACAACATCAACACGGCGGAAATCAATGAGGAAGATAGAAAGGCTTTTGTTAACCCTGCATTTGATTTTTATGAGAGCGATAGCGACAATGATGAAGATATTTATGCGCAGGAAGATGATCATTGTAACGTTTTCGATATTTTTAAAGACATTGAACATTAGATATCATGAAAAATATAGTTAGAATTTCTTAGTATTTCTTTAGAGTTATGTTAGTATTATATACAACATGTTTTAAAAGTGTAAAGAACAAAAAATCTGGTTAATAAACAAATAAAATGTTGAATTTTGATTATCCTTTCCAAAAAAGGAACACAAAAATATTTATTTTGGCCATATTATGTATTTGGCCGAAATTAAATTCCCGCGAAATACATAATATTCCTTGATTCGCGAAATTTTCTTCCCGCGAAATTTTTATGTATTTTTCTACTTGACATTTTCACGCAAATAATGTCAACGTATAACTTGTGTTTGTTTATAGTAAAAAAGACATCATTTGTAATATTTTAGTCATTTGATTTCATAGAAAAAAATGTAACTTTGAAATCACATATGATTAATACTTGTTGCTGTCGTAAATATTTCCCAGGGTGGTTTGCAATAAATTTGTTGATAATCAAGTGTGCCCAAATATTTGAAAATCGCACCTGCCCTAAGTTCAACCCAGTTTGCCACTGGAGAGATCTTTGAGCTTAAACGATTATACCCGCTTGGTAAGTACGCTGCTGTATTTCAAATCTAGAACAGAAAGCGCACTTAAGACCAAGCTGGCCTTAAAATAGGTGCCGGACATCGGACAATGACCGGCGCTATTTGTGCTTTTACCGGCACAATACTTGTTTGCAACGCGCACAACCGGCGTGACTAAACAGACCTATATTTTATTTGATCGACGTTAAAGAAAAATGTTTTTAATTCATTTAAAAGAAATTAGTAATTTAAAAAAGGTTGTTTGTTTAAAAGAAGTTATTATTATCCATTGAAAAGAAGAAAAATTTAATAACTTCCTTTTAATTATGAACTAAAGTGACATTTCGTTATCTAGGAGACGAGAGATATTTATAAACAATGTCGCACGTGCGTAGTGCATTTGTAGCATACCGTAAATGACCGATCTAACGCACACTCCCGAACTGACGCCCCTCCCAAATAAACGCCCAGGGTTAAAGTTAAATTTTTTAACTAACGCCCACTTCCGATTAAACGTCCATTCCCGAATAAACGCCCAGGTTCATAGAGAAAAATTAAAATAAACGCCCATGGGCTTTTATTTGATTCACAGCAAAATTAATACTACTTTCTTTAATCTTTAAAGTGTGGATATTTTGAAACAGTTTCACTAATTTTAAGCGTAAAATGTTCATACAAGTTACTCTTTCTATTCAGTTCGCTAAACAACACATCTGCAATCTTCTTGCTCTTGGTGTAGCACAAGTACGTTCCAGGCACAACTGGTCCAACTTCTCTGTATCTTTTCCCAGTGACCCAAACTTCGACCATGTTTTGTGAGTTTGATTCTAAGAATTGCATCAATAACTTCGATAACTCTATCGGAACATGGCCTACTTCACTGTTCATCTTTGTCTCATCTTTTTTGTAAACACCGATGGCATGCTTGTCATGTTCTCTCGCTTCTTCTCGTTCGTCTTTGCGGCAAACTAGGATTTCTCTCTTTTCTGGAGTCCACTTTTCTTTTGTTGATGAACTTTGTTTGTTAACGCCCCTTCCTTACTAACGCCCTTCCCAAATAAACGCCCAGGGTAAAATTTGTTTGTTAAAATAAACGCCCAGGGCGTTTAATCGGTCATTTACGGTAACTTGGTTTCTTATTTTTAGAAGAATAAAATAATTATGGTATATACAAAAACCAGAAAGAACTCAGGTTTGCATAAAATTGAAAACACTTCATTTGTTAACGAGGCATGGTGTTAGAAACAGTATATTTAGTAGCGCCCTTTAGGCGCCCCTTGTTAGAAACTATATATTTAGTAGCGCCCTTTATGCGCCCTTTGTCAAATTGTGGTTTCAATGTATAGCGTTAAGATTAGAAGATCGCTCTCTTTATGTTAAATTTCATTCAAGATGGTTGTGTTTTTACTGTTTTGAAAACATGGTATTTTTTCAAGGACACACTAAGAACGATATTCCAGAAACATGCACCAGTAAAAGAAAAAAGAGTAAAAGGAAAACCCTGTCTGTGGCTAACTAGTGATATTAAAGGAAAAATGAACGATCGGGATCGACTCCTGAGAAAAATAAGACGGACAAAAAATGAAACTGACATATCGGTCTACAAAAGAAAACGGAACGAGGTTAACATAGCTCTCTGGAAAGCAAAATCCGATTATTATAAAAATCTTTTACGAGAAAATCGGAGACTACCTAACCAATTTTGCAATGTCGTAAAAAGCATATTTCCTTCCAAAGAAGGTAAACAATCTACAAGCAAGAAAAAGCTTAAAAGCTATAGTCCAAACATCTGTGTTATCTGTAGCATCAAAGATCTTGGAACGAGAAGTGCACATACAACTCATGGAATTCCTTGATGAAGCAAAGCTCATTTCGCAGTTTCAGTATGGCTATCAAAGAGGAAAATCGGCTGAACTCGCTGCTATGGCATTGCTTGACCATATTAAGACAAATGCTGGTAAGCTTGTGGGAGCCTGTTTCATTGATCTCAGCAAAGTGTTTGACACCATAAGTCACAATAAACTTCTCAGTAAACTGAAAGGCTATGGTATAAGAGATAAAGAACTAAAATAATTTAAAAATTATCTGCTCAATCAACACATACAAGTTTATTTCAACATCTTCTCTTGCAAAAACAACCAGTATACACAGGTGTTCCTCAAGGATCAATCCTGTGTGCCCTTCTCTTCGCTTTATATTTTAATGGTATTATTGAACAGCTGAATAAATGGAAGATTATCAAATATGCCGACGATACTGTGATCTTTTGTGCAAACAAAGATATTCATACCATTGAAAACTGGTTAAACAGTGACCTAAAAGAGCTTTTCAGTTGGTTCGATGAAAATGAATCTAGAAAAATTCTACTGTTTGGTACAGCCCAACGTATCGCCAGGACGAAGAAAGAAATCAATATAAAATACAAAAACTTAATTCTCACTCATTTCACTGAACCAACATCACAAAAACTTACAAATATCTTGGTATAGAGGTCAACAGCTCCTTAACTATGAACAGTCATTTTGGCAAAACTTACAAAAGGATGGCGGGCAGACTGAAGCTTCTTGAAAGACTTAGTAGACCTTTCACCTTCATCGTTCCGCTGTTCACATACTATTAAAACTTACCCACACGACGTCACATAAGTCAATTCAATATTAATTCAATAATTCAATTTAATATCAATTCAATAACGAAATAGTTTTCAAGAAAACACAAAAGATTTTGAAATTAATCTGGATTAACAATTGAAAAAGAAAAGTATGTTCGATTGTACACGATGTCATTAAAAATAATACGTGCGAACATTTCTTCGACTACCTCTGCGTACATGAAACAAATAGAAACACGCGAAAGTTAGAATACGGCCGTAGATCTGGGAAATATATGGGAGCAAAGATTTTTAATGAACTCCCAATCAATGTGCGAAAAAATGCCAAGATGGCATTACTGTTTTACTAGTTTTGATCATTTTTACAGATTTTTGACACGACACACATTGATAACAGCAATTTTTATGACTTTAATGTATGTATTGTTGACGTGTTCCATCCTGTATAAAGATTTTTAAATAAATAAAATACGAAAAGAAGCAGTCTTTAAAATGAATAGACCATGCCCTAGTCTAGATGATCACAAGAAACAAAGTACTGCTGTATTTATTCTTATTGTTATTTTATCAAGTGTGTTCGTACAAAGTAAACGAGGAATACGAGATGGGAAAAGAAAAGACTTGGCTTTTGTAAAAATTGTACACTGCAAAATCGTTTGTTTTCTCGAAACATTAGTGAGTTTCCTCAACTATTGGCACTCAAAAGACAAATTGTTACATCTGATGAGGGAGAATTTTTTGTGAAATTGATATTTTACATAATAAAAAGGATGACGACTTGAAATCATTGTTTGTTTTAAAATTAGAACATCATGTCAGCGAGTATTTTAAACTGGGAAGGCTGGAAAAGGTGCTTGTTTTACCATTACGCAAAAGAATATTCTTAAAACCCTAACTAAGTCTAAACTAGCATTGTTGTTATCACCAAAAAGTAATATACTTTTTCTTTTTATATAAAAACGCATAAGCCTTTGCCTTTTTCAATCCTTTGTCAATTTTTGTGTATTTCCGTTGTGTGTATAAAATTAATATTTTTCTTGATACAAGGAACCCAACGAGAAGAGAACATTGCTTATACTTTGCTTAGGATCATTTCAGTGATTTGAATCAACAATTTGAGAGAGGTTGAAAATGCTGGAATATCATGCAGTATAATTAAATTTCTTGACGAGTGGCATGACTTTCTTACCTACGCCTTAAAGTGATTTCTTGACGAGTGGCATGACTTCCTTACCTACGCCTTAAAGTGATTTCCTGACGAGTGGCATGACTTCCTTACGTACGCCATAAAGTGATTTCTTGACGAGTGGCATGACTTCCTTACATACGCCTTAAAGTGATTTCTTGACGAGTGGCATGACCTTCTTAGCTACGCCTTAAAGTATCTTTCGCCATCTCTAAGTCCTTTAGCTTCACACGTAGAAAACAGGTTTTAAAAACATTCTGTTACTTGTTAAACTAATCTTCTGTTTACCAGTAAGCGCGGCAGTGAACGCAGCTTCTCACTTTTGAAACATGTAAACTTTGACACAAGAGCAACGCCGAGCAAAGGACGGCTAGATGGTACAATAAGAATTTGTTTGAAGGCATCAGAATAGTAGAAAAATAATAAGATTAAGTACTTTGCGAATAAATTATTAATAGATAATTTCATACTCTTTAGCTCAGAATCTTTTTATAGCTAAAATATTTCAAGGAGACCAAATCTTCCCGTCCAATTGAATTTGCGGTATATCTTTCCGCACTAATTATCACGGAAGGTTTCTTTGCTTTACTTTAAGGGGAGAAACTTTCGCGAATTAAGGCATTCGCAAAATTTTTTCATTTCGCGAATATAAACTTTCGCGAATGGGCCAATGAAAAAAGATGTCTGAAGATTTAAAACTCTCAACCTGAAGTTTGATTCACTTCATAAATCAACTTCATTTCCAAAGACTTGTGACTTACGTACTAAGGTTATCTCATGAATGACAATGATGAAAAAGAACTAACACCTTACATGTACCTGGTATTATTCATTTATTTAACTCTTATTTCTAAGACAACAGGGTGGTGTTTCAAAAGCAGACGGAAAGAAACAAACTTGACGAAGGAAATGCTTCTAATGAAGCAATATGTTGACTAAAACACGATGAAACTTTTATCAGTAACAATAGTTACAACAATTGTTGCTATATCGGGCCTTTGTTCATAAGATCATTATGATCACAGAGTATTAACCCTTTGTAAAAATGATGGCTAAGAATACAAAGAACACTCGTGTTGAATTCAGTTACTACTTGATTTTTATTAGCATTTGAAAAGTATAAAAATAAAAGACGACGGTTTATTCGCCGACGAATAAGCAATAAAAAATATATATTTTGGTGATTACGCAAGGATAAACTTTCGCGAATGCTTAAAATTGTAAAAGTGGCGTGATAAACTTTCGCAGAATTGGCAAAAATTCACGAACTTGGCGAAAGTTACTCCCCGCGAATGTTTCTCCCCTTAAAGTAGTCGGGACTGACCAAAGACGAGGGCACGCTGCACTGAGAATCTTTTCAATGTAGTTTTGTTGTACTATTGGGCCACGAGTCGAGATATTAGCTATAGAATAAGTCTCATACAAATCTGCTTGTCACTTTGGGACGCATAAAATACTGTTTACGACCATCCTACTTTTTTATATGCAGAAACTTAAATAAATTAATAAATCATTAAATTAGCAATAAATTAAATTATAACCTAGCTAAATAAATCTTGCAGTGAGTTAGTTTAAAGTTAAACAACAATGATGTTTAAAAGTTACTTCAATACCAATATTTTTCAGGATTAAAACGCCACCAACTGTCTCGATGACACGATCACTGTCTCGATGGCGGTTTTGAGTTGGAAAAGACATTACCCAATTTTAATGAAATTTTATATGTGTTTTTTAAGCGAACCTAGAATGCCATTGCTCACTAGAAGGTCACTTCAGTTCTATTGGTAAAAAGGAGATGACCTTAAATTTTGTTGAGGTGAAACTGGTGAAACTAAATTTGGTTTCGGCTGTGTAATGGAAGGTTGTATTGAAGGAACGTATCATATCTTTGCGGATTTGTTAACCAGTTTCGCTTGTGCATGGAAGAATTAACAGATTAATGGTGTGGGTGGTAGTGACATGGGTGGTGGTGTGTGGGGGGGATGGTGGCATGGGTGGTGGTGGCATAGGTGGCGGTGTAGGGTTTGGTGGCATGGTAGATAGGGTCGATTGAATCTGTTTTGATGAACCGCGTTCATTTCATGACTCGTTAATTTCATGGAATAAGGTATGTTATGAAACAAAGATGACTTGATGTTAGATAAGATTGATTTACGAAAACTTTTATTTTTCCAATCCTTAAAATGTCGATTTTAAAATACTTTACAAGTAGTAGCAAGTTCATTCATTCATTCATATTTTCTTTTTCATAAATTTTCAACAAAAAACACAATTCCCCTAAGATAAATTCAACACTACATTTTGTTAATCCTAACAGAAAAGAAGCTTTAAACAAACAATTTAAGTTGTATAGAAATCTAATTGTTTCACTAATTAAACAAAGTAAAAAAATCATTTTGAAGCTTATTTTAAAAATAATAACTCAAACCTACGTCAGACGTGGAAAGGAATCAATAATTTGATAAACATTAGTAAAAAAAAATCAACACTACCGACAAGTTTATCTAATGAAGATTCAGTCATCACAATCCTTTACAAATTGGCAACGTCTTTAACAACTTCTTCACATCCATTGCTGGTAATATACAGTCGTCAATCCACTCCTCCCACACAAATTTTAATAAATTTTTTAAACACCCTACTTTAAATAGTATATTCATTTCCCCAACTACAACTAGTTTACTAACGATGAAGTCTTTTCTTTAATTGCAAAATTGTCTAAAAATAAAACCTCAGGTCCTAATAGTATCCCAACTGCAATATTACAACTATTAAATAAACAAATATCTCCCATTCTTTCAAACTTATTTAATTTATCTATTAATTGCGGAATATTTCCTGATAATTTAAAAATATCGACAGTAATACCAGTACACGAAAAATGATCAAAATTGAATGCAAGTAACCATCGACCGATTTCTCTAATATCTACACTTAGTAAAATACTTGAGAAAATTATTTACAAACGAGTCTATAGTTTTTTCAATAAAAATAAGAAACTTGAATATTACGGAATTAGGGGAATATCACTTAATTGGTTTCATTCGTATCTATTAAACAGAAAACAGTTTGTATCTATAAATGGTTTCAATTCTTCTCTTTAAAAAAACACATATGGAGTTCCTCAAGGTTCGGTTTTAGGCCCTCTACTATTTTTGATTTATATTAACGACTTCTCAAAAGCCATAAAACATTCTTATGTTCGTCATTTTGCAGATGATACGAATTAACTCTATTGTAACAAATCGTTGAAAAATATCAACAAAAAAATTAACTTTGATCTAAAACGAGTTACCGACTGGCTTAATGCTAATAGAATATCTTTAAATATTATTAAAACAGAATATATTATTTTTTGTAGGCGAAATAAAACATTTGATTTTAAAATGAAAATTAGAAGACACGAGAGGGGATATTTTAATAATATTGTGCAAGAGTTAAGAATAGAAGATCGGTTTGGGTTCCGAGAAATGTTCAGGATGGATGTTACAGATTTTGAATTCATACTGACTAAAATTTCTGATATAATTTCGCCAAAAGACAGACTTGGTGGGACTAAGCCAGTTCTATCTGATGAGAGGCTAGCATTAACTCTACGCTTTTTAGCTACAGGTGAAGCCTTCCAATCTTTGAGCTTTCAATATAGAATATCACTGAATGCTGTATCATATATCATCAAAGGTTGTTGTAAAGCTATCGTTGAAAGAATGGCATCAGATTTTATCAAAGTCCCGTCAACGTTAGCTGAGTGGCTCGACATTGTCAAAAAGTTTGAAGAAAGGTGGAATTTCCCCCACGCTTTAGGAGCAATTGATGGGAAACATATGAGAATTCAAAAGCCAAAAAATGGTGGCTCCTTTTACTATAATTACAAACACACTCATTCCATTCTTTTAATGGCAATTGCAGGTCCAGAATATAAATGTTTGTATGTGGATGTAGGTTCCAATGGAAGGGTCAACGATTCTGGTATTTGGAACAAAACCTCCTTACTACAAGGTATACAAGACGGATCAGTCAAGCTTCCAAATGACGAAAAACTGTCTAATGGTGAAATTACCCCTTATGTTTTTCTCGGGGACGATGCTTTTGCGCTAAAAAAGTTTATGATGAAACCATTTCCTCAGCAAAGATTGACCGGAAAGAGGCGAATATATAATTATAGACGTCGGGCGCGAAGGATATCTGAAAACTTGTTCGGGATTCTGGCTAATAGATGGAGAATCTTTTTCACCATAATTAATCTTGAACCGAAATATGTTGAGGATGTCATTTTCACTGCACTAATACTACACAATATGTTAATTAAAAGCCCGAATTCAGTTAACGTTTACCGTCCAGCATCTTTTGCTGATACTATTATGAAAGATGGGGAAATATCAGAGGGAGAATGGCGTGCAAATGTAGTTCCTGATTCATTTTACTCACTGCAGGTTTAACGAACTGGCCACAAAGCATCTTTGTATGCAAAATCAGTAGGGGAAAGGTTTATGGACTATTTTGTAAATGAAGGAGCAGTTGAATGGCAATAGAAGTATAAAGGTGCCTTGGGTTTGCCCTTGTTGCATATTAGATACAGCTTGTCTTATTCTAGGTGTATCATGGTAATTATAGCCAACGTATGGGTTTTGTTGAGGGCGGATGAGTTGTCCCTCTGTTGACATATCTGTCGACATCTCCACATCAAATAATACATCGGATATGCGCTTTTCAACTATTCTTCTGGCACGTTTATTCAGTTCTGACAACTTCTCGTCAACATAAAGAGCAAAAGCAAACATTTGTGGGTTTGAAGATTTGTTTACTAGGGGAGCTTTTGGCTGTGCATTGGCTGTAATAGCTTCTGTAAACTTTGAGAGCAAATCGAGTTTCCTTTCAGCGATTGTTTTCCTTTTAATTGGTTTACTTGCGACCTCTATTTCGGTTTCATCTACTTGTAAACTCAGTCTTTTTAACGTGTCTCTACTTTTCGAAGCCCCGAAAACTGGAATCAAAAAGGTTAACTTATCATAGTGAATCCATTGGCTGGAATAGATCTCGTCAGTGCTCTGCCCGCTCTTGGTGTTTTTTTCTTACTCCATCTAAGGAAGTTAAATACCTTAGTATAAAATTTTACGATATAGTCAACATCAACAACTGTTTATTTGTTCACGATTTTGTAAATGAAAACCTTCCCCATGCCCTTTTAAATATTTTCACAAAATCATCAGATATACACTGTCACGCAACACGAAACACTGATCTTTCCAAACTCAATATACCTCGGTTCAATACTTACTATAAAATAAATACTCGATATGTTACCAATGCATTTTAAATTGGAATGATATGTTAAAGTATACTAATTTAAAAAATATAAAACGCCTTTTAATTAAAAAAACCTTTACGCGTTATGAATCATTGCTATGAAAAGTACTTACCTTTCTTACCTCAATCATTTTTGCATAGATTCTTGATTTTTATATTTATATTTGTAAATTAAATTTTTTCTATATTTACACGGACGGAAGCATTCTTATTACTCTCTCTTACTTTTAATAATCATAAACTTTTCAATTCAAACAATGGTGTCATTCCTTTGCCTAGTTTTCTATTGAATGACACCAGCCATTCACAATAATCACTTTTTAAAATATAAATTTTCTTTCATTCTATATAGTTCATTTAGTATATTGGAAAAAAGTATGAAGTATTTAATTGTTATGTTTATATTTGTCACTTGTATCTGTATTATTTAAATTGTGTTATTGTGTTATTGTGATAAACAAAACATTTGATTTGATTTGATGACATTCCCGATCAACTCATTTTGAACATTGACCGAACACCGTCGAAGTATGTGCCGACAGAGAATGTTATTATGGCAGAAAAAGGTTCTAGACATGTCTCAAGAAAAGGTGGCAGCGGCAAACGTGGAATTACTGCAACTTTATCGCAAACGCTCGATGGAAGGTGTAAAGTCTTGAAAGTGACTGAACGTTTAGATATATATAAAAGCATAGAACTGACAAAAGTGGTACATACGACCATGCGTGTTGATAACGTGCAGAGAGAGAGAGAGAACAAGCTACGGGCCCCTAAATATATGGGCCATCGAATCTAAGAATATTAAAACACAAATATGGCGGAGATACAACAGAAGGATTTGCCATTCCAACTGATTTACACTGGGAAAACTCGCTCCCAGCAGTTGATAATTCTTGAGCTTCAATCCAAAACATTGGAACAACGAAGAAGAAACAGTTCGTCTGCTAAGAGAAGTAATCGATCCTTATAAAGTGAAAGAGGAACTTGGACTGCCAAATGATCAGAAAGCACTTATAATTTGGGATGCTTTCAAAGCCAACTCAACTGAAGAGTATCCAACGAGCTTCAGTTTCTAAATATTGTTCAAGTCATGGTGCCAAAAAATATGACTAACCTCATGCAACCCCTTGATTTAACAACAAATGCATCAATGAAAAAAATGGAGAAATCATTCAGCGAGTACTTTGCAAACGTTATTACCAAGGAATTGCTTCCAAACCCTGATCGTGACGTGCAACCATTGAACATGCGAAATTCATTAAGAGCATCTACGAGTTTTTCCAAACTGAAAAAGGTCATAACCTCATTGTTATAGTTGGGAAAAACTCAGGAACTACACAAAATGATTTCTAACAGTATAGAACAGGCGCCATATTGAATATACTCAAAAACAACTATACGCGCCAAAACATCGCGCGCCTAATTAAACAAAATAAAAACAACATGGCACCGTCGACGCGACGGTTCGTCTCCATTCACAAGATATAACACTACTCCCCCTTTTAATCACAAAATGTCCTAAGACAACATCAACAAAGTTCAGTGCGATTATCGTTCATAATCTTCCAAATAAGGAAGAGGTTTTCGAACACGACCCGGTCTAGGTGCAAGTTGAGTTTCGGATGATGATGTTGTTGACTCGTTCAAACTCACATTGGTTGGGGATGAAGGCAGTGCAATGTTCTTTTCGATATCGCTTGGTGACTGCATTTGTGCACTTAACTCGTCACAACTTCTTGGTGGTGTTGAAGGTGGACACTGTACTTCATCATCTGTTATCTCTGGTGCTGAGCTCGTTGAAGTGTCAAGGTGTTTCATACAACTCCGCAGCTGGTCTACATGTCTGCGAAGTATCCTCCTACTTGAAGTTTATAAGAAACAGGTCCTGTTTGTTTATGGATCATGCCTTGAATCCATCGTTCCCCTGTGGTCCCATAGTTGCGTGCCCATACCGGATCACCCTGACTAAACAACCTGGTTGTTGCAGAGGAATCCCTTGCTATTACAGTCTCGTGTTTGTTCATTACGGTTCTTTGAAGATCCGGTTTAACTAAATTTAATACGGAACGTGGTTGCCGCTTCATTAACAATTCTGCAGGTGATTGACCGGTCGTGGTTTGAGGTGTAATACGATACGCAAACAAAAATTTCATGAGTTTATTGTGCATAGTGCCCATGTCAGTGTCATTTGACATTTTCTTCATAGCGTTCTTAAATGATTGGACTGTTCGTTACGCTGCACAATTTGTATCTAGATGATACGGAGCACTTGTGACATGTCTAATGCCATTTCTTACCATAAATTCACCAAATTCTTCACTAGTGAAACTTGGTCTGTTATTACTAACACATACACACTTCCTGTGGCCAACCTTGTAACACAAAACTATGAATACGACTCAGTATGGGATTGCGTTTAGTGTGATGTGCCACCTCTTTGGAGTTCACTGGAGAATGAACCAACTCACACAAGTTGATTTGGTTTTTGGATGTTGAAGTTTCATCACTTTTTTGTGGTAATTGGCTCAAACAATCAGCGTTGGCGTTCTGAGATCCGGCTCGATACCTCAATACATAGTTGTAACTAGACAATAGCAAAGCCCAACGCTGAATGCGTGCAGCTGACATAACTGGTATCGGTTTTTCTTCCCCAAACAACCCAAGGAGTGGTTTGTGATCTGTTGTCATTGTAAATGGTCGCCCAAACAGATACTGGTGAAATCTTTTCACTGAGTACACCATGGCCAAACCCTCTCTTTCAATTTGTGAATAATTTCGTTCGGCTTGCGACAATGTTCTTGAGGTGTATGCGATGGGTCTTTCGGACCCATCAGGCATGATATGTGACAACACACCTCCTACACCGTATGGTAAAGCATCACATGACAATAGCAATGGCTTGTCTTGATCATAATGCACCAGAAGCTCTGCTGAACATAACAACATCTTTGCTTTTATAAACGCTTCTTGTTTTGCTTTACCCCATTGCCACAATGTCTCTTTGCGAAGAAGTTTGTGTAACGGTTCTAATACATGTGCTGAATTTGGTAAGTGCCGGTGATAAAAATTAAAAGCTCCTAGAAATGACTTGAGTTTTATGACGTCAGTAGGTGCAGGTAAATTTAATATTGGGCTTACTTTTGATTCGACTGGCGATACCCCTTCACTGTTAATGCGAAAACCCAAATATACAATCTCTGGGGCTAGAAAAACACATTTCTCTTTCTTTAATCTCAAACCGCATGCTCTGAGAATGTGGAAAGTCTCTTGTAGATTATCTAGATGTTCATCCCGATTGCGGCCTGTGACTAATATATCGTCTATTCTGACAGTTAGGTAGGGTATGTGACTTAGACGCTTTTCCATTTCTCGTTGAAACATTCCTGGGGCTGAATGGACCCCAAACTGTAAACGTGTTGGCTGAAACAACCCCTTGTGAGTGTTAATGGTTAAGAGTTCTCGAGATTAACCATCTAATAGTAACTGTTGGTATGCCTGACGGAGGTCCAGCTTTGAAAATTCTTTTCCGCCAGTGTCGCGATTAAATCCTCTGTTTTAGGAACCGGATAACTGTCCCACTCAGCGGCTTGGTTTACAGTTATCTTATAATCACCACAGATTCTAACGGTCCCATCCTCTTTTGGAACTGGTACAATTGGTGTCGCCCATTTTGAATAGTGCACCGGTTCATAAACACCATTTTGAACTAGTCTATTGAGTTCTTTATCAATCTTATCTTTTAGTGCGTATGGAACTGGTCGAGCCTTGAAGAATTTAGGTCTAACGTTTTCCTTTAGTGGAATGTTGACTAAAATGTCCTTCAAGGTACCTAATTCCGGTGTAAATATTTCTTGATTTGCTTCCAATATTTGCTCTAAATCTCTATCCCCTGACAACTGATGGATACCTTTGTGATCAAATAGAGACTTCCAGTCCAGGTGGATTTCCCTCAACCAGTTACGACCCAAAAGTGTAGGACCATCAGATGGAGTAATAACTAACGGTAACAACTTTCTTTGCCTTTGGTAGTGAACTGTTACATCAACAATACCTAAAGGCTTAATGACTTCTCCAGAATATGTTCTGAGACGAGCTTGGGAAGGTTGTAACTGATAACTTTCATTAAAAATTGACTTCAGAGTGTGTGCACTCATCACCGATACTGAAGCCCCAGTGTCAAGTTCCATGGACAAATCCTGTCCATTGAGATTAACTGTCACAACGATTGGAATTTCACGCCGTAACCCCAACTTGTACATACATAAATAGTCAAAATCTAAATCGTTACTAACCACATCTTCAGCGATAATGGGCTTTTTAACTTTCTTCTCATCTAATTTACGGATTGGTTGATCTCTTTTAGCTTTTTTCCGACAAGTACGAACAGTATGTCCTTTGTTATGACAAAAAAAACACTCTTTATCCTTAAACGGACAGCGGTTAGGTTTGTGATTTGATGCCCCACAACGAAAACATTCCCCTTGTGCTTGACTTGACTGAGTCTGATTGGTGCTCTGCAGCTGTGGATGTTGATGAGCTGACATACGATGCACTTTTTCTTCGAGTTGTGGTTGAAATTGATAACTTTGGATCTCGGTTGCCTGAGCAATGGCTGATTCCATTGACTGAGCAATTTGAATTGCATTCCTTAACGTAAGTTTGTCCTCACTCAAAAGTTTTAAAGCGCCAAGCAAATAGCCAGATCAACATGGACCAATTTTTGTAAAATTACAAGTTCATATCATACGAAAAAAGTTACTTAGTTTTTCCTACTCAAAATTTTTCTCTCTTCTTTCTCAAATCGCGTTAATTAAATGCCTTTTTCAATATTACTTCATTGAACCACGTTAATTTCATGACTGTTAATTTGATTTCATGGAATAAGGTACTCTGAAAGTATGTCTTCAAACAATGTTTTCAGACACACTTTCACAGGGGCTTACTTTTCAATGGAAAAATCATTCCGTGCTTGAGACTTTTTTAACGCGCAGTTGCAATCAAAGATGGAAAGACAGGACAAAATGAGTTTGAAACTAAAAAATGCTTCAATTTCCATATGAAAATTAAAATATTATTAAAAACATATTTTCGTTTTCGTATATGTTAGTGAAATTGCAAATCCAGTATTTACTCAGCTTTGCAAATATTTTCAGATATATTGCACGCGTATTTCCTTTCCTATGAAAACGTCATAACTGGAAAGACAAATCAATCAACTGACTTATGTTGTTTTTTTCTCCAAAACACCTGCACAACCTTGTGGGACATTATATAAATAACAGAAGATCAATTACATGGAAATAAATCATGAATATTTCTAAATAACAATCTATTATAGACGAAAAACAACATTAATCTGTAAGCAGCTCCGTAGGCAAATCAACGTTTGATTCATCGTTTCATCGTTTTTATGTGTTTTAGTACTTTATTATGTTAAGTCGGTGAGCTGAAACAGTTTTTTAAACAGTACATACACATTTTTTTATTCCTTTATCTCAAGTCATGTACATTTTCTATTGCTTCTGGCAAGAGTTGTTCCAAGAGAAATAGAGGTAAGACAATATGTTAAAAACCGAGAGCACCAAAAAAGCTCCAAACGGCTGATTTTCCGTAGTTTCTTTGGATTCTTACAAACTTTAAACCCTCACCCGCCCCGCCCTCAAAAAGGTCTTTGATTTCTCAAGTCTTATGATTTGTCTATTGATTTTACGTCAAAAGCTCTCATCTGAAATCTCATTACCTAAAGCCCAGAGTGCACAAAAAGCCCCTGTTCTCTATCTTAAAAGTGAAATTAGATGGCCAAATTGCAAAGTTGTAAAATGAAGAGGTTAAAAGAAAATGCTATTTGTAAAAGAACGACGGTCTAATGATTATACGGCTCATACGGATTAAAAGGCTTACACTTTCAAATAAAAGAATGATAACTAGTCATCGTATGAGAGAAAGTGAAAGTCCTTCCATAAACCGATTATGTTTTGAAAAAATTACTAGAAAAGTTTCTTAAGGGTTTCTTATTATATCAGAATTCTCGCCTTCAGAGGATGTCACAAAGAACAAACTAATTATGATTTTTGCTTATATTTTAGTTTTATAGCGCTTTTTCTTTTCTTTTGCTTTAAAAAGACAAATGTTCCACAATATTCTTAACAATGAGGGAAAAAATTTAGCTCACGAAATTTCGCAGTTTCTTAGAATACAGTGGGCTTACTGTAGTTGTTTTTTAGGTTTGCGAGCTCAAGTGACTAGAGTTTCTTATAAACCGGTTTCTTATATAAAAAGGAGTGGCGCCCGCCTCAACAGTTACACCCAACGTCTTGCGCTAACGAAAAGGGGATAGATACCCTCGTTTACGCCCGTTACCAACATTAGGGTTAATTCGGCCACTTATATATAAAAAAGTGTAGTCATCGTACGAGAGAAAGTGAAAGTTGCTACATCATCCGATTAAGCAACGCTTTGTTTCACGGTGTGCGGAAGGAACGTATGATTATGTTTTGGAATGAGAAGGTATAAGATCTCCGATGAACTTCAACTGTTAGTTGAACTTTGTAAGAAATGCGACAGTATTTCAAAACAGCTGAGTTAGCTATACACATAGAGCTGTGTAAACAGGGCGAAGATGTCTAAGGACTCTCATTGCAAAAGAATGCATTCGGCAACAACATTGTTATGGATTAGCAACTCGTTTTTGAGGCGAATGAAACGTTCTGAGAACCTTGATTCAATTC
The DNA here is from genome assembly GCA_963930725.1 of Candelabrum cocksii. Classification (NCBI taxonomy): domain Eukaryota; kingdom Metazoa; phylum Cnidaria; class Hydrozoa; order Anthoathecata; family Candelabridae; genus Candelabrum; species Candelabrum cocksii. The sequence goes on along the minus strand of OZ005666.1, from coordinate 10,320,828 downwards.
TTATCTGTGTTTTCTATAGAAATTTATCTGAGAAGCATAGAAAACGACGTGTTTAATAGATTTGAATTGAGTAAACATAAAGGATATATCGTAATAAATTATTTTTGTCGTGTTTCGTATACTTATATATCATATATTAAAGGAAAACCCTTAAAAAGAAAGTGAAGTCGATTACAGAGAATGAAACATTGGGTTTTGTTGGTGGCTGTGATAGGGTTGGTAGCATGTAGCAAACTCAATAACGAAAGATCGAGAAGAGCCGTTAGCAACCAATTAAAGGAAGGCGGGTAGGAAATCTAGTGCTTTTCTCTATTAGCGGAAACTAAACACCCCGCTCTTTTAACCTGTAAATTGGAATATTGTCAACGGATAAATAATTTTTGTATCACTTCACATGCGGACAATGGTAAATGATTCACAATAGAGAGGGTTTTATCCACACAATATAACAAACGAATAGCGAAAGTGCAAACAAAATTCAGACTAAAATATGGTCGACTGAAACTGAATTTTAGTAGCAATTATTTTACCTATTTTGAGCAGCAAAATGCAGAAAGCCTTGCAAAATAAAGATAAAAATAATTGCAAATAAACACAAAAACAACTTCCTAACCAACTACTTCCGTAAAAATAAAAAATTGCGCGTACAAATAAATCCACTTCTGAGAAATAAATAGGAAATTAAAACATTGAATAAAATCTACACGAAGGAAATTAATGCGGTTGCCGAAGTGAAATTGACATATTATTAAATTTTTGTGATTGGTTTCAGATATATTTAGAAATATTTTAATTAACAATGGTGGATGAAATAAAAACTAGTTAAATTTTTTTGACGTTTATTAGGTTATAATAAGACATATCTAACACTTTCAAGCCTGTCTCTCTTCTCTCCAACGTGATATAGTTATGAATCACAGCTCTACGAGGTCTTCTCCATTTTCAAGTGCAAGTGATGTTTCATTCAATATCAGGAACTAAATATTTCTTCCATGTACTGCTTAAAGTGACCGTTCAATCCAGATCCGGCAATTGGTATCGGCTTTTCACCCCGTGGAACGCTGTACTTGCCGACGGAGCAAACTTTGATGGGTCTGATCTAGGTTTAAAATCATGGAATGTGGAATCCTGTTATTTTCAACGATTCTTGCGATTAAATCTTGGAAAATTGCTCTGCTTCTTTTCGCACTGGCTCTGCAATCTCCACTTTTGAGGTAGTTTTCATTTGTCTCGCATAATCATCCTGAAACCAGACCTTTTGCCCAACTATTGCCAATTATTGTATCATCCAAGTCGAATTGGGATTTCGTTTGATAAATGTTTTTGCTCTGGTAACTAATCCACCACGGTGCCGTGTGGCCGATTAGTAGATTTGCAACATCTCTCTTTCATTCTTAACGCTGCAGGCGTGCCCATCTCGCTTGCGTATTTTCGTATCTTGCGTCTTTCTACGCCGGCGTAATTTGCGTAATTTTGCCCGAACGTTCTTTTTAGCTAACTGTAAGGCTTGAGGGTTAAGAACTTCAATGCTATTATGAGAGAAACAACCCTTTCCCTGATTTCGCATTAAAAACAACGCAGTGTATTCGGTTCCGGCAGCCGGAATCGATCGCGAATTGTATTCTGATCCGGCAGTTTCTAGCGCATGCGTGTTTCTGACTGCCAGACACATAGTCAATAATAAACCGTTCCGGCAGCTTTATTTTTCTCGTTTCGGCATTCCGACAAATCCGCAAATGTTTATTCTCAAAATCTTTGTTTTCACATCTGCAAAATATTTCAATTCTTTTTTGCGTAAAAAATAGTGATTATATTTTTCATTGGAAGACCTAAAAATATAACAAAGAACAGACACGGGAGGGGTGGGAGGAGAGCAAGAGAATAAACAAAGAAACGTGCTAAGAATTTCATTTCATATATATTTACCTACCGTATTTTCTCGATTAAACGCCCCCTCTTAAATAAACGCCCCTTAAAAATGTTTGATTTTTTAATAAACGCCCCCTTGAAATGTTTGATTATTGAATAAACGCCCCTCTTGAATAAAAACCCCTCTCAATTAAATGCCCTTAATCAGAACCAAAATTTAATAAACGCTCCCAAACGACATTCTTGATGTTTGATTTATGTTATTATTTTAATTTATAGACAGAAAATAAAACGTTGGAGCTCAATTTTCATTTTTCTCAATAAACGCCCCTCTTAAGTTAACGCCTCTCTCAATTAAACGCCCCCTTAAAATGTTTGATTTTTGAATAAACGCCCGGGGCGTTTATTCGAGAAAATACGGTATTACAATCATAGGGACATCATTAATTATCGAGATCATCATTCAATTTCGGCCCTCGAGAGCTTCAAACTTTTGTCTCGACATTAAAAGTATTCGGTGAACCTATCAGAAACATTTTCTCAATCATTGGAGATTTTATTATAATCGAATATTATTGATTATGATTTTCTTGTAATGTAGTTCTTGTAATACAAATTGCAGAGCATTATAATAATATAATAATAAGGTAAACAAACTAAATACTACATCAAATATATAAGCAAATTTAAGTTTCATGTTTCATAAACAATCTTCAGGCCTACAAATGCGTGAAATTCTTCAGATAAACTAAATATTAATAAATTGCATATCTTCATGGTGCCTAAGGAACACATAAAATACAACAAAACAATGGGCAGTTGTTACATTAACGTGATCGTTTAACACTTGCTAGGGAGTATTTGTTACGATAGCGACACTTGGAGATTAACTCTGTACTTTTGTTCAATAGCCCCTTGAGATTCGCGCGGATTATACAAGTCTTTTCCGTAAGGCACAAATTGCAACGTCTTGTTCCACACTTGTACAGAAATGCTTTGGCGGCAACGCGTCATTTGATGGTGTATTCCAAGTCGTATACATAATTAATATATATAAATATAAGTTTCCAAATGCAGAATACTCGTAGCGTAACCTTTCCCCTCGTTTTGTAAGTGTTTTTGAACCATTTACTTATTTCCTTTCCTTTTAACTTTAAACAAATCCAGGGCAACAGCTTCAGACTCTTCATCTAATCTCCTCACAGATGGTAAATGGGAACAAGCAGCCTAAAAATATCCATTTAGAATACAGTTCTGTATATGGCTGTATATCACTAAATAAAAATATTGCATTTATTTAAGGGACAGATCTAGGGTTTGGCAATCTTATCTTTAAATATGTTACTAGTCTATATCTGTACTTTTTGTACCTTTATATACCCTATGCTTGTCTCTGTACAATGTCTTTTCTTTTTATTGATTGCCCATGTCTGGATCTTGTGGTCCCAGTCATGAGGACAAGCATTGATGTTAGGCAAAACAGTCATGGGCAATGTATCCTTAGTTTAATTTGTGTCTTTTCTTATTAGCACTTTACATAGAACTTATTATCATGCTATTTCAGATACACCTAATAGTTTTTAAAGCTCTGCATTTTGGTTTTTGAAACAACGTCAATTCTTGACAAACCTAAACAAGTTCTTGATCCGCCCCTTGAGTTTTAATGTCTTTTGTACTAAGTCCCCTTTACCTGACTTATTAGATGGTTGTGATTTTCCATGATCTTTGTTACTTCCAATGTAGTGCCATCCTTTTTGATGCATTGATTACAATCTCCATTTCACAATCCTGTTTAAAAGTTGAAATATAAGAAATTGTGTAACATCATAAACAGCTAGGTATTTAAAAAAAAATCAAGATTATTCAGGAAGAAGTTTGACAGGAAAAAAATGAGCATGCAAAAAAGAAATTCTAAATACTTCTGATCTTTACCAGTCCATTTTGATTTGAACTTCTTACCACCATGTCCATGTCTAGCTACAAGCATAAGAAATGTTTGCATACTTAAGTTTTTCAGAGACAACTCGTATTGGACATCTTTTTTAAGCCCGTTAATAGATCGAGAATCTCTCTTTCGAGTTTCACAAAATTATCATTTTCATAACACTGTATAATAGTATTTTCAAATTCTTCGTATGATATAAATTTGTTATCCAGGTTCATCTTCTCTGCCATGCCATTTTCCTTTTTTTTTTTTTACCTCCTTTTAAAACTTCATCATATGGCAAATATTCCATAAAACACCAGTGCATTACTGATTGGAACAAATCAATTGGAAGCATTATCAAACTATTTCAAATTAAATACAAAGATTATCATTCTAATTTTGATCTAAACAGAAAACAATTTCTTCGATTAGTAAAGGTGACTCTCGCGAACGAGGGACAACTTTAATGGTGTGTTAACTGTTCATAATTATATATTATTTTATATATATATACATTATTAAGTATTTTCTTCTTATATTCTGAATATTATTTATTTTGTTTTATTATGGGGTTACTACTTGTTCAGCCTAAGGCTATTGAGTAACTCCCACCAAAATATCAAACCAGATCTCCTTTTGTAATAAAGGTCTTCGTTGTTGTTTTTTTTTTATGTAAATGATATTTTGGTAAATAAATTGAATTGAATTGAAATGTGTAGAATTTAGGGTTGCAAGTTAAAATTATACTTCAAAAGGAGGAAGAAAGATTACGTCATCTCGTAATACCGGCGAAATATAATTTCATGATGGGGCATGTGAGGCGAGAACAAAAAATATAGCAAAATATAGCAGATTTAGAGGTTTCCTCTAGCTATATGTAGGAGTTTTGATATTTTTCAGCTTAAGCATTTAATTAGAGATTATATCCCGGTGTCTGAGATTCTCACTGCACTTACAGTATTTTACATCCCTAATTTCTTCTCAGTAAAACTATAATAAGCATATATACAACCCTGTAAATTGGCGTAAGATACATAAAAGATGGTGGCAAACCGTAATGCCTTCTGTCGGCAGCAATATCTCAAAATTAAAAAAGCGTAAATTTGCGAAAATCTCTTTTATAATGTTCTTTCAGCCGTATGTCTACACCCGCACACTATTGTTTATATTATTAGTTACTTTAATTGAGTGTAGCATACACATAATTTTCTCATAAAGAATCCTTTAAGATAGGATGGTGTTTCACTCTACCACTGGCACCCTTAGGAAGCATAAGTTACTCTCGTCAAATTCTTTGTTCATATTATTACATTGACCTTCCATAATGAAAATAATTCGCGTGCATGTAGAACAAAAATGAAAGCGATAACATTCGTAAAAAACAACGGCGACCGAAAATATTCAATATCGCTGTTCTCCTTTTGAAGTATGATTTTATCTTGCAACCAGAATTTAGAACGCGAGAACGGAATATTATTATATATTATTAATATCAATATTATTAAATATTATTATTATCTTTGCTTTCGAAAATTGCGACAACCCAGCCCCAGGCTGCGTACGCATGTTATGTAGCTGGGTATCAACACAAGATGACGTACTTTCTCAGGACAATTCCAGGAATGGAGAATCACATGCAACCATTTGAAAAGGTTCTTCGTCACCAGTTCATTCCAGCAATTACGGGTGGTCACATCGTCAATAACAACGAAAGGATACTTCTTTTCCTCCCACCACGTCTTGGAGGCCTCGGGCTGAAGATCCTCACAGAAACGGCACAAGAAGAATATGAAAACTTGCGCCACATCACGATGCAGCTAAAGAACCAAATTCTCAACACACAAAATGAAGGTGGCAAGTCAAAGTCAACGATACAATCAGAGCGGAGACAAAAACAGCAAAGTACACTTGACCTCATACGAAAACAAATGACAGACGCTGAAAGACGCCAAAATGAAATCAATATAGAGTGTGGCGTCTCAAACTGGCTGACAACACTTCCCTTGAAAGAATGGGAGTATGATCTAAACAAGCAGCAGTTTTGGGACGCCCTTCAAATACGCTATAATTGGAATCTGGAACGACTACCAGCTAAATGTGTATACGGCAAAAGGTTTGATCTCAGCCACGCTTTGTCATGTAAGAAAGGTGGTATGGTGACATTACGCCACAACGAGTTGCGTGACATCACAGCCTCGCTGCTGAAAGAAATTTGTCACGACGTGAGAACGGAACCTTCGCTAGTGGAAGTCAAAGGTGAACAGCTCAGCGAAAGAACGGCAAACACAACACGAGAAGCACGTCTTGACATAAGCGCCCTTGGTTTTTGAACACCTGGCCAACGAGTATTCTTTGACGTAAGGGTTTTCAACTTACACGCTCAGAGGTACAGATGTTCAGAACTGAAAAGATGCTTTCAGCAAAATGAAAAGGAGAAGAAACGTCAATATAATGAAAGAGTCTTGCAGGTGGAAAACGGAACTTTCACTCCATTGGTTTTCGCTGCAAATGGTGCGATAGCCCGAGAGTGCAAAACATTTTATAAGCGAGTTGCGGAAATGATTGCCGAGAAGAGACATATTTCGATCCCAGTAGCGACAAACGTGATACGAAAAAAGATAAGCTTTTCTCTGTTAAGATCAACGCTTAGATGCATTCGAGGTTCAAGATCACATTCCATTAACATCAACATGGACGACTTCGACCTTGCAAACCGAGCATCAATACATCGACTAGAATGATTTTATTATTTTTATTATATATATGTGGAAACAAAATTAGATTTGTTTTATAGCGTGCCGGGAATGTCTCCGGAGTTTTATATTTGTTAAATTTTACCCAGTAACATTTCATTTAAATTTGTATATGTCATACGCCGAGTTGCGAAAATAATAATAATAATAATAAATATTATTGAGTTGGTCAGAAACACGCACGCGCCAGAAACTGCCGGATCAGAATACAATTCGCGATCGATTCCGGCTGCCGGAACCGAATACACTGCGTAAAAACAACGGACAAAAATGGCAATACTGTAAACCATTTGCCGGTGGAAATATCGCGAATTAATAAATACGTGATTGAACGAGGAGCTCATCTTTCATCAACAAATTACAGGCGATCACCATTAAGTCAAGGAGACCTAGAGAAACATTACATGTTGTGATAGCACTTCCAGAACCAATCGTGAATCAATTCATTGTAGAAAAATGAAGTCATCATCGAGTCATTCCTTGTAGCAACAGATTTATTTCTAAAGTTTCCATATCGGATAAAAGTTGTCCGATAGAAAATCCACTCAAAAGAAAAAAGAAAAGTGAGCGAAAGATGCAAACTTTTGTACATATATTTCACGAGAAGGTCTTTTGAAAAGAGAATGCAAATGGGGATTCGATTGAGAGAAGTAGAGAGAAAATTTGTGAAGTTTTTATTTTGAATTATTAATGGTTCAAACCGATGAAGCCCTAACTATTAAACCTTAATTTTTAATTTTCTGCTTTTCTTTACTTAAAACCCAAAATTTGTCCTTGGCGGATTAAGGGCCGGCGGAATAAGGGTAGGTGTAATACATAATTAGGTATGAAAATTCCGTGTTAATGTTACAAAAACAATAACAAAAAACACCGAAAGCACGTGTTTAAAACAGTGCATGGAGGACCATAATTCGTGCAAACATCTTGAAAAGGTATCATTATATATCATGTCCCTTAGTAAAATTGAGTAGCTAACCATTCACTAATATTGATCATTCTCTTTATTTAGGAATATTTAAGAATACGAAACAATTCCTTTTTTGTGTTTTTGAGGACAACAATTTGGAGAGTCCATACCATAAAGTCTGTCGATTTTTTGTAATCGAACTGCTTTTTTTAGATGTCAGATTTTTCAAATCTTCTACACCAGTAGGGGCATAATTTTCATAAAAAGAAAATTAAAGAAGTCGAAGAAGAAAATTTCTTTTCAATTTTCGGATTTTTCACTATGCAATCTCACATTAATTTTGAACTACGTTGTAGGGGACGATGACAAACCAACGAACATAGGCCACTTTCTGTGGGCTTTGCATGAGTAATTCTAAATGGTTTCTTTTCATAAGTTGTCTTTTCAAACAGATTAAACTAGAAAAAGTTCAAAGGTCACTTACAACTTGAAGTAAATTTATATATATAGTCAAATGGCAAAATGGTTGCACACACCCAATAATTGTGCACTCCAGAAAACCACATATACATTTACACTGAATAAGAGTTTATCATGATGCAAAAGTCCAAATAGTAATATTGTGTGCAATGACTGAGTGACATATTGTGCAGGTGGCATTTTATTGCGCAACTTCACTGTTGAAATTCAAACTAAATTTAAATATTTGTGCCTTTTAATAAAGAATCATTTTTACATTGACCATCCTGTAATATATATATAATATACATCAATTGTTTCCATTCTGCCAATTATTTACAAATTGATTTATTTATAAACTTCAAATAAAAATATAAACTAATATAACTAAGATTATTTTTTTTACTAACATGAATTTAATTTTTCTTATAAACAAGGAAATCACTTGTAAACAGTGAAATCATGACAGAAAATAACACTAATAAACATCAGTCAAAGTTTTTTTTTTAAATGTCACTTTTCTTTTTTTGTCATATTAACTAAGTACAATTAACTACAATATTATGATAAAAATAATATATACTAATAGAAAGAAAATAACACTATATTGACAATTATAAATTATGGTGCCAATGCCATTACACACTTACATTGCTCTCTCCCATAAACGCATTCTCTCTCTCAAGTAGAAAAAAGACAACAACAACAAAAAAGGGAAAATGAAATAAAATAATATGACAATTGTAAATCTAAATAGCAAGGGGTGAACACACATATTGAATGTTGTGAAGCATCACTTCTCTGAGTTGAAAGCATTGGTTACATCAACAAGAACCACCGCATCAGTTTCATGTTCGTAAAAATTCTTTCATTTGCTGCATATACGGCAGCTTCACATCCACTTGGTTGTCCAGCACACAATTGTAGGTTTCCCACAGCCCTAATAACCTTATTTCTAACAATTTCCAGAATAGCCTTTCTAATAATTCAACAAATTGTTTCTCCAATGCCAATGGGCCGCACCCCAGGATTTTTATCAAGTGGACGACATGCAGTTTCTTTCATAAATTTTTATACAGGAACATGAATGAATGCACAGAATTTTGGCCATCTCAGCGAACGATGATTGTAGATTTTCACTTTCTTGTTATAAGCTCTTTGACAGGATGATACGTTTCCAGTTTTTTGCATCCATACGAGAAAGACCAGCAGCACCTTTTGTTCCTGACGCAGCCCTTGCAATGGCTATCCAAATGACTTATCCAAATTGTGGAACATAGCAGGATGAACAAAGGACACAACTCCCTCCATCAAGTTCATCATCAAATGGTAGTATTCCAGAATTCTCACTGGAATTCAGCAAATTCATTGCAGCTTTTGTCTGTCATGTGATGGGTGAACTGACGAGGCTGATTACTTAAATGAGTATTTTGTGTATGGTAGTCAATTAATTTCTGTTGGATCGTTCTGTTTTCTCTAAGAAGACTATCCAAATCTCCTTCCTTCCATTTCACTAGGCACATTGCAAGACATTCCAAATGAACTTTTGACTTTGACTTATAGCTAAGTTTTTGAGGCAGTTAAGATGGCGTTATCATAAGAATTTTCATTGAAATATCCCCATATGCCTTGCTTCTACAATTGAAATAGAATATATTTTGCTGATTCTTTGACAACCTTTCCGCAGCTGCTCCTGAAGGAACCAAAAATAAATTCTTTCTCCAAGTTACAATTTCTTCGTATGTTGCTGACACGATTTGCCGTAGATTATTTTTTGTGTGCTGTCCCAATAATTTGACAGATTTTTTTTCTAATCGTGTAACAGACACTACAACATCATTTGTTTCATATGCATATGTTGCTGTTGACGAAAGGTCACGATGATGAATCTAGTTCAATCATATTTCTAAGAAAAAAACTTGCCAAAAAGCCAAGTGGTAATTTAATCCGTGTTTCTTCAACTTTTTTTAACAAAGCTTGTGGACATCACTCACTTCTCTTTGTTTAGCTATGCGTCATTGGTAGAAACATTCTCTTGAGAATCTGGAAATATGTAACACATCATTTCACCTATTGTTAATACCCAGTAAATATCAAAGAATAGCACCCAGATTCACTTCTGTCTCTTTGCGTTTTTCTGACACAATCCTTGATTTCTACTTGTAAAATAATTCAGAATTCCAAGCAATATTCCAAGAAATAACTTTAAAAACAAATATTTGATGTTGCTGTTTAAAAAGTGTCTACCATCTTGAGGAACCATCGCAGTATTGATAGATTTTAGAGGGATTTGAATATGATTGGTAAAACATTAAACAGACATTTTGCATAGATTAACATAGAGTTTATGGTAAGAAATTATATAATTTTCACTATTTCCAACTTTAAGTAATGGTATCTTCGTACCTGATCTTTTACTTCTATGGAACGGTATACGGACAAAACTCCCCTAGGACAAAAACCCCTAGGAAAAAACCCCCTAGGACAAAACCACCCTAGGAGAAAACCCCCTTAGGACAAAACCCCTCATAATCTCTTCAACATTACAAACAACTCAGATAATGAAGTTGAAAAGATTCCGTTTGCTTTGAAAATTGATAGGTTTACTAATTAGAGGATGCTGATTTCAAATCAAGTACCAGAATTTTGATGTTTTCACCTCTAATACCATATTTGGGCAAATTTGGGCCCAAAGTTTAAAGTATTCCGTTTGCTTCGAAAATTGGTAGGTTTTCTAATTAAATGATGCTGATTTCTGACCAAGTGCCAGAATTTGGATATTTTCACCTCTAATACCATATTTGGGCAAATTTGGGCCCAAAGTTTAAAGTATTCTGTTTGCTTCAAAAATTGGTAGGTTTACTAATTAAATGTTGTTGATTTCCGACCAAGTACCAGAATTTGGATAATTTCACCCCTAATACCATATTTGGGCAAATTTGGGCCCAAAGTTTAAAATATTCTGTTTGCTTTCGCCGACAAAATAAATTGATTGCCACTTTTAAAATATCCAGAGAGAAACGAGTAAATAGATTTTGACAGTTTAATTGGAGGTCTATAAGAAATAGAGTAGATAATAGAGCGTTTCTTTTCACCATCATGTCTCTGGACTTCAATACTTATGAATTCATTTACTAATCGTTCATCAAAGAGGTCATCACAAAATTTATATTGAATAAATACACACAAGCTCTGTCACATGAAAATGCGGAAACATTTCAAATGCATATCGCGCGGCCTCAACCGTAATAACGTTCCAATATAAACCACCACTTGATTGATTTGCAAATTTAAAAAACGTTAATAGAATTTAAAAAAACGAAAAACAAAATTATTTTGAAAATTAATAAAAGTTTAAAAAAAGTAAAACAATATTATTTCGAACCGCCATTTTCGAATCGTCAATTTCGAAACGTCTAAACGCCAGATTACATATATCCAAATTCTGATACTTGGTCTGAAATTAGAATCACTTAATGAGTAAACCTACCAATTTTTGAAGCAAACGGAATACTTTGAACTTTGGGCCCAAATTTGCTCAAAAAAAGAAATTAGGGGTGAAAATATCCAAATTCTGGTACTTGATTTGAAATCAGCATCATTTAATTAGTAAACTTACCAATTTTCAAAGCAAACGGAATACTTTTAACTTTGGGCCCAAATTTGCCCAAAAAAAGAAATTAGGGGTGAAAATATCCAAATTCTGGTACTTGATTTGAAATCAGCATCATTTAATTAGTAAACTTACCAATTTTCAAAGCAAACGGAATACTTTAAACTTTAGGCCCAAATTTGCTCAAAAAAAGAAATTAGGGGTGAAAATATCCAAATTCTGGTACTTGATTTGAAATCAGCATCATTTAATTAGTAAACTTACCAATTTTCAAAGCAAACGGAATACTTTAAACTTTAGGCCCAAATTTGCCCAAAAAAAGAAATTAGGGGTGAAAATATCTAAATTCTGGTACTTGATTTGAAATCAGCATCATTTAATTAGTAAACTTACCAATTTTCAAAGTAAACGGAATACTTTAAACTTTAGGCCCAAATTTGCCCAAAAAAAGAAATTAGGGGTGAAAATATCCAAATTCTGGTACTTGATTTGAAATCAGCATCATTTAATTAGTAAACTTACCAATTTTCAAAGAAAACGGAATATTTTAAACTTTGGGCCCAAATTTGCCCAAACAATTTAATAAATATTATACATTTTCATTGTGAAATTTTGCCGCGTATTTCCTCCAGGACTTTGTTGATGCGTAGATTTTAGCTGCCTTGACTATATAATTATTTAAAAATAAGAGGTGTTTTGTCCTACTCTATAAAAAAATGGGGGTTTTTGTCCTAAGGGGGTTTTGTCCTAGGGGGTTTTTGTCCTACACCCCTATGGAACACAATGTTTTTTATTTTAATAGGAAAAATGTGTGCATTTTCAAAGAAACAAGAACTGATTACTACGAGAAAGATACAGTTATAAGTGTTGTTGAAGAAGATGAGGTGTGCTGTAAGGAATTCTTCAGATGTTGGAAAAGATGCAAGCGGCCATTGTGAGTACAATCATGTTGAAATAATACCTAACCAATTTTTACCTTTTTGTATCTAACGAAATCATTCTTCACCAGTTATCCTACCCAAACTATCTTTAATTGATTCAGAAAATTTGATCCATTTAAGTGTATACACAAAGAACGCCAGAAAGGTTTTAAGCAGACTTGTGCATTATAATACTTTACATTGTTGCGATGGATGGACTGTTTTGGATTCGAAAGCAGATGAATGCCGAAAAGGTAACATTGGAGCACTTTTAATTACTTGGCTGTCTATTAGTTAGTTGATACTATTTCAAATTCAAATTGATAATTACTGTCAGTTCAAAAACAATTATGATTACAAACTTACAAACAAAGAAATACAAAACTCATTCATTTCAGTTATTTTGCTTAAGCTTTGGTTGAAAGTCGCTTTGGTTATTCTTATTTTATTTATTATTAAATTTAACATAAAGATTTGCATTCGCATTTGAACTTCTCTCACTCTATTTGTTTTTTTCTACATTTATTTGCGTGCTACCATCTTGAAGAATTCATCAATCACCATGTTTTATTATGTCAACTTGATAGTTTTCTGGAGATGCTATTCATTTCAGCAATTTGTCGTCCACCATGCCAAAATGAAGGTGTATGCACAGGCCCAGACAAATGCGATTGTGATGGGACAGGTTACAATGGTCAACTTTGCCAACTTGGTAAGTTGAACAGCAGGTTTACTCATTCACTTTAAATTAGAAATCATAGTCTCAAAAAAGATCTTATTGAAAATGCAAATTTAAATTCACAGCTCCTTATGTGGTCATATTTTAGCCTGAATACAGTTTTAAGTTGAAAATTTTAGATATCAACGAGTGCCCCACTCAGTACAAATGTAAATTTGGCTGTCAAAACCTCCCTGGAACATACTATTGTACATGTCCTGTTGGATATCTCCCTAAAGACCCGGAGGGTAAAGACAGTAGCGACTGCTTAGGTAACGTTTGCTTTTATCGTAAAATTTTGTTTTCTATAAATGATATATCTTCACTTCATTTGTCGGAATTAAAAAAACAATTAATAAAAAGGTAAAAAACTTTGAATGACCGGTAATATTTATTTATATAATTATTTGGATGAACTTGGATCATGAACTTGGATCCATCTGCAGGAGAAATACATCTGCACACATCTTTTCTAAAGAATGATCTTACTGTAGGGAAGTGCATAAAGTACTCGTTTAAACGTTTTAAAAGGTTTACTTGAATTTTACATATGTACAGATATAGATGAGTGCACTGAGTTGAACCCCTGTCACTGTCGCGACAGTAGAAACAAAAATTGCACTTCTCTGTGCGGAAACCAAGACGGAGGTTACAACTGCATTTGTGGCAGCGGTTACAAGCTTCTAGGAGAAAACATGTGTATTGATATTAACGAATGCGAAAATGATCTTGACATTTGCCCACACAAATGCGTGAACACACAGGGGTGGTACCGATGCGACTGTTTCGATGGTTTCATTTATGATAGCAAAAGTGTCGTAAAGAAGTGCGTTCGTAAGTAACTGTTATTTTTCAAACACAAGTCCACAAAGAAAGAAAGTGGCAACCAACGCTAGTTTTGAACCTCTTTTTCGTTTTCCATATTGCTCTTTTTATCTATATGCATTTACAATATTTGTTAACCTTGATTGCTGAATTATTTGTTCCCACATAGCCCGAGATTTTTGCTCATTAACGAACGGCGGTTGCAATCAGATATGTGTGCAAGTGTTTGGAGGGTTGGTGTGCAAGTGTCACCTAGGCTATTATCTGGCATCAGACGGATTCCAATGCATTGGTGAGTGATCTGTTTCAAACTTATCATATGATAGATCTTGTCACAAGCTTTAAAATCTCCATTGAAGAATTTGTTACATGCTTTATACAGCGGACTCTATGTAAGTTAAACAACAACAACGGGATTCTCTAACTCGTTATCAATACATACAGTGTCCAGTGTTGAAAAAACCTGCATTTAGAAATGTATATCACCAGTTCTAAGTATATCTTCATTATGTTTTGTACGTAGACATTGATGAATGCAGCCAATGGAATCCCTGCGACCAGAAAACAAGTGTTTGCGTCAACTTGCCGGGCACCTATAGATGCGACTGTAAATCCGCTTACAAAATGTCGAAACAACGGAAAAACTTGTGTTTGGATCGCGACGAATGCAAGGAACAGACGAGCGGGTGCGAACATTCGTGCGAGAACACATACGGAGAGTACAAATGCTCATGCTTGAAAGGATACAAGCTTAATACTGATAAAATGACGTGCGATGGTACGCTTTTGTGGAACTTAAATGAACTAAATATTTTAGATTGTTTTGAAAGTTTGTATGAGACTTCGAAAATTGCAGGGCTACATTTTGTTAGGAAACCACAGTAGACTTCCATATCGTTTTAATTACTTGATGCATCCAATTCCTTATTTGCCAGGTTTACCTTCTTTGTCTGCATTAGTTTAGTTGCTGCTTTTAGACGTTGACGAGTGTCAGTCCTCGTTGAAATGTGATCAGCGATGCGTTAACACGATTGGAAGTTACAAGTGCGCTTGCAATCCCGGATACATGTTGGACACCAATAAATATCGTTGTTATCGTAAGTAATTCTCAGTTGAAGGTATTATCATTTATCACAGTCAACTATAAAAGCTTCCCAGCTATAAGTTGCATCTTTGAAGAAAGAACAAAACTGCACTAGTGCTACTTCGGTTGTTACGACTTAATTCTAATCTAGCAAAAAGATGCGCTACATTTATGGAACCAGTGTTTGGTAATGCGTATTGTAACGGATACGTTGTGGGAAGAACATGTTTGATCACGTGTAATGAAGGCTTCGCACTGGAAGGACCGGCAAGGAGGACATGCATGGCCGATACCAAATGGTCTGGAAAGGAAACCAAGTGCATACGTAAGATTTCAACCTTCGAGAAGTATATTAAGAGTTTATTTAACTGGTGTTTTGTCTTGAAAGCTGGATTTGTTAACTAAAATATAAATATGTTTAGCCAAGAACTGTTTGGTACCAAAACCGCCCCCGAACGGAAGATTAACATTGCCATGCGAACTCTCCTTTGGTTCCACGTGTCCAGTTTCATGTAACGAAGGTTACATTTTAAGAGGGCATGAGTTCATAAAGTGCGGGTTCGTTTATAACAGATTGAAATGGGACCGTAGGAAAACTCATTGCAAAGGTGAATTTAACCGTCTTTGTATTGTTTTTCTCGTATAGTTCCCGATACAAACTTTTGTCAACGACAGTTTATAATTATTTTAAGATAACTGATCTTACTTGATATTTGTGAGCCTGTTATCTCGTTAACTTACTACAATTATGTTCTTTCAGAGATATTGGTGTGCAAGCCGAACCCATGCCAACACAGAGGTACCTGCTCTATTGTTACCGCAACAGAATACCACTGCAATTGCGAAGGAACTGGTCGCGTGGGAAAAGACTGCGAACTTCTGGACATCAAGCTGCCCTCCATTCCACGAATGCCGATAAATAAAATTTCAAAGCGGTTGCATATGCGTGCTCAGCCTCAACATGATGTTCTTGTCAACGTTTTAAGTGCAACTGATGTAAACGAATTCCAACCGGACAGTCTGACCATTACAAGAATATCAAATGAAGCGTCTTTTGAAATTGGCTCTTCAGTGCCCGGCTTAAGATGGGTTAGTTACAAAATTACCACTTTAGATGTATACCAAAGCATTCCTCCTAGTCTAGTCTTTTTCTATGATTCCGGTAATAATCAGGGAGTAAGTTCCGTACTCACCTTAAATTACAACTGCTATCAGCTGGATTATTTTTCTGAACAATCGAAAAAAGTGACATTCGCATCGACGGCGTTTTGGTCTCATAGACCTGGTGGTTTAGCCAGTACTAACGGCGTGGTTGTGGTGTTTGTCAACAAAATCAAGTTCCCGGTCACACTAGCAAAGGTTTCATTAGTAAAGTTGCTGTATACATTCAAAGGTGCCGGTGAGTTCGATACTGTACTCCCGTCCTCTGATGCCTGCAACGAGAATTTTCTTTCTGATTCACAATTGCAGTATGCAGTAAAGAACGATTTGTTTGCGAAAGATTTCATTTCGCAGTTTAATCAGTTGTTGCCTAGTTGGATGCAGTTGTCAATGGACGCCACTATGAAATATATACACGAGAACAACATTCGTGCTTATGTATTACCCGGGGAGAAATTGAAATATCATCCGAAGTGCAAGGGAGCCGCTATCGTTGAAAGTTCACTCTTTCTTGTCTACTTGCACCAAGAAAAACTGAGTGTGACGATCAATGGCAGGAAAGTGACGCTGGAATCTGGCGAACCGTTTTGTCTCATTGTCGACCTATACTACAACGAACCACACATCGTTATGCCACCAGAACACCATGAAAACCTGAAGGCTATGTTTCCTTTTGAAACCCCCCACTCTTTAGGATGGGTGCTTTTAGTGAAAAACGTCGGCTTCAGATCATTGTTTGCTTCAGACAAACGCAAGTGCAAAACAAGTGACGCTAAGCAAGTGATATTCGGCTCGGCACAGTTCAACTATGCATCAACGTCAACGAAAACACCGATCGGTGGGAAAGTGGAAGGAACGTTGGTTTACAATTTCAATGAAAACACAAGTAGTAGCACGGTAAGAGGTTCAATTGTGTATACATGTTTTGGGGCTTTGACTTCTAAAGAGAAGTGTTTTTTTCAACGCTCTAGTACTTTTTTATGAAACTTTGAATGAAAATATCCCATACTATTATTTATAAATATGATTGACTGTGGTGATGTTTTCACTAGGATATCGATTCAAGTAGTCAATGTTTCGACGGCGAATCACGATTTGATACTCCGGCCTGGTACACGGCCGACATGATACGTAAACGGTACACAAAGCGAACGCCTGCTCATAACATCATCAGAACGAAATCAGAAGAGTTACCCCATGAAAAAGCCTTGCTTACAGTCTCACAAGGGGAAAAAGCTTTATTTCAATTAAAATCAGGTTTGCGACCGATCATTGTAAAGAGTGGTGACGAACTAAATGTCGATTTCATGTATTTGAAAGAGAAAGGAACAACATCGAGCGAAGACGAATTGTATGAGAAGATACTTTTGTTGGAGGAAATCGCGCCCACTGTTCAAGGTATCGAAGATTTAGTCTACATGTACCCGGGGTTCAGTAGTTTTGAGGGGACCGTGAGAGAGTGGAATGAAAATCTGAACAATGATTTGTCGAATTTGTGGGGTGATCCGTCACATGTGGTGTCTAAGATCCAACATCATTACGACAAAGCTGTCGCGCTTGTGCAAAGTTTGGATAGCACGTTAGCTGGTTTGCCTGCCGACAGCAACGCTTTCATAGATATGGAGGCGGAAATAATTCTCATGAAGTCGCAACTAGATGACCTTAAAAAACATACGGTTTCTAAGAAACCGAAGAAGAAATTCCAAAACGTGGCCCTTCGATTCTTGGCCAACGTGTGTTGGATAAAGCCGTGTGCAGAGCATGTCCAGACAAGCCTACATCCTGTAACCCATGATATTGGGTTAGCCGGTCGATGCTATGATCCTACGAAGGCGTCCTACGCTGTATGGCAAGTGAAAGGGGAAATTCGAAAACAACAAACCATGGGGAAATTGGTGCGTTTGGAGGTCGGTGATAATATACATTTTTGTCTGTCGAAAGACGGGGCGGATAAAACAACCCTTGATGCCAGTATAAACGTTCTTGGCGCATGGATTAAAAACAACTGGGTCGTAAGTGCGAAAAACATCAACATACCCGCCAGACGCATGACGCCTTTTAATGCCTATGAGTTTGTTGTTGATTGCATGTTGGATCTTGAATTGAAAAGTTGGAATCAGGCAACTGTAAAGTGTAACGGTTACTCGCTGCCAACTTCGAAGTTTATATCGTCGGTGCAAGAAGCACTGAACGTCTACACGCGAACCGAGTATTGGAGGTTAAACAATCGCACTGCGGATCTTGATAGAAGTATTACGTGGCTCAAAGGAAATGTAAGTTTTTACGAAGTCCAACTCAAAACAGCCGAACTACTTTCTAAGGGTGCGGTTCAAAGACTTCGAGAAGTCGAAGAGATTGCGAAGAAAACCGAGGAGACGTACCAACAACATTTGCGTTCATACAACACCAAAAGCAAGGAACTTCGTATTAAAATAGAGGACAGGTTGAGTTGCCAGTTGTCCATGTGTCCGAAAAGTTGTGTGAAGAAGAAGCGTTGTAAGGCTTGTTACGAGCCACGGGTCATGGTGGTCGAGGGGAAGGATTGTCGAACCGTCTTGAGGAAACGTGAGTATGGTTTCTTGAAGAGCGAAAAAAGAGTTTGTTCGCATGCTGTCAAAGACAGATTGTTGAAGTATACCGGCAATTGTAAAAATGCAGGAGCCGATCCTGCCCATGTTAAGGGGATCGTGGAGAAAATACAGAAAAAAATAGAAAGAAACGAAACTCTAACATTAGCAGACGGCTATTTGCTGCAGACTGTAAATCCAGAAAAAGGCAAAGAGATGATTGAAAAGATTGAAGAAGCAATGTTCTTCGAAAATTTTGACTATCGGTTAAAGAATGGTTTATTGAGAGAGGAGGAGTTTAAAAAGCTGGAAGGTTACAGAGGGAAAGAAGTTGTTGAAAAGGTTCGTGCGATGATGAAGAAGATGGACGACGCTCGTGTTGTGAATCAAATCATCGAAAAAATAAACAACAGCATAGAGTTGACCGAGGAGGATTACCTAGCGTTAAAGAAAGTAGATCCTGAGTTAGAGAAGAAAATACGTAAAACGCAACTCATCGCCGAGATGAATCGCAGTATTCGATTGACAGGTAACTTCTCCCAAGAGACATTTGACAAACTCAAGGAAATGGACCCGGAGTATGTGAGGAATCTCACCAACCTTATGAAAGAGCAGGAAAGGTCAAAAGAGGTGATGCGCGATATCCAGTTGAAAATGTCGAACGGTACGTTGGACGGTGACGACTTGAAGCGATTGGAGATGGTAAATCCGGCGGCGGGCGCCAAGCTACGGGAGGCGCTAAAAGACCAACTAAAGCAGAAGGTTTCGGAGATGGAGAACAAACTAAACACAGTGAAGGGAGCCATCGATCAAGGATTCAACAACAGTGACTTCAATGATTTGCAGAACCAGCTGAACACGTTGACCGGCTCCCTGCAGGTTTACGACAAAAAGAAGCTGGAGAAACTCCAAGCTGATATACTCGCGAGTAACACCACTAGTGGCTCACTATATGAAGAGGTGGCTGAAAGGATGTCGTTGAATCTTGACGTACTCAACATTACCGGAAAGTCAAGGGACTTTGATCGCGTCGTTCAACAGTTTTTTGGCGTGCTTACGCAGTTCGATATTGAAAACATACTCAAACGAAGTGCTCTTGGTGTTTTCGAGGGTCTGCAAGACGTTCAGGATTGGTTTCTCAACGCAGCAAGATTAATAAAGCAAGTTTGCCAAAACTGTGGTGAAAATTGTGACAAAGCAAATTCAATACAGTCTCTTCTGAAAGAGACTAACAAACAAATGAAATTGATGGCGACGCAACTGTGCGCTAAATCGTCTTACGTTAAAAATACTGCCGCGTTAAAAGACATATGCAAAATAATATACCAAGTTAAGTCGTACAGCGCGCAGTACCAAACGAAGACAGTCAAGCAATGCCAAGAGATTAACATAAAGGTGATCGACCCATTCCAAAGGATCACTGCGAAGTGGAAAGAGGCGCGCGTTGCTATGGAAACAATTAGCACAGGCCAATGGAAGAACAATGCGGCAACAGTTGAAGTGGTGAAACAATACGAAGATTTCGTGTCTTGCATACGTCAATCATACGCCGCGGAACTTGGCTCCGTGAAAATGTCTTTCCTCACCAAAGACGAAATCTTCACTGAAGTTGAGACATATTTAACGGATCGCAACTCGAGCTTCAGCTTGGCTCAGATACAAGTTGTTCGTGGCGTGGTGAATACTATTGCGGCCGCCGTGGAAATTCTACCAAATAATATCAAACAAAACCAGGTGTCCACCATATCAGTGTCGAATAGTCAATCGTCTCTCTGTTCAACACGCTATGTAAAAATTGCCAACAGCGTCACGAGATCATTGACAAATCTGTGCGCGAACAAAGTTACTAATCCACACGGAAGGATGTTGGCTTTACCAGATATCATTATGTTTACGAAGAACAGTCTTGTGTCCATGATGGGAGCAACAAACCTGGGTGATCTGTTCCCACCAGTTCAACAGTACACCCTGTTGTTGAAGCAGATCCTTGAGATCATTGACGACGAACTGGGGTATTTACTGCCGTGTAAACTGCGTGAAGAGAATGTCGAATCGGAACACATCTACGTAGAAAGTCCGGGTTTAGTTCAACTCAAGCGCTTCCTCACTGAAACGCGAGTTCTTGACCAGAAGTCCGTTTCCGCGTTGGCTGCGGAGATCGATGACCTTTTAGGGGAAATGAAACAGGGAGTGTCTAGTCCTGTGGGAAAGCTTACCGATTTGATGTATTCATTCCTCGAAGAATCGCCGCACTTCCATCTCCCTTTCATGCTTTGTCTCACGCCTTCTACATCGAAATTAGTGTTGAATTCTTTTCAAAAGTACCTAGAGTCTGCCGTAAAGTTTTTTGTTGGTCTAAGTGAGATGCTGCAAAAATGTGCTGACTGTAAACCACAGGATATCGTTAGCAAAAATGTTTTGAAGGATTTGAGCAAAAGACTGGACGAAGTGCTGGCGGTGTTAAATGAAAACAGCACTTTCTTCCTGCAAGAGTTAAAGTTCAAACCAGAGGGCTTAGCTCTATTGGTTGCTGGCGTTGATCAAATAAGAACAGCGTTGCAAACAATATGGCGAACAGAGACTGGTTTCAATAAGCAGGGTATCAAGAACGTTATTGCGGCGACAGAAGGTACAATAAAGGGCGTATCGGCAGTTCGTAATGTGGCTAGGACATCGTATGAGATGCTCGCGGGTATACTAAACCCTGGTATAAAAGATTATGTCAACGCTCTGGAGGAGGTAGCTGACATATGCAAAAAACTTCATAAGGAATCTGCAGGGAAATTTTCGGTCATGAAAGAGTTGTACGAAGAAATTGAAACTACGGTCGACGAACAAAAAGAACTTCCAGCTAATAAAGACATAAAGAACGACGCTCTCGTGGCGAGGCTAAAGGTCGTACAAGGTGCGAGCGTTCTGATAGAAAAAATCACCGACCAGTTCAGCTATATGTACTCGCTAGGCCTAGACTCTAATCTGGAAAATTACATTGATACTCAGTACGCACCAAATATGGCAATCAAGCTGAACAGCGTAAAGGAATCCAGCAACCGGATATTGAAAGAGACGAACGACATCGCAAAAAATATAGGCGTGGATATAGGCGAACTAGATTTCACCCTTACCAATCAGCTGAATATCCAGCAGCTCATCGAAAGTATGACGTCCTCTTCAGGATCGCGGAAAAATCGATTGGCAGATTCTCTGTTGCATAGCACGAAACAGGTGACGGTTTTTATGGATACCACGTCGAAACAAATAGAAGCGGTTGTTACGAATGTTGTGGGCGAAGTGACGAAGTACGAAAACGATCTCGAGAGGCTCACGCAGAAGTTATCCAAGTACGGCGACATGTATACAGAAGTAGAGGAAACGTTGAAAGACATCCGTGATAAACCGTTGAGTAAGATAGGGGAGATAAAGAACGCAGCTGATGAGCTTGTCGACTCTTTGAAACTGTATGATGTCAACAAACTGCTAGCCGCAAGTCCGGATGTTGTGCCGCGGAAAGTGAAAGAAATGGAAGAACTTTTTCGGAACGCTGGCACGGCTTTCAAAGAGATTGATACAATGCTTAGGAAGTGTAAGACGTGTCAAGTAGAAAAGATATTCGGTTTCAATTACCTGGCGTCATTATCCCGGACTTTGGCATACACTTTCGATACTGTTTTCGACAAGTTAAACGCGTTTGCAAAAATTATAGGCGATACAACAGGGGAAATCCAGGAGGTGCAAAACGCTGCCTTGAACATTAAAAACAAGTTTAAGAGCATCGCAGATAATGGAAACTTCGGTGTAAATACACTAAGCGAAATATCGGAGGCGCTTCTAGAATCGATTACAGAGGTAAGACGTATAGAAAAATCGACAGAAGGAGTTGCAAAGATACTTTTCAAGGAGGATATTGATTTGCAAGTGATATCTGGTAAGGTTACCAATATTCTGAATCAAGTAGAACAGGTAGTCAACAAGTCACATGAAGTGGCGGTGAAAGGGAAGCGTGTGCATGAGAAAGTGAAACTCCTTGAAAAACAGTTTCTCGAAGATATCGCAGAAAGAGCTTCCGGTGTCAATGAAGGCCCGCTATTGTGTAGAATAATGCTCGCTAAAAATCTGGCTGCTAATTCCAAAGCGTTGTTCAAAGAGGTTCCTTCGTTATTCGGCCTGTCTGAGGAGGTGTTAATGGCAGCTGGCCTGGATGGCCAATGGACGACAACTTTCGGCGAAAATATACTGAGTTTAACAGATTCCATCAGCGGCGTGATAGAGAAAACTGAAAAGGTTTTGAATGCAAGTGATATCGCTGTCTCCGGTTACGAGCGAGTGAAGGGGAAAATACCGCAGGTTAAGAAGACTCTTTCTGCGTTATCGGAAGCTCCTTGGAATAAGAAGATCCTTGCAGCTCAAAACGTGACTGCAAATTTAGAGAAGATTTTTGATGCAGCTATTGATACGACAATACAAACGGCTGCAGCTGTTGATATTGCTTTAACTCGCAATGATTTGAAGGGCGCCGCTGAGACCGTTATTGGTAAATTGCGGCTGGCGAAATACAAAGCTCTCTACAACAACGTCACTGGTACGTTGGTGAAACTTCAAGCCGGTCCCATTGCCTCTGTTGGCGTTCTCACAGATTCTGTGGAGAATTACGTGGATGCCCTGGAAAATTATAATTTTGGTAAAATGTTTATGAGTAATCCGTCGAGCGTTCGCGCAAAGGTGACGGAGTTCCAGCAGTTGACACAAATGGCTGGTTCCGTACTGAAAAGCACCATGGAGGTTACTGGGTTGTGTAAGACATGCGACGCAGGCTCCATTTTCGGCAACGGTTTTATTAAGAATGTCACAGGGCGACTGGAAACGAAATTCGAGACCATCAGTCAGAACATTTCCGACTTGTTTGAACGCGTTGACACAGGGCTTTCTGGCTGGGAGCAGATTGTTAAAACAAGTCAAAAGATCTCTGGTCATTTCAAAGGTTTAAAGGACAGTCCATTAACACGTGGTACGTTTGATAGAACAGCGACAGCCCTACTGACTTCTGTTGAGGATTTAAATTCGTTCACAAACGGATCGGCTATCATATTTAGCGCTATATTTAACGGCGATAACGACATGGAAAAGTTCCAATCGAACTTTGCAGAGCTCATAGGGCAAGTAGGCTCAGTTCTGAATAAATCTTCGATTGTGTTGCCAAAAGTAGGGAAAGTGTATGAATCGTTGCAACAAACCTCGTCCATATTCAGCGAGATCGAGAATGATGTGAATAACTTCAGTGAAGGGCCACTTGAGACCCGAGTGACGGTGTTGCGCAAAGTGCTGGCCGGCGTGAACAGCATAAGTAAAAGCTTGCCTGTCGTTCTCAATCAATCCGACGCCGTACTTCGGGAGTTGAATATCGATTCCTCTTGGTTCAAAGGTCTCGCTGGCAGCATGTCCAATGTTACTCGTAGTATTTCGAGTGTGATAAATAAAACAGACGTTGTGCTGGAGGGAGTAGGTTTGGTTGTTGTGCAGGGCAAAGAGATTCACGATATCGCTGTCAGCATCGAAAGCGATTACGAAGAGCTGATAAGGGCTCCTTGGAAAAATAAGTTTGAGATATTAACCGGAACCCTTGCAAAGGTGGACAAAATACTGACCTCCTCAAACAACATAGCATCAGTTGTTGACGACACTATAAAAAATGCCGGTGGGATGGATCTGGATATAAGTGGTAGTTTAGGAAGTCTCACGAAAAATGCCTCTGGAATGATATCACAACTATCTACTGCCGTGAAGAAAACCGGGTCGATATACGAGGACATCAGTAAAACTATCACTGATATAAAATCCGGTCCCTTGGAAAAGATCGGCAAACTTGCTGACTCTACAGAAGATTTTATCAACGCTTTGGATAATTACGAGCTCTCTGAAATCCTAATTTTGTCACCTAAATTTGCCAAAGAAAAACTGAAAGATTTGAAGGATATATTCCAATCATCGGGCAATATTTTGAGTAACATTAACAGCATGGTGAAGAAACAGTGCAACTCGAGTATGTGCGACATCGATAATGTGTTCGGGAAAGGTTTTGTAAACCGCACCAGCGGCGCTGTCGTTAGTAAGCTTTCGAACATCACAGCAAAAGTTGAGGTTGTGCTTGACAACATCGAAGACGGCGCTACAAGTGTCGCCAACATAATCACAAGCGTTGCCGACATAAAAGAGAAGGTGTCGGGATTGAAGGGTCTGAGTCTGGACAAAGAAGGACTCGACGCTGTCGCTGATGTTTTGCTGTTGTCGTCAGATAACATCGACAAAATCTACAATGAAAGTCAGAACGTTTTCCAGCTGTTGGTGAACGACAGCAAAGATATCAGCTTCCTGAAAGTCGAGAGTGACGCGTTTGTGAAGAAGATGAGCGGTATATTGCGGATCGTTGGTAACTATACAGCGGACGTTTCAAAGTCGTTCGGTGAACTGGATAAATTGAAAGGTATTTTTGACGAGGTAAAGGATGACTTTTACAACTTGAAAGACGGACCTCTGCAGTATCGCATCGAAACCGCCCGGCGAATTATCGACGGCGTCAACGCTATCATGACCGGCTTCCCAGACATCATAAAAAACTCAGCTGTTGCACCGACCTTTATAAAATCCATCGGCGAATCGCTGGAAAATATAACCACCAAAATTTCCAACGTTTTAAACAAAACCAGTTCGATAGCTGAAGGCGTCGGTGAAACAATTGAACTCGTGTACGATATCCACGGAACCGCTACGTCTATTGGCGCCGATTTCCAAAAGCTCACTTCGACTGGTTCCATTGGCGATAAAATCGTCGTCGCTAACAACATCGTTGAACAAATGAGAAAGCTAACCTCTCAAGTGAACGTTGCCACGAAAAACGCTTCGGATTTAATACACCGTGCGACGGGATTAGTTCTTCTAAAAACAAATTTGTTTGGTGACCCCACTGAAAACATCCTTAACAAAATGACCAGCGGTCTGAGTGCGGTCGCTGAGCGTTACGAAAAGTTCACAAATCTGTCGCGAAGCATAAAAGATGCATTCGACGCCATCGAGGACGACCCTGTTCGTTTTGCTTTAGAAGTGCTTCCTAACCTGTTCAATCAAACCAGCGGTTTTATCGATTTGATTCTCAACGATGTGAAAGATATCGCTGCCCATGTTGGCGTCAATCTTGACAAACTGAACATCGGTTCAAAGTTGGTGAAGTCTGCAAAAACCTTTATGCAGTTCACGCAGACCACTCTCTCTGCTGTCAACAACGGCATGTCGTTAGTGTCCAGTTTCAAAGACTTATTGAATAGTAACAATTTTCGCGAAGCCATGTTGAACTTCAACAACGTCTTGCAGTCCGGTACCTCCTTCATTACAAGCATCGATAAATTAGGATCTGAACTCTTTGAAAAGTGGGACACAATCAAAGGGTCTTTTTCAAAGACCTTAAACAGCATTGGCGGTTCGTTAGGACTGAATCTAAAAAACATGGGTGGTATGTTGGAGAAAGGTCTGAGCATAGGTGGAGACGTACTTTCTATTGCTGCGAACATAGAGCAGCTGCTCAATATGAAAGAATTCAACGCAGAGACTTTAGTTGTCGCGGCTAACAGCGTTGTGAAGATTGCAAATGCTGGAGTGAACATCTTGAAAGAGTTCGGGGTCAACATCGGGATAAACGGCATGGAAACGCTCTCCAACGCTCTAGGCATTGTTACGGCTGTTGTGCAACTATATCAGGGCATTAAAGGCTTTATCTCGTGGATAGAAGACGCCTGCGACATTACTTACGAGATGAATGAGATTGAGAAAGAGCTCTCGTACAACTGTCTTGTACCTAATGTCTGGAAGGAAACCGTCTATTTCTCCGAAGAGGTATGCCAAGCAAAGAATGTGACTGTTATCAATAGTTTCGGACTTGCAAAAAAATGTTGTCAGCCACCAGAATGCGTGTTTTTGCCGAGCCTTGACTGCTTAGAACGCAACGAAGCGTGTGCTACGGTGAGGAAAAACGAACTTAATGCCATGCAGGCGAAAAACAGTACAGATTACAATGAACTAAAAGACGCTTTTACAAACGTGGAAGTGTATTTTAAGATGTCTGCTTGCAGTTGGCACGACGTAAGCATAAGTAAACAAAACGTATCGCAAAAGGAAACAAACTTCACGGCGTTCAAAGTGCTTTTACAGCTAAAAAAAATGCAGAAGGTGAAGGCGGAACTGTCGGTGGGAGTGTTGAGGAAACAAATTGACCTGCTGCGGCGAGTCACCCACCAAACCGTCTCTACCATAACAATTAAAAACATCTCGTTCGAAGTTGCAACAACTGGCCGCGAGCGTTCTAAAGTTTTACCAATAAAAATCACAATGGCCGATCGCGGAGGCATGCTTTCCTACTTAGAGATTGCTTTTGACTTCGGCCGACATCAAGCATCTTTAAATCATCTGGCTCACACAATCCTCGCTAACTACGTCGATTACATACCCGTGAAACGACGTCGCAGGAGTGCCGTCTCCGATTCAACAGAGATTAAAAACGATTGGCCAGCGATTTGCATCAACTACAACGAAATATATTCGGCAGTTAAAAATCTAATGGAAGAACTCGGCAAGGAAATGTCCGCAGCTGTTGACCAAAAGATTGTCGTTCAAACCCCGAAGAAAGATGGACATTGCGAGACACAAGCCGTGGGCCTTTTAAACAGGGAAATTGAAGTTGCTAACTCGCCCGAAACTGTCTCAAAAGTACTTACACGTTGGAAAAGTAATTGCGAAGAGGTGTTAGGGTCCAACATTGGTACAGAGTGTGTTGGTTACCATGACTGTTTCGATGCCATGTTTGATAACCTCACTAGTCTTTATGACCCGAGTGTGCATGGATATGAAAGTGCTGTGGGCAGTATTGCGCTCAACAAAGATCTATTACGCTCATTGATTGAAGACAAGAAGAAATCTGTCGTTCTTTCTAAAGTGAAAAGTATACTAGAAAATCTCGATGTCATTGATAAGAACTCGTTGTTTTGCGAGGAACATCTTGTAATGAGAAGCGACATGCCCGTGTCTATGGCTACTTATATTGGTAAACAGTTTGAGTTAGAATGCACGGTGGAAGGACCAGCGTTCACTGATTATAAATGGACTCTGAACGGCACCTTGCTATCTTCGCAAACATCCATGAAATTGCAGATTGACGAGGTTCAGCTTTCCGATCAGGGCTACTATCAATGCGAAGGCGTATCCTTAACCGGAAATCTCACTTCGAATCAAGTCCTCGTTCGTGTCTTCGACAACATCCAAATCACAGCGCAGCCCACTAGCAAACAAGTAAAATACCCCGGCAACGGCAAGGTTCGTTTCTTTTGCAATGGAACCGCAGAGCCGCTGGCCGAGTATAAGTGGTTATTTAAAAAGTACAGCTCCCCCGTCGTCACTAAAGTTGGTGTTAAGCGCATACTAGATATCGCTCGAGTAACGATAGCACAGGTAGGTCAATACTGGTGCGAGCTCTCTAACGGCTACCACACAGTGAAAAGTGACGTGGTGCAGTTAGATATTCTACGAAGTCTACCCAGAAACGAGAAAGCCCGATTACATCTATTTGTGTCCACGTCGGCCGACTCGGAAAAGTGCGTTTTACCGCGAAACGATGATAGTGTCAGTGTGAGGATTTCTCTCGTGGGTGTCTTTAAGTCTCGCTTCGGTTTGCCCGTTGTCAAGATCAATTATCTCAACGACGCGATGTTCAGCTACCGGAGTAAATTCTCTGTTGACGTGGGTCTTCAGCAAACCTCGCACATCGAAACAGACAGTCTGTCCTCCGCACTCGTTGTGTCGCAGAGCAGAGAAAAACTGCAGTCGAAGTTAGAGGAGGTGCGAACAAAGATTGATGACGAACTTCAAGTGAGTTGGAAACAAGGATGCAATTTAACCGTGACAACGCAACAATTCCCGATCCAATGGAACGTCGAAGAATTGACGTGTCCGGTCGGTATGGCATCTAATCTAGAAAATTTAGAATGCGGTAAGAATCGCATGTTTTTTGTATTGCAACATTGAGTTAGTTTTTCTTGTATTTCTAGTTCAATGCAAACCTGGGACGTTTGATGACGGTAGAGGACATTGCTGGCCATGTCCCGTAGGAACCTATCAGCAGTCAGCCGGTCAGACAAAGTGTTTGCCATGTGATCAAGGAAAACTAACACTGATTAAGAGCTCACCAACTAAAGACGACTGTCTGACATTTAGCGAAGGTAAGCACGTGTAGGAAAAAATGTACAAAAACCGTATACAATCGTTAGGTGTGACATAACTAATGTATAAATACAAAACAATTCGCAAATTCCAGTGACCGCACGGTCAAAGGAATATGCTCCGAGTTTAGTATTTGCGACAGAAAGTTCCATCTGTCAGGTTTTGTATTTAAACATTAACGATGTCATAACCCCTGACATCTACAAAAACTGATGTTGACTGTGGTCACATGCATGTTTTATTGTCTAAGATTACAAATGCGACCTTCCTATGCACGTGGTGATTGCATTGCATGCCGGACTATCTGCGTCTTCCTGGTCAAACGCCAAAGCGTTCATCAAAGATTTCGCCTCGCATATGAAACTGTCAGCGTTCACTAAACTCTCCCTCGTCACTTTCTCGAACGCAGCTCATCTAAATGTTGCCGAAAACAGCTACAATGACCAAAGCGAATTCGTGTCGTTTGTGGATAAACTGCAGCGTCTCCCTGGTGCTTACCGCTTGGATATGTCATTAGAATTGGCGTTGAAAATTACAGGCAATGAAGTCAGCAAGCAGCGTCAAGCTATTTTGTACGTCACAGACGTCGGCGACTTTAATGCGGAAACTGTGACCGAAATGTCGGACCGACTCAAGTCTACCGGTACCGACGTTTACGCTGTTGTTATCAACGAGTCGAAAAAACCGCTGTCCCCCTACTTCGACGTGGTGTCTGAACCAACAGGCAGTAATTTGTTTAAATTCGAATCGAGTAGCCAGCTAAAAGCATGGTCCGGCGTTATTTCCCGAGCAGTTTGCAGGAATGTCTTTTAGGGTAAATCTCCAAGTAAAACCCCCCTCATTAAAAAGTAAACAGATATCTTTCTTTTAATTGTAGCCTGTTCGAAATCTTTATTTTCGACGTAGAGTTAAAAGCAATAGGCTTTTATACTGATCTCCTTTTGGTTGGGTTTTCAATGTAAGAACTGTTTTTTGGGAAAATAAAAATGTACTCGTTGGAAGTTGTTGTATGTTTTTTTTTGTTCATATCTTATGAAGCAGACATATGTTGACGCCGTATTTTCTATCGTTAAAGTTGTTTTTGCAAAAATCAGACGAAGGCTATTCTGGGAGCACGAATGAATAATCTATGTGTTCATTGGCACGTTCGAACTTTCCCAGCGACCATAACGCTCAAAAATCGCCAAAGGTCACGGACGAATATGTTGCACGAATGGTTTTTCGATATAATCAGTTTGTTATAGTGTAATAGTTCAAAAGCCCCCTAATAAATTTAATTTAGGGTTCCACATTTTACTACGATAGATATTAACCAGATTTTCT
Organism: Candelabrum cocksii; assembly: GCA_963930725.1. NCBI lineage: Eukaryota > Metazoa > Cnidaria > Hydrozoa > Anthoathecata > Candelabridae > Candelabrum > Candelabrum cocksii. The sequence continues at coordinate 10,290,445 of OZ005666.1, read as the reverse complement.
TAGTCACCTGCAGTTTTACTGTGGGAAACTTCAGAAGCAGAATCCAAAAATCTTTATATTTATAAATCAAGAAATAACTCCAGAGATGGAAGCTGAAGCTCAGCAAGGCAAAAAAATGTCGGCGGCCTTCCATCTCAACAATCGGGAGGCACAGCGTGAGATTAACATCAACATCGAGGGATAACATCTACCCGACTGCGCCGAGCCTACTTATCTCGGCGTGACCCTAGACAGGGCACTCACGTACTGCCGACACCTGGAATCACTACGCAAAAAACTTTCAGCGCGCGTCGCACTATTAAGGCGGCTAGCCGGTTCAGACTGGGGAGCTGGCGCGAACACTCTCAGAACAGCTACCCTGGCGCTTGTCCACTCCACCGCTAAATACCCGTCATGTCGACGCATGCAATGACGCGCTGCTTATTGTGACTGGATGCCTATGTCCCACCCCAACAAACTATTTACCCATCCTTACAGGCATCCAACCTGCTGAGCTTTGTCGTAAAGGAGCCATGATATCTAAAATCAAGACGCCCATTTGTGCCTGCCGCACAACAGCTACTTAAAAGCATTGAAGATCTTGGAATAAGTGCGGCACACTGGACGAGCCACATGTGGAACACGGAGTGGCAAGACAACACCTCCAGACTCCGTAATTTCATGTCCGACGCCGACTCCCTACCATCAGGGATGCCCCTCACCAGACCTGCATGAGTTAGACTAAACCACCTGCGTACTGGCGTCGGGCGCTTTCGTTCAGAAATACACAAATGGGGACTGGCTCCTTCACCAGGATGCAAGTGTGGCGCCACAGAGCAGACTGCGACCATGTCATTCTTGATTGCCCAATCTATCGACCCCACATGGAATGTTTGGTCTGAAGAACCTGGACGACGAGACGGTCGATTGGCTGATGACAACCTGCCCGGAGATATAGCCTGGAAAATACTGCTCATACGAAGTAGAAGAAGAAGAAAGAACTGAATGAAAAACACGTGGTTTCTGTCAATGTGAATGTTCACTATTATTCGCAGCATGATGAACAGAGTACACGGTTATGATGATTGTATATTACAATTGTGATGATTGCAAAATGCACTCAAACCTACCCTCATGGTCGGCATACTAGGGAAATTAGTAACAAAATACGTGGTAGAATTAGCTCATAGGTTGAGCCCCTCGTTGAGCCCCTGCTCCGAAACAATCAAAACGGTTTCAGACGTGGACGATCAACCTTGAGTCAAATCCTCTGCCTTTGCAGAGTCATCGAGGAATCTCAATCATGTAACCTTGATCTTGGTCTTGTCTTTGTCGATTTTTCAAAAGCATTTGACTCAGTTGATCGAAAAACAATGTTCGACATTCTGAAGCTCTATGGAGTTCCAGACAAGATGATTGCTGCCATTCAGGTCTTATACACTAAAAATTCCTCAACCATTCTCAGTCCTGATTGGAGAAACACCTTCTTTTCCAATTGAAGTGGGTATTCTCCAGGGTGACACTCTTGCTCCATTTTTCTTTATCGTTGTTGTTGACTATATACTCAGAATCTCTGTAGATACTATGGCCGACAAAGATTTCCAAATCACCCCAAGGAGAAGCTCGCGTCACCCTGCTCAATATCTCACAGATACTGATTTTGCAGATGACATCGCCCTGATAAGCAATTCTCTCATAAATACTCAGTCTATACTGCAGTCTCTTGAGAAAGCCTCAAACTGTGTGGGACTCTATCTTAACAAGTTCAAGACTGAGTATGTAAATAGATGCACAGCTAATAGTGAGCATAATATTACAACATTTAATGGACAACTCTGAAACAGGTAGATGATTATAAGTATTTAGGATCATACATCACATCCTCTCAGAAAGATTTCCTTACGAGAAAAGGTATGGCTTGGTCTGCTTGTAATGACATGCATAAGATCTGGTCATCTGACCTCAGTAAGAAGCTCAAACTCAAGATCTTTAAGGCAACTTTAGAGCCTATCTTGCTCTACGGCTCTGAAACCTGGGCTCTGTCTAAACACCTTGAGAGAAGACTGGATGGAACATACACCCTTCTTTTTATGAGAACTCAAAACCTCTCATGGACACGCCATCCCACCATTCCACAAATATATGGAGGTCTTCCTGGAATATCCACTATTGTACAGGCTCGTAGAGTTCAGTTTGCCAGCCATTGTTGCAGAGCCAAAAATGAAGTTATCTCTTCCCTTCTTCTTTGGAATCCTTCACATGGCAGGAAAAAGAGTCGGAGGCTGTCATACCCTAATGTCATCTGCAGTGATACAGAAATTGGGAAGGAGAACCTCAGTAATGCAATGATGGACCGGGAAGTCTGGCGTTAGGTTGTGAATTCTGTCATCTCGACCGCGGTCAAACAATGATGATGATGAGCTCATAGGTATATTTGTGGGAACGTTATTTTTCACGTTACTTTTCCGAAGACAAAGTCTTTTTCCCACCGAATTTCAAAGAACTATTAAAACAAATTACGATTGGAACGGTTGTGGTTCATTATGACTGCAGAAGACGATTTGTTGATATTCAAGATCAACCAAAATTACTAACAAGAAGGAGTTTGATGCGATAGTCAGTTCGCCAGATTGGAGTCGTGTTGCTTACTATTCAGCAAAGATGCAGAACGTAAATATTCCACTGTTCAGGTAAGAATGATACCATTGTCTAAATCCCTTCTCGATATTTGTGAAAGCAGAAATGATGATTGGGGAGACGAGGTGAAAGGTAGCCTGTCTACACGTAGATATAGTTACAAAAGAGGCAATTGACCATAATATGTGTGCACTAACTGAAAAGGACATCTACCTTTCACGGAATGGGTATAATATCAATTACTTCTGAAGCGTCGCGAAAAAGTCAATCAATAAAGCGGTTGAAACATAAGACTGCTTCTGGTTTCGCCATTTGTTTAGTTGACTCTTTCTTGTTAGTCACCCGCCAAAAAAAATCCCCCCAAAAAATTGTTTAGAAATTGTAAAAGAGTTAAACTCCCAGACAGACAACGGGTTACAGACAAAATAGTTATAAACAATAATTGCACATGCTGTTAGTGGTAGAGAAAGGAAAGTTATTTTGCAACTGAATTTAAACTTATCAGCTTATATACCTGGCAAGCAATCAAGTGTTTTGTTTTTGCAACAGCGTGAGATTTTACGCAATCCAAGAGTGTGTGCAAATGGTCATGACATGGTGCTTCAGTTGAGACCCCACAGTGATCGCTGGAGGTGCAACACAAGACAATGTCGAACAGAATTCGGCTTAAGAAAGGACACTTGGGTTGTAAATTCCCGACTCCCGTATAGAGACATTATTATTTTTATTTATTGTTGGTGTTATGAAATGACGTCTATTAATTTTGTGAACGCGAGTTGCTTATGAACGAAAACACAGCTGTTGATTGGAATAGCTTTTTACGCGAAGTTTGTGCGAATGACTTGCTCCAGAATCCAATTGCTATTGTCGGACCAAATTCCGTAATGGAGATAGACGAGAGTTTGTTCACTCAAAGAAAAAATAATCAAGGAAGTGTTTTTCCTCAGCAATGGGTATTTGGCGGTATCTGTCGAGAAACAAGGGAGTGTTTTATGTACGCTGTTCCGGACAGAAGTGAGGCCACTGTGAAAACTTGTGTAATTGTATAACTTTATGATTTCGTTCTTTCTTCCGTCAACACAAAATATAAACTCCCTCCTCCAACACATGCTGGATCAGTTTTAAGAAAAATATAACAAAAGCTATTATTGTAGAAAATGTAAATTGTCCAATCGGAATAAATTCAGTTGAGGAGTTTTCACATCAGGGGTTTTTTCAGAAGGGGTTTTCTCTACAGCCACATTAGAGCCTATAATCCGACAATCTATTTTACCAGGTGCAACAGTCATGTCTGATTTTTGGAGAGAATATGGCGGAATCAATGCTATGGGGTACAGCCATCTGACAGTAAACCGCTTTCTAAATTTTGTTAATCCTGTGTGTGAACTGGTGTCCAGAATAGTTGGAAATTGGCTAAAAAATAAAAATGCAACAAGAAGCAAAACGGAACTCATAGAGCAATACTTGACTTGTATGAATGGATGTGGCGACAGAGACATAGAAATTTGAATTTGTCCATGATGCATTGTTTAATAACTGTTTGTTTATATTTTAATTTATTAACATAAAAAATTAAAAGAGTTGTCTAAAAACCAAGTAATTTCCTCTCTCGTATTAGAATGTTTTGTAGGATATTTGTGGTTAACTTTATTAAATCTGTCTTTACATACATTAGGACCAGACGTGAAATAGATTTCGTGCATAAATTTATGTTTGAATAAATTAATTTGATAAACATCCAAAATATTCAAAGATGCCATTAGGTTTCGGGAGCTCGCATATTTATCCACATTACATTCGACAAGCATGTTTTTGTTAACTGAAAAAGCTTTGTTCTAGGAACGCTGGCCCAAGCCATGGCTGGATAATTAATATATGATATATATATATATATATGTGTGTGTGAGTGAAACCGTAGTATAAATTTGTAAGTTACATTTTTTTAAACAAAGGTTTTGCTTTGTTTGAAATTTTATCTTATTGCTATATATTTCTATAGAAGGTATTGGAAAATTAATGTTTTTAAAGCTATGTTTATTACGGAACAGTACATACTTTGTTTTAGATACGTTCTTGATTTCTGTTTGAAAGAGGGTAATGACATATTTTCGTGAGAGTAAAAGGGATTAGTGTCATCCGCAACATAATAGTGTTGAGTGTATTCGAGATCGTGTAAAGATCATAAACATAAATAAGGAAAAAGAGAGGGCCTAGAATTGACCCTTGGGGAACTCCACATTTGATCGTATTTCTTTGATAGGAAGTAAATGAAATTAATTGTTGCAGGTTTTTATAGGTAGCTTTTAAAGTTCATGCTGCTGCCTGTTACTCCATAAAATTGCAGCTTTTACGTAGAAGTATACTATGATCTACCGTATCAAAGGCTTTGGAAAGAGCTATAAACACACCTATTATTAGTTGGTCTGAGGAGAATCTTTCATCCACCAGTTGAATAATAATAGCATGTTCAGTGGAAAGGGAACCGAAAACCAAAATGTTTCTTATAAACAAGTTGATTGCTTTCAAGAAAAGAGTCGAGTCGATTGTAAATGATTTTTCTAGGTTTTTGGAGAAACAGGATAGATGTACAGATAGATATAGGTCGATACTTGGTGAAGATTTTTATTGCCTTTCTTAAAATACAAAATAATATTTTGAAATTTTAAGGTGATTTAGATACACCCCTTTTCTAAAGATAAATTGAAAATATAGCTTTATTATATTTTTGTCCGGGTTAAGGGATTCTTTGAGCTAATTCCACTCCACTATTTGTGGGGCATTGAACCACATAATTCCTCGAAAATATGACCTCTTAGACTCAAAAACTGGGTTGACACGGATTGAATCTTCTAAAAATTAAGCAAAAATATGACTCAAAAAGGTCCCTTTGGAATTTGTGGTCAATATTAGGCATAAATCAAGAAAGGTTTTTTGATAAGCAGATGGAATTTTCAATATAGGCTCAGAATATGCTTATTTCAATGCTGATTAAACATGCGATGTGTCGTAAGTGAGAGTCTTGTTCAGAATATTTTAGACCAAGGAATGAAGAGGCGAAGTAATGACATCATGTTTGTTTGTTTTTTCTATACATAGCGAATAAAAATGTGTGGTAGCATTACAGTGCTAAGCTGTGTAAAAAGGTTATCAATGAAATCAAAGATGTTTCTTTCATCTTGATCCAAATGTCTCAATGATTCAAGTATCATCATTTAAACACAGAGTGTATAGATTAAATACGATTCTAAACAAACATATCCAATTCATTGCCGCTTCTTTACAATCTTCACCAGCTGTACAGTCCGATCCAAAGAACCTAACGCCAAAATATTCTTATTGGCGGTCAAATCGAACGTATGCACCCAATCAACGGTGGTGAATGTGGCCACGCAACACTTGTTCCGCAAAATGCACAGGCTGTTAAAATGACCTGTACAAACAATGGCGTCCAATTCATCGTTCATTATTAACGAACGGATTGTAGTCAATGGGTACTGTAAATTATAGTAAGGGAGAATAGCGAGGTTGGACAGAATGTACAAAGCGCCGGAGGTGGTGGCAATCGCTACCTGCTCCCTCTTAAAACCTTTCACTTTCTCGCTTTCGTTAACAAAGTACCCTGAACACATGCTACTCACAACTGCAGGCACAGATAAACTGGTAACTAAACTGTCGTTGAGAAAAAAGTGCAAACGTTTAGTGGAGTCGGCCACAAGCAGGTAACTTGTTTCTGAGGGAGGGTTGTTACTCATGACGTAGACACTCGTCACTGAAATGTTGCAGTTCTAAGAGAGATGGAGAAGGTTAAAGACTTCTGCAATGTACAATGCGATTTTGAGAGAGGTTAAAAATGATGTAAAAACGTTATATCCGTAAATGAGGCGAGAGATGCAATGGCTTCTTAACACTATACGATCATAACAGTAACAATACATAGTGGTTGTCATGATATGATTGAACATAGAATGCTTGCTTCCTTAAACAGGTTCATCATTTCCAGCATGTTAATTCACCCTAATGACAACGTGCAAAATGACAAACTTCAAAGTGAAAAGAAACTCACGTTTGCGTCCTGTTTAAGCATTTCAGCTAAACGACACCTCCACAATACATCGTAAGGGGTAACGTACACTAATGTTCCGCAACTGGATCCTGTTACTATGGAAATGTTGCCAGCTAAATTTATAAAATGAAGATTTTGATCATAGAAGTTTGGAAATAGATCTGACCTTTCAATGTTGATTTCTCTTTTCTTGAAAAACACTTACCCGAATCTGTGAGACAGGTTTGCGAGGTGATTTTGCTCGCGCAGACACTCCTTCTGTTAAGAATCTGTCCATTTGTAATTATGGTAAAAACACCTTTAGAGTCACCAACCAGCGCGTCATGCGAGTTAAAGCGAGTCACGTTCTCAAGGTGCAGAGTTTGAATTGACGAGCCCTTCGTTTCGTATCGTTTGCAAACCTTACGGAGATAACAAGACTTCGACAAAGACCCTGCTCAACGCATGCGGAGAACTTTCTTTAAGTCCTTAAAAACTAATACAAGTTATCCCTATTACGTAACTTGTTGGGAAAAAAATAATTCGCACAACTTTCTTTTGCTATGAAATTAACTCCGAAAGAATCTCCGAACTTACGAAAGAACCGTCATTAAGAATATTGCGTAAACATTTTGTTGATACCTGGTCAAAGCCTTTAGAAACATCCTCCTTATCGTTTGGTTGATGCACCCGTATGTTTCCGCTAGCACAACCAGTCACAAGGCATTCCCAATCGTCTCTAAATATAACGGGTTGCCAAGAAAAGGTTTTGCATAAATCGCTCTCGTCCTTCTACTTTCTTGACTGCATCCCTGCCGCTTAGAACAAAAACAACCTTATTTATTGATTCAATGTAGACAAGTAACAATTATTTTTCCCAGTTTGCTTTTCATGCTAGAATTATATTCACATAGGACCTAACATACACGCAACCAGAAGCAAATAATAGACAATCAAACGCACCCCGTTACTTACTTAAATATGGGCGAGACCCGCAGGACGTTAAAATCGTAGTCCACTGTTCTCTTCCAGATACTTTCAACCTCGAAGATTTCCTTCAAACGCATTTTTCAAAAGTAAAAATGTTGAGAAATTTCTAAGAAAAATGAATAAACTACAAACCTGGAATCACAAGGCTAGCAATAAGTTTCAAAGCTAGCAATGAGCGTTTTTTTATGAGACTAGGCAGGACATGAAATCTATGTACAACAATGTCTCAAGAGAAAAACAAAATGCAGAATACGTAAATATTTAACAATTATTGTTTCTTCGTTCATTTAATAAACATTACACTAGTCACCGGAACAAAAAGAAACACAAAAAAAAAATCGAAGAACGATATTTGAAAAAGTTAGGTTTTTACGATGGAAAACGGAACAAGAAAGTTCAAAACATCGACCAGCAAAATAAACAAATTACAAAATAAATTACACATAATCATAAAAATAGTTTCAATAAAAAAGTATATTTATGTAAAAATATTTCGTTGTCGATTAGAGAAAGAACGGTTATATTCACGTGCGTTTCGTTTGCAAATCGTTCAAGCGCATCTTCGGTTTCTGTTCTTTGCTGTGCGCGGACATCGGTAAGGAGAGGTGCTTGGCATTGTTCTCTAGAGATAGGGAAGAGAAAGGATCGTCTTTCAGCTGAACATGTGTTCGGTATCTCTGGTGCCGTTGAAATTGCTGCGGGGGCAGACAATACGTTTGAATGTTTGGCGGATAGTATTGCATTGTGGAATGTAGCAAAGGACGTGGGGCACTAAGGCTTGAGTATCGGAATCTAGGAAAATCCTGAGTAGTTGAATGGACGACGTACGGTTGATTGACGAACTGCATTTGCGAAGAGAAATTTTGATTACCGTAAGAAACATTGACGGCTGTTGTTATAGTAACATTGTCTGGAAGCTGATTTAAGACTGCCAATGATTCGCACTGTTTATTCTGCCATATGGGAAAATTTTCGTTCGGTTTAGATGCAGTAATTGGAAATTCGTTTTGTTTGAAAGCTGGAAAATTACTGAGTTTTTTTTGCTCATCCCGGTATCTGTCAAGATTACCGACCCGCACATCATGGGTTAAACTTGCATTAATATTATATTTAGAAAAAGAGGTAAAATCCGAAAATTCGCAACCATCATCAAATTCTGAATCAATCGTTTCTATATTTTTATCAAAAGAACTAGTCTGAAAACCCATTGGTATCGTTGAATCGGTAGGACCGAAAGTCTGAAAGCTATTCTTTGGACCATCAGGACAAAAAGCATGGACACTATAGTCAGTTGGTATCCTTGGATAGACAAAACCAAAATCCTGAAAGCTATTGTCTGTTGGTATTTTTGGATCAGTAGAACTAAAAGATTGAAAGCTATTGTCTGGTGTTATCTTTGGATCAGCAGAACTAAAAAGCTGAAAGCTATTGTCTAGTGAGATCTTTGGATCAGCAGAACCAAAAGACTGAAAGCTATTGTCTAGTGGGATCTTTGGATCAGCAGAACCAAAAGACTGAAAGCTATTGTCTAGTGGGATCTTTGGATCAGCAGAACCAAAAGACTGAAAGCTATTGTCTGGTGGTATCTTTGGATCAGCAGAACTAAAAAGCTGAAAGCTATTGTCTAGTGGTATCTTTGGATCAGCAGAACCAAAAGACTGAAAGCTATTGTCTGGTGGTATCTTTGGATCAGCAGAACTAAAAAGCTGAAAGCTATAGTACGTTGGTACCTTTGCATCAGCAGAACTAAAAGCGTGGAAGCTACTGTCTATTGGTGCTTTTAGATCAGCAGAACTAAACGCCTGAAAGCTATTGTCTGTTGGTATTTTTGGATCAGCAGAACCAAAAGGCTGAAAGCTATTGTCCGTTGGTACCTTTGGATCAGCAGAACTAAAAGCATGGAAGCTATTGTCTGTTGGTATTTTTGGATCAGCAGAACCAAAAGCCTGAAAGCTATTGTCTGGTGTTATCTTTGGATCTGCAGAACTAAAAAGCTGAAAGCTATTGTCTGGTGGTATCTTTGGATCAGCAGAACCAAATGCCTGAAAGCTATTGTCTAGCGGGATCTTTGGATCAGCAGAACCAAAAGACTGAAAGCTATTGTCCGTTGGTACCTTTGGATCAGCAGAACCAAAAGACTGAAAACTATTGTCTGGTGGGATCTTTGGATCAGCAGAACCAAATGCCTGAAAGCTATTGTCTAGTGGGATCGTTGGATCAGCAGAACCGAAAGACTGAAAGCTATTGTCCGTTGGTACCTTTGGATCAGCGGAACCAAAAGCCTGAAAGCTTTTGTCTAGTGGGATCTTTGGATCAGCAGAACCAAAAGACTGAAAGCTATTGTCCGTTGGTACCTTTGGATCAGCAGAACCAAAAACCTGAAAGCTATTGTCTGGTGTTATCTTTGGATCAGCAGAACTAAAAGACTGAAAGGTATTGTGTGTTGGGACCTTTGGATCAGCAGAACCAAAACACTGAAAGCTATTGTCTGTTGGTATTTTTGGATCATCAGAACCAAAAGACTGAAAGCTATTGTCTGGTGGTATCTTTGGATCAGCAAGACTAAAAAGCTGAAAGCTATTGTCTAGTGGGATCTTTGGATCAGCAGAACCAAAAGACTGAAAGCTATTGTCTGGTGGGATCTTTGGATCTGCAGAATTAAAAGCCTGAAAACTATTGTCTAGTGGGATCTTTGGATCAGCAGAACCAAAAGACTGAAAGCTATTGTCTGGTGGTATCTTTGGATCAGCAGAACTAAAAAGCTGAAAGCTATTGTCTAGTGGGATCTTTGGATCAGCAGAACCAAAAGACTGAAAGCTATTGTCTGGTGGTATCTTTGGATCAGCAGAACTAAAAAGCTGAAAGCTATTGTCTAGTGGGATCTTTGGATCAGCAGAACCAAAAGACTGAAAGCTATTGTCTGGTGGTATGGTTGGATCAGCAGAACTAAAAAGCTGAAAGCTATTGTCTAGTGGGATCTTTGGATCAGCAGAACCAAAAGACTGAAAGCTATTGTCTGGTGGTATCTTTGGATCAGCAGAACTAAAAAGCTGAAAGCTATTGTCTAGTGGTATCTTTGGATCAGCAGAACCAAAAGACTGAAAGCTATTGTCTGGTGGTATGGTTGGATCAGCAGAACTAAAAAGCTGAAAGCTATTGTCTAGTGGGATCTTTGGATCAGCAGAACCAAAAGACTGAAAGCTATTGTCTGGTGGGATCTTTGGATCTGCAGAACCAAATGCCTGAAAGCTATTGTCTGGTGGTATCTTTGGATCAGCAGAACCAAAAGACTGAAAGCTATTGTCCGTTGGTACCTTTGAATCGGCAGAACTAAAAGCCTGAAAGCTATTGTCTGCTGTTATCAATGGATAAGCAGAACTAAAAGCCTGAAAGCTATTGTCTGGTGGGATCTTTGGATCAGCAGAACCAAAAACCTGAAAGCTATTGTCTGTTGGTATCTTTGGGTCAGCAGAATCAAACGCCTGAAAGCTATTGTCCGTTGGTATCTTTGGATCAGCAGAACCAAAAGCCTGAAAGCTATTGTCTGGTGGTATCTTTGGATCGGCGGAACCAAAAACCTGAAAACTATTGTCCGTTGGTATCTTTCGATCAGCGGAACCAAAAGCCTGAAAGCTATTGACCATTGGTACCTTTGGATCAGCGGAACTAAACGCCTGAAACCTATTGTCCGTTGGTATATTTGGATCAGCAGAACCAAAAGCCTGAAAGCTATTGTCTGATGGTATCTTTGGATCAGCAGAACTAAATGACTGAAAGCTATTGTCCATTGCTATCTTTGGATCAGCAGAACTAAACGCCTGAAAGCTATTGTCTATTGCTATCTTTGAATTATGAGAGCCGAAAATATGAAAGCTATCGCCTGATGGCATCTCTGAATCGCCAGAACCAAAAGCTTGTAAACTATTGTTCACTGGAGTTATCGAGTCAGCAGGACTAAGAGCTTGTAATGTATTGTCTGCAGAAGATGGGGCTTGAAAACTATTTTCTGTTAACTGATCAGTAGAACTAAAATTGTTATTGTCTGTTTCTACAATATGATCATCAGAACTTAACACTTTATGATCTTCATTTATTAAGGTCTTAGAATCATAACCGTAAAAGAAGCTACTGTCAGCTGCAATGGTAGAGTTGGATTTATTTTTAGATTGTAAGGTATTTTCTATTTGTATTTCTGAATGATTAATAACTCCTGAATGGGATTCATTTATTGATACTATAACTCCTGAATGGGATTCATTTATTGATACTATAAATCCATTTTCATCGCATTCTAGTAATTGATTTTTTTTTCTTAACACTTTGGAGTTTTCTTCACTTGACTTATTCAGTTCATCGTAAGTATTATCTGTGTTTGTGATGTCATGCTGATGTGACTCCTCAACTTTGCGATGGTTAAAATGATGAATTTCTGCATGCGCGCAAGACAAGTCAAGGTCAAGTAAATCATAACTGGATGGATTTAAGACATCTGAAAAGATAAGAATGAATAGAGAAAATAAATTAATGATGTCAATTGCAACTGAATAGCTATATTACCTGGAACATTTGGGTTCATGCTGACAAAGAAGTCTAAATCTAGTGAGGCTGTTTCCGATGGTGGTTCTGATCCACTTTCTGACATGAAAAATACCCAAATACCAAAATACCAAAGTGGTTACAGTAATTTTTGGTATCTTTGAGAAGAGACTTATTCAAACCATTTTAGTAATTTTAAAGACGAAAGGTTATATCTGCTAGTCACTTCCAATAATAATTATTTTTTTTAATTAATTAATTTTCTGATACCTCTACTTGTCGAACCAGATCTGACATGATGGTGCTAAACAGTAAAAGAAATGAAGTGTCCAATTTTCAACTTTATGAATAGGACTACCTTTTGGCTCTTCGCAAGTAAAGTATTTTTAGAGGGAGGTATCATTGCTTGTTCAGGAACTAATATTCCATCTATATCCTGAGAAACAGGAAATAAAAGGTGTTAAAGGTAGTTAAAACTTTCTTAGTCAACTTCACTTACAAAACTTCCAATTGATGCAGCCGGGGAGAGGGATGGACTCTTTCCAACAATTTTCAAATGCTTCGTTTTCTAGAAGACAGCCAAATGTAAACAGTAAAATAAAAGTTTGATTTAGTTTTTCAAACATAATAATAACTAAATTATAACATGGCATATATGGAACTCACCATCTTTAAGGCTTGCAACTCAATGTTGAATGCCGCAATAAGAGCAGTAAAATGTGAAGAGATAAAATAATGAGCAATCCATCGTTCATCATCCTCACTTGATAGCTCCAATTCTGTCCACAAGTTAAATTCATAACTGTAAAAAAGCATTAACTGTAAGATAACTTGTATAGAAATGACAATATGGTAGGAATAGTTCAATAATAAAGTAAGTAACAAAGAGCTTTGAGAGTCGTTCAGAACTTTGATAAATCACTGTATATTCACTGTGTGAAGGTATTTGAGAATAATAGTTGTCTAGTACAATGTTTGGGTAGCAAATGAAATTATAATTTAATTACACATGATTCAGTATGTTACAGATTTCATGCATAAGCCTGACCTGGTATTTTTTTATAGTAGAAATACTAAAGTTTTTAAAAATCTTTCAATAACAATGTTGAATCACTTACAAAAGAAAACAAAAACATATCTTAACAACAAAAACTTACTCTGAATCACTCTCTTGCGTAAGATGGCAATGTAACTCATACAAGCGCTTTTGGCTGTGATTTGTAAGAAAAGGAAACGAAGACTTCAATTGGTTGAATGACTGCAAAACTACTGCCTTTAAAAAATAAGAAATCTTAGAATTAGAAATGAGTGAGCCTTTCGTAGAGGAAATTTATACTAAATTAGATGCATTTTTTAAAATCCTCATGTAATAAAAATAATAATGTGAAATAAAAACAAGTGTATTTAAATAAATGAATTGAACTCTCATGCAGCAACAATGAAATCAATCAATACCAATAATAAAAAATAAAACTTAAAGCAAATAAAATTTGTAATATAGTAGTAAGTAGTAAGATAATTTGACATAAAAAGTAACCTGTTTTGAGTGTTTCACTCCCTTTGTTAATCTTGATGTATTAAAATCATAAATCAGATTTTCTTTGTTGATGGAATTAGGTAAGGTTACGCCACCTGAAACTTGACCTTGGTTTGGGAAGGAACCGCAAAATCTCTCTTTATTATTTGATATCAATTTTAAGCTTTCAGTCTGTTGAAATGCATCAAAGTTACCAAAATCATCATCATAATCACCACTACTGTCCGTTAACTCCTTCATATTGTTAACAGCTTTACTCTCACTAATCAAACCAGAAAATTCTTCAAATTCATTGCTTTCACCAACTACTTTGTTAATATAATTTCCATCTTTCATTTCAGAGAAATCACCAAAATCATTACTTTCATTTGACTCAACTGTTTCGTTAATAGCATTTCCATCTTTCTTCTCAGAGAAATCCCCAAAATCAAGGCTTTCCTTTGATTCAACTCTTTTTTTGATAGCATTTCCATCTTTCATCTCAGAGAAATTACCAAAATTAAGGCTTTCCTTTGATTCAACTGTTTCATTGATAGCATTTCCATCTTTCATTTCAGAGAAATCACCAAAATCATTACTTTCATTTGATTCAACTCTTTTTTTGATAACATTTCCATCTTTCTTCTCAGAGAAATCCCCAAAATCAAGGCTTTCCTTTGGTTCAACTGTTTCGTTGATAGTATTTCCATCTTTCATTTCAGAGAAATCACCAAAATCATTACTTTCATTTGATTCAACTCTTTTTTTGATAACATTTCCATCTTTCTTCTCAGAAAAATCCCCAAAATCAAGGCTTTCCTTTGGTTCAACTGTTTTGTTGATAGCATTTCCATCTTTCATTTCAGAGAAATCACCAAAATCATTACTTTCATTTGACTCAACTGTTTCTTTGATAGCATTTCCATCTTTCATCTCAAAGAAATCCCCAAAATCAAGGCTTTCCTTTGTTTCAACTGTTTCGGTGATAGCATTTTCATCTTCCTTCTCAGAGAAATCCCCAAAATCATTACTTTCATTTGACTCAACTGTTTCGTTAATAGCATTTCCATCTTTCTTCTCAGAGAAATCCCCAAAATCAAGGCTTTCCTTTGATTCAACTCTTTTTTTGAAAGCATTTCCATCTTTCATTTCAGAGAAATCCCCAAAATCAAGGCTTTCCTTTGGTTCAACTGTTTCGTTGATAGCATTTCCATCTTTCATCTCAGAGAAATTACCAAAATTAAAGCTTTCCTTTGATTCAACTGTTTCATTGATAGCATTTCCATCTTTCATTTCAGAGAAATCCCCAAAATCAAGGCTTTCCTTTGGTTCAACTGTTTCGTTGATAGCATTTCCATCTTTCATCTCAGAGAAATCCCCAAGATCAAGGCTTTCCTTTGGTTCAACTGTTTCGTTGATAGCATTTCCATCTTTCAACTCAGAGAAATCCCTAAAATCAAGGCTTTCCTTTGGTTCAACTGTTTCGTTGATAGCATTTCCATCTTTCAACTCAGAGAAATCACCAAAATCAAGGCTTTCCTTTGGTTCAACTGTTTTGTTGATAGCATTTCCATCTTTCTTCTCAGAGAAATTACCAAAATCAAGGCTTTCCTTTGGTTCAACTTTTTCGTTGATAGCATTTCCATCTTTCATTTCAGAGAAATCCCCAAAATCAAGGCTTTCCTTTGGTTCAACTGTTTCGTTGATAGCATTTCCATCTTTCAACTCAGAGAAATCACCAAAATCATTACTTTCATTTGACTCAACTGTTTCGTTGATAGCATTTCCATCTTTCATTTCAGAGAAATCACCAAAATCATCACTTTCATTTGACTCAACTGTTTTTTTGATAGCATTTCCATCTTCCTTCTCAGAGAAATCCCCAAAATCAAGGCTTTCCTTTGATTCAACTCTTTTTTTGATAGCATTTCCATCTTTCATTTCAGAGAAATCCCCAAAATCAAGGCTTTCCTTTGGTTCAACTGTTTCGTTGATAGCATTTCCATCTTTCATTTCAGAGAAATTACCAAAATTAAGGCTTTCCTTTGATTCAACTGTTTCATTGATAGCATTTCCATCTTTCATTTCAGAGAAATCACCAAAATCAAGGATTTCCTTTGATTCAACTGTTTCGTTGATAGCATTTCCATCTTTCATTTCAGAGAAATGGCCAAAAGCGGAGCTTTCAAGGAAATCATTACCACTTTTTAATTCAACATTAAAACTTTCATTGGTACTAAGTGATCTTGAACAGTTTAAATTACCAAATTCGGAATTACTTGAAGGGGAATTAATAATTTGATCAAAATTCTCACTTTTAACAAATGATTCAACAACATCGTTTTTATAAAATAATCCAATACAACTCTTCGAATTGAACATCTCATTTTTACTCTTTTGAACAGATTCTACTAGTTGGTTTGAATATATTTCAACAGAATTGGCTGTTTGGTCAAGTTTTTTATGCTCATAAACTGCATTATTGCCACTTTCCGGAAATCTCGAACATTGATTATCATGACTGTAATCAGTTTTGATATTTTTAAAACTTCCAGTAACAGTGTTATCATCATCATCCCATGGTGGAGGCTCGTTCTCAAAGATAGGGGGATAAAATGAGCCTGAATAACCATACATTGCTTTATTTTCATCCATGTGTGTACTGAATTTAAATGCAAAAAAATTAACACAAGATATTGATGTCACCATTAATTAAAAAATGAAACAATTATGAATTTCTAGTTAATTTAGCAGTTTCATTTCAGCACTTTTGAATTTAAATTTTAATATTAGTAGTATATGTATATCTCAATATATAAAAGAATAACTTGTGTGTGAGTGAGTAAGTGTATGCTCTATAGACTCAAAAACCACTGCACAGATTTCTTTGGAAATTGCTCTGCAGATTAATAACACAGAGCAGGTTTTCGCAAACACAAATTTTTAACATTCTAAAGTGTTTCAAAGAATACTAAATAAATAAATGAAAGGTGGTCCGCGCGGCGCCGGCAAAGTTCAGAACTTCTAATTCATTCTTCTGTTATTGATTTCGTAATTTTACAATTCAAATTACCCTGCACGGCGGGTACTATCAGCTAGTATCTATATAAGAATTTTCTGCCTTACATGCTTCACACTTTACTTACCATTACGATTAAAGAAAATCCCACTATTATGCAAAACAGTGGATGACCAAGTAAGGCACAATTTGATTGATTGAAGAAAGCTTGTTTTGATGATTACGAACAACGAAAATCTAATTTGTGGACTAATCATTATATACAAAAAATTATTTTGCCTACCTTTCCTAATTATAATTTATGAGTTAGTATTAAATAATGAAAGAAAATCTTTAAAACCAATAAAACAACTTTTACTAACATAGTAAGAAGTATGATATTGTGATTAAAACGCACTCAAAAATGGGTCAATGAAACTAATCAGTATAAGTAAACTTTAAGGGAAAATTAAAGCAGAGCAAAAATATTTGAAACCAAAAAATGAATTTTAGAGGTTTAAATATACAAATAAGTAGACACACATATATGTATTTATATACAAACACAAGAAGGCAAGTCAACACAGTTATTGTCTATTAAGTGGTTGTTCATATGGATAAAATAGTCCCCGGTGATAGTGCAAAGTTAAAAAACATTACAATATAAAAAATGGCAGGTAGCATAGGTAAATCACAATGAAAAATATCAACGAATCGACGAAAAGAATTACTTCTGATGGGATTGGTTTCGTTAATTTTCCATATAGTACTATTCCCTACAATTTAACTAGTGAGGAGATAAGTGAGCAGCTAAGTTTAAGTTAGCTACAATTAATCTGAGTAAATATATTTTGTGCACAGCAACCATATGTGAAATTCTGTATCTGCAGGAATGTCTCGCTTACAGAGGAAATTTCATTTATAATGAACAGCCCCGAAGTGATGCCGGGTACAATTTGCATAGGTTTGCTAGTAATGAAAATCTGTTTTTTTCTAGTAAACAGCTTAAATATTTTAAAACAAACAATTTTGAATCCTTTCTGATGAGCATTTTGTGACTACAAGCAAATTACCTGCTGCTATATTATATAAGTATTATATAAGTTTGAAAGTTGCTATTGGTACATTGTCCTAAACACAGCACTTAACTCAAGATGACTTTTTTATAAATTATTTCAGATTTCAGAAATGGTTCGAAACTCTTTTATTAGCGGAATATGCTCCAATTACATTTGTCACCGCATTCATGAGAATGTTGAACTGTCATTAGACCAAGCATGTAAAAAACCCTGTACTCTGCAATCGCCATGAAGAACTCAGGCTTATCTCCAGGGCACAAGCCGCCATCCCCCTTCACTTGTCGCAGTAGTTCCTGGGATTAAACCGCAAAACAAAAAATCAGAGATTTTAGCAGCAATACCGAATCAACGTTCAGTAAAGAAATAGTGTTACTTTTGGAACTTTTGGCGGTACTTTACATGAAAACCAGAAAGCATGTCCAGCCCTTGATGATTGTGGTGATGTTTGTCACAACCGCTCTAAAAATGACATTATTTACGAGTATTTCAGTGTAAAAAGAAACAAACTAATCTAAATGCTGTCTATAAACCAAGTCTATGTGCGATTATAGCAGCGTGTCCATCCAGCCTTAGTAGTCACACATTGTTGCCAGTAGTTGTGAATGACATAGAATTAACTGCACTTATTGATTCAAGCAGTTCGGACAGTTTTATTAGTGAAGATGCTTTTAAAAGACTATGGTACGACTATGGTTGAACTCAGACTTTCAAGAAAAAAAATATTATGACCCTCAAATCAAATCAAATCAAATGTTTTTGAAACCAAACACAAACACAATAACACAATTTAAATAATTCAAGGGACAAATATAAACATAACAATTAAATATTTCATACTTTTTTACAATATGCTAAATGAACTATATAGAATGAAAAAAGAAATATATATTTTAAAAAGTGATTATTGTGAATGGCTGGTGTCATTCAATAGAAAACTAGGCAAAGGAATGACACCATTGTTTGAGTTGAAAAATTTATGATTATTAAAAAGTATGAGAGAGTAATAAGAATGCTTCCGTCCGTGTAAATATAGAAAAAATTTAATTTGTATAATATACTCGTAGTTTCACTAACTTATTTCAACTCTAAATTAATTCTGATTGGCTACTTTAAGTCACATGTTTTTTTTTTGTTTTCACTTTCAAAGAGGTTCTGAAAACATTTTTTAGCTGTTTGAACTTAGAAAACTCCCGAGTACAGTTTGATTAGCGGGGAAATTAGAAAATTTGGAAAACAGAAAAAAGACACTTATGTCTATTCTTAAAGCCTGGATTTATCTGGAAAACTTAGTTCTTTGATGTCGTACATATTGTAATCACAAACAACGCATTTTGGTAAATATTTGAAACGTATAAGAAATAAATAGTCAAATGAAATTTAATATAAATTATCTCTTTTGCTCATGATTGTGGCCAGACACGTGCAACAAAATCAAAACAATCATCTAAATGCAATGAAGCTACACTGCAATGAAATCTATTCTAAAACGCATACGAGTATACTCGTACTTCGGCATTGAAGAAAATTTTTTTTCTCTTAAATTTTCTCTTAGATTTCTTTTAAATAGGGATTTTTTTGTTGTCCCCATATTGATGAATCATATGTAAGATGCGAAGAAAAAATGGCGTAGTAGATTGATATTACAGGCCTGTCTGTAAGAATTTCGTCTGGAGCGCGACCCGTCATGCGCGTCAACTCATCGAGGCGCGCTATTTATTTTCCCCTTTCAGATTCCCAAGGTGCGTGATTTTTATTATTTTTCGAGTTCAGGCGCGTGATTATTAATTTTATTAACTGTTCTAGCCAAGTTGACTTCATGATTGTTTAACATAGACATACCTTACTGTCTGTCTATATAGTAAACTTTTGTCATTATTTTTTTAGTCTTAGGCCTGTAATGTGAGTTTAAAGACCCTTCTTAAAGTCAACACAGATGCTGAGATCAAACTTTTCTTGATTTCGAATCTCGTATCGCAGTGTTCGTTACAAAACTGAATGAACAAAATAAAAATCTTTAAAAACGCACTAAAATCTATTTTCAAATCGAGACAAAAAAACTCTTTATATAGCCGGCCATTTTAACATACGCTCTGACGAATAACAATTTACCTAAAACTAGATATTTTTTAACATGCTTCTTGCTCATAACATTTTTCCTCTATTTAATCAGCCCACTCGTGTAACTAAAACGTTAGCAACCGCTATCGATAATTTAATAGTTTAGACAACGCGTGACAGCGCGCCGATTTTAAATGAAATGCACTCTTAATGCGCTCGCGTTGTTTAGTTTAAGACAGCGTATTGAATTGAATTACGAAAAAATTTGATACATAATATGTGTTACTAGGTGTTGTGGTAATAAAACCATCACGAAATTACGAGAGTTTTAATGCTATTAAATGTCACAGCACATACTTGCACGTTGCATAGCGAAATACAGCTTGAAATAAGTTGAAATACGACTGCAAAGTTTGGAAAAAGCGTGAAGTTAATAACCTTTAAAAACGGTGTTTGTTAATGTGTTTTGTTAAATTGTCTTTTCGTTGTTTTTGTAAACAAAACTAAATGTCTATTTGTGGTCTGATCTTTTTATCTTCCATCGTATGCAGCATAGTTCTTCTGCATTTGGTTGTCTCTAAGTTGAATAGAACTTTTAAAAACCTGTACCATCGCGCGTAAACATGTCTGTCGGTTCTCTTCCTTTTTTCTATCATTGACGTCACCTTTTTGGATAACAGTTAATAATTGATAACAAAATATATCAAAATGAAAATTATATTGATATAATACTTTAGAGGAAAAACTTACTTTAAAGACTTACAATGTCTAAAAAACTGTGGAAATCACGTTAATTTATTTTGCTTAGTAAGAGGAATGAGGGGCGCGATTTATTTTGCACGTCAACTCATTGAGGCGTGTGTGGAGGTGCGCGAGCGCGATCACGCGCCTTATAATGACAGGCCTGATATTAATGTATTTTTATCAACATAGCGCCGAATTATACGCAATAAGTTATTTGTTCTAATTAGTTTTTTTGACAAAATATATATATGTTTTTCCCATGTCAAATGTTCATCGAGGGTTATGCCAAGGTATTTAACTTCCTTTAATGGAGTAAGGACTTTTCCTTACTCCATCTATATAAAAACATAAAAAAACGTAGAAACATAACATTGAATGAGTCTAAATCGGCTACCTCTGTATGATTGATTGATATTCTTGGCTATCACGTTTGTCACAAAAGTATCCAACCAGATCTTGAAAGACTCTACAAGAAACTACCCATGAATCCAGCTTCTTTGCAAAGAGCTATGGGGATGTTTCCTTACCACACCAAGTGAAAATTCAACCATTATCATTGTCATTTCTGATTTTAGAAATCTACATGAACTCCAGAGCTACTAAGACAATCAACTCGTGTAAAAAGGAAACCTAAGGTATCGGTCTAACTACGAGTGACAGTTCTTTCCGAGGGGAAGATGTGATGAAATGTATATATTGACAGTCCTAATTTGCATTGTGTTGGAGGACAATAATATATTATTGAATTTCTTTATTTTAGACATTTTAGTGTAATAATGTTGGTTAAAACCTAATTACAAGGTTCGGCCTTTTTACTTTATAACATCAACTACTTTGTAAAACATGAGAAGTACGTCTTAAAAGATAACGACCTTGACTCACAGTTGATTGAAGACTTGAAGCTAGTCATTGAGCTATCACCAACACATGAGGACACTGCATGTTTGAAAATTATTTTTTTTATAGTTTTGACTTTTTATGTTCTAATATGGTTCTATTATTTCAAGAAAAATAGTTTGAAGGGAAAAAAATATTCTTTTGTTATTATTCTGGTTCCTCACACCTTGTCAAAGTGAATTATATTACACTTCTGCAGATATTACAACTATACAGGTTCAAAAATTGATTTTTATTACTGAAACATATTTTTATTTTTAAAAAACTATTTTCCTTCATAGTGCACTACAAAAAACCTTTTCTTCTAAAAATGTGTTGTATGTGACAATCCAAATTATCATTAGTTTTAAAGAGAGAAAATCACACCTTTATAAATTTTAAAAACAATTCTAAATATTTTAATATAATGGCATTTCATTACTTTGCTCAATGGTATATGATTTGTCCCATAGAGACCATTCACAAAATAAACACTTGTAAAACAACACTTATAGCTATATATAATCAAATCACAATCACCCTTATAATTAATAATGGAAAGAAACTGACCAACAACATAAAATAACCAATGAAAAGTAATGTTGGAAAAATGTTGAAAAACTTTCACTTTCTTATTGATCAGTGTGACCACCTTCTCTAACAACTATCTTTTTACTATTGGAAAATCTCCGCCCGCGGGAGCATATTAAATATATGATCTCATAAATGGAAATTATTTCATAGTATGTTATGCGTGCTAGTATATTTATAATTACATAGGGCAAAAAAATTCATTGCATCCAATCACTTTGACCGTCTGAAAAATTTTGGAAGGCTTATTTTGCGCAGGAAGTACACCCACCCCCGCCCCCCCCCCCCCTCCCCCCTGTGAAAAAGTGCCCCTTTGGTTATTAGACACTTCTCTTCATTCAATTCAATCAACACGTTCATAAATAATTATGTCGCAAAATATTGCAAAGTCCCTCCACCTCAACTAATCGTAGTTCTTTTTGCCCTCAAATGTTTTTTTCTTAATGAACATAACAGAAATCAGCGATTTTGATAAAACGTATACAGATGGTTGGGACTCCAACAACAAAAGAGAAGCTATAGGATACCTCAATACATTAACAAAATTCGAATTCATCGTTGGAATTATTACACTATACCTCCTGCTGCATCCAATTCCTCCGTCCCTCAGGCCCAACCATGGTGGATCTTCACCGTGACACTAAAACCATTTCATCTCTCTCTTAGTATTTCGAAAATGTCAGCATGTCTGTTTACTCCTTAGGGGCCATTCAATAATTACATCACGCTAAATTTGTCATTTTAGAACCATCCACCCTCCCCCCTCGTCACGCTTCGTCACGTTTTATATGAGACTCCCCTTTGCGTGACATCACGCTTGGTAGAGACCTCCCTCCAAAAAAAAAATTCCAGTATATAAACAAGACATGAAAATTTAGAGTATAGTACAAGTTGTAACTCTTTCCGGTTGGACTTTTCCCGTCTCAGTGCTTTCGGCAACTTGCAGAGATTCCTTTATTCGGCAGTATGATGTGTGGTTTTGTTTTGATTTTATACTTCCAAAATAAAGTCCACAGTGTTTGCAAATACGGTCTGCAAGACTATCCTTGGTTGAAGGGCAAAAATAATCGTATGGAATTCCCTTCGGAAATTTTGTACTTGCTTGTTTCGGTATAAGGCTAGCGTTCAATGCGATGTTTTGATATAACGATAGATATGTTGCTTCCTTATCATCTTTTGCCCATTCGATACCACAATTTTTAGAGTAAACTACTGGAACAAGAGGTGGCAAGAACCGATCTTTCATTATTTTTATGTAGACTGATTTAAACGGAGAGCAGCATGCCTCGTCGGTGCACTTCACGGTGGTATGCAGTAGGAGAGTCCGATTCGCTGGTCACTGCTTTCGAGCTACCAACGAGATTGTGTCTCCTCTCATCCTCTGGAAACCGCAGGCAATTGGTCGCAAGTCCCGAAAGCTAACCTATCCTGACGTCATTGCAAGGGACTCAGGTATTAGATTTCAAGACCTAGCGGTGGCAATGCAGGACAGAAACACCTGGCGGGATATTGTGGCTTCGATATCGACTGCGGTCGAAAGATGATGATGACTTCACGATTTGTAAAAGATATTGCGATTCCCGGACATGTTTTGTTTTCCATTCCTCTGACTTTGTGATTGAAAGTTCCGATTGTTCCTCCTTTATGAATTCAGCAACAACTGGATGACCATCAATCGCCAATTTTGACCACAATTCGGCAAGAATTTCACTCGCATATTCAAAGTTTTTACGTTCCAATTCTTCGTCAATAGTTTTGTTGTTTTTATCTAAATGGGTGCCAAAATGGTCGTGGGGCAGGATAAGACTACTCAATTCCTTGCTGAGGTTCGACATTCGTTTCTTCACTCGGTTAAAGGCACTTCTTCCAGGCGCATTTGTTGCAAGGAAGTAAGCATCAAGGTCGTGCTCGCAAAAATACTCAATGGCACAGCTAATGTTTTTTGAATACCTTGGGTTCTCATCCGGACCTCCGTCAACTGTAACGATCGTCACTTTCTTTTCTTTGAACTGTTGGTTCTGATACCTTTCAATGAATTCAGGTAAAGATTGTGCCCTGTTCATGTCTTGAAGGTGGTGGAAAGCATCATCTGGTCGAGCTTGCTCGGACATAACTTCTATCACGCCATCCATTACGATCTTGCATCAGGTGTGGGAGGTCATCAGGGAAACATCCAGTGTCTTTGCATAGCTGGTCGATGTAGTTTATTTCTGGACGACCAACTCGCGTTTTACCATGCCGTGGTGTCCACAGGAGAAGTTCACTGGCAAGTTCATGTTTCGCGCGCCAGCAATGTCCAGCAAAACGCATTCTTCGTTCAGTGAGAATTTCTGAGATTTCTGGAATAGAGTCATACAGCTCTGATTTAGTGGGATGCTGTCGCCAAGAGATATTCAAAACAACTCTCAGCATTCGAGTGTAGGTGCCATCAAGTTTTGATTTGAGAGACTTGGTGAGTGTCCATGTTGTGGCACAACACGGACTCGACTGTTGCGTGAAAGAGACTTCGCTTGATGTCATTCGAAAGCTCTGATTTCCAAACTATGTTTAATTTATTCAAGGCTGTCCAGGCTTTAGCTATACGAATTTTTATGTCTTGCTTTGTTGAGTTTATTTCACTACCAAGGTATATAAATGATTCAACAGCTTTGATCAATCCACCTGAGCTTGTTCGTATAGAACCTTGATGATTGTAAAAGATATGTTCGGTTTTCGAAGCATTTACATGAAGCCCAACATCTTTAGCCGAAACTTCAAGCAAGTGTAGGAGTTTTTCTGCATTTGAGATTGTATCAGCAGTGACTGCAAGGTCATCTGCATAGTCAATGTCGGTTAGTTTATTGGTAGGATATCTTCTTGAGAGTCTTTTCGATAGCGTGAACCCAAGATCTGCATGTCTATCAAGAGATGTTCTCAATACATAATCAAGGGTAATGACAAAAAGAAAGGGAGCTAGTGTATCTCCTTGCAACACTCCAGCCTGGATATCAAAGAAATTGGTATCTCCATCTAGCGATCTAACTAAAGATTTTGTGTTTTTGTACAGCATCATTATGGCCGCTACTGTCTCAGTTGGGATACCATAGGCTAGAAGTATCTTTTCCATTTTACCTCGATGGATCGAGTCGAATGCTTTTGAAAAATCTACGAAGAGAAGTGCGGCTTTTAATTTTTTTGCTTTAACCCCTTCAATGATCCGACGGACAGTCAGGATTTGCCCAGTTGTTGATCTATTCTTCCTGAAGCCGTTTTGGTTCTTGCGAAGGACGTTTTCAATTTCGGGTTGAATGCGGTTGAGAAGTAGTGAGTTGTAAATTTTTGCTGCTATAGAGGTGAGTGTAATTCCTCTGTAATTCTTCGGTACACCCAGGTCTCCCTTCTTTGGAAAAGGAAGTATGCATCCTTCAGTCCATTTTTCAATTATTTCCCCTTTGTACACAACATTACAAAGATCAAGAAGAATATCATTGACTTTTTGAGTTTTCCAAACTTCAGGAGGAATGTTATCCAGACCTGCTGCCTTATTATTTTTGGTTCTCTTTAAAACCTCAATCAGTTTATCTCTTTGAAAATTTCCAGTTTTAATGTCAAGAGTGTTTGGAACAATTTGCTCAACCTCAGTCTCAGATACATTTGGAGCATTTCCTAGAAGGTTTTTAAAGTGATCTTGCCATTTTTTTAATCTCTCGATTTGATTATTGGCTTTCAGCTTGGATTTGTTTGATGATTTTCTGCCGCTTATTTCATTTACAGTTTTCCAAGCGAGTGACGATTGTTTGTTGACTGCAGCATGATTGATGAGGTGTATTTTGTTTTGAATGTAATTGATCTGTTGTTGTTCATATGTATCTTTGAGTTGGATACATGCTTCATTGAATTCTCGAATAGATTTTGTGGATGGATTGGAATTTTTTACAGCCGATTTTTCTTTCAGGTTCAACCTTTCCACCTCTACATCAGTTGTTTCCCAGGGGGTGTGCTTCTTCAGTTTCGGTTTTAAAGGGATGACACTTTCAGCAGCTCTTTTATGTGCAACAACGAAGTTGTTATATGTTGTATTTGGATGTGGTGATTCAACATCTGCTTGAAGAGAACTGAATTTGTTTCTAACTGAGATGCTATATTGGGCTTGAAGATCTTTGTTTGTTGTAAGAAGAGACCAATCATATTGAGGATGATTTGAAGACTGGCTCTTATTCGCACGAATGCTAAGACGGAGAGTGCAACTCACAATTCTGTGGTCTGAAGATACACCCTCAAAAGAATTAA
This sequence comes from Candelabrum cocksii, assembly GCA_963930725.1. Lineage (NCBI taxonomy): Eukaryota > Metazoa > Cnidaria > Hydrozoa > Anthoathecata > Candelabridae > Candelabrum > Candelabrum cocksii. The sequence continues at coordinate 10,264,130 of OZ005666.1, read as the reverse complement.
AAGCTTGGCAGTTTAGGGCACTATTCTTCCATTTATGGTTGACAAAGATGTAATCTAATTGAGCTCTTGCACCATTAGCATATGTGAAGGTCCAGAGTTTAGAGTTTGATTTTCTAAATTTAGTGTTCAGACATAGGAGATTGTTTTCTTCTATGAAATCTTCTAGTAAACCGCCATTTCTATTTGAAGATGCATGGTACCCAAACTTGTGGGTCACGCTACATCCAACCTGAGCATTCATGTCTCCACCAATAATCAAGAAATTATGTTTTGGGACAAGTCTAACGAGTGAGGAGAGGCTCTGATAGAATTTCTCTACCTCTTCCTGATCGCTGGTATTTGTTGGTGAGTAGCATGAGACAATTGTGGTAGTGGGGTTTCCTTGGAAGTTCGCGATCATGATTCTTGGTTCTATTTCCTCTATGCTATTGACAGATTTCAATGCCAGTGGGCTGAGTAACATGCCTACTCCAAAAATCGTTGATCCAATTGAGTTTTTCCACGCTGAAGCTGAGACGAAAGTCCAGCCATTTCCGACATCATGATATTTGAGGTTGACGTCAGGGTGAAAGTATCGATGTTCCTGAATACAGATGACATTTATATTCAAGTTGATCGCAGATGATACAAGCTCTGGTAGTTGATTTATTGTGTTTAGTGTGCGCACATTGAAAGTGGAGATTAATGATGTCTTCTTGCACACATGAAGCTTTGTTTGATGGTGATGATGATGATCTCGTAGCTGATTTTTCGAACACTGTGCCGGGATCTGGGACACAGCAGAACGCGGACCTTGGTGACCCGCGCGACGTCCGATGCGGTATGAGTTTCTAGAGTTTGTGATAGTCATAAATGTCTTTCAGTGGCTGTATTCTCAGCTATGGTACGCCAAACCTATAGTGAGTAGCAGTGTTAGTCAACACTAACAGGTTCCCCAGATCAATTTCACAGTAGCGTGAAATTACTCTACAAAAATTGATGCAGAAGCCAAAAACAATGAGTTTATGTATTGCCACCTGCATCTGATTGGCATCATGCATTCCAATGACAGTTGATTTAAACGGTTTACTCCTGATTTAAACGGTTTATTCCTGGTTTTTATATCAGAGATTTCCTTCTCTTAGATGGGTTGCCTTCGCCATGACTTTGAGGGGCCCCATCTACCCTTACATACCTGGAGACCTACTTTTAGCCAGGGACTAGTGTTTTATGGGTATTTATCTGGTTAATGTTTTGAAAAGAGTTATAGAAACCAGGTTGCAATAGCTACAACTTTTACGACCAATTATTCCAAATTATTAACGGATGTTAACAACGTAAAGGTTTAATTGTGCCACAGTTATGTGATAATTACCAGTTTTGGTTAGTAAAGAGAAAAACCCTCTCAGAAAAATGGATAAATAAAAACATATACATAATTTGATGAAAGAAAAAGGTGTTCCAGTCTCGAACCCTATTTTTTCGGGATATGGGGCAGTCCCCTGGAGTTTCAACCCAAGCTCCCGAAAATCCCCAACAACCCGGGGAAATGGATGAAAACCAGAAAACGCAAACGCAAACGTTTTGTTTCGAGGGTTAAAAGTTTAAAAATTAAAAAAAAAAAAAACGATGTAAAAATATAAAAATATAATCAAGATAAAATTTTGCATGTAATATGTAGATGTAGGTTTCTATAGAGTGGCAGTCAAAACGATGAAATAGATGCGATTCTTACGATAGATACTGCATAAGCACGTCCGTTCGCTTCAGAAACCAGGTCTTAGGTCTTATAGGTGGAAAGCAGATGACCCAGAATGCTTTGCACTTCTAATTGCAATGCACGTAGGACCGGAATAAGTAACACCGTCATTAGTAACATCCTTACTCTTAACGACTTTCATGTCACCGCAACAACTGAAGGAATCAATTTGTGTTTGGAGCCAACAACGAAATCATGATCAGGTAAGGTTACTTGGTATTCCATGTGCATTAGTAACGGGGTTTGTTTCTTGCAGCAATGATGCGGATCGGTACTTTGGCTTTATCATCCATAGAATAAAAAATGACTTCTTCGGGTCCTAAAATAGTTGCAATCTCTTCCAAGGCCTTGATACTAGATCTTGCAAACTTCGTAGAGACATGGGCTGCATGTTTTGAATTTTGTGACTTAAAAGGTTTAACAGGAGCAGTGTGAACATGTCTTTTTCCTTCTATAGTTCTTGAGTTTTTTGGCAACAAATGAAGATAAACAGAAGAACGTTTTAATCGTAGCCTTCGTGGTTCAATGCTTCTATTAATTGGTCAAGTGATCTTACTGTTCTTATGACTTTGTTGCGTCGTCTTTCATGCGCGGCACAACCAGGTATCGCGATTCGACATATTGCTTCGATCAACTCGGTGTTATCATACTTCTGTCGGCGGCCAGATGTTGGTGTTCCTTTCCCAGTTACCTTCTTCCTTGTTGCTTCATCTAATGCATCAAGCTTTCGTTTCCGTTCATCCCTTTACTTTATGGATCGTTGTCGGCTGAGCTTCAGTCCTCTAAGCGTTTTCTATAACTTTTCCAGGGTCTCCTTACGTGTTTTGATCTCACCTCGATCATTTTCGGTTAACTGGTTGAGTTTTTTTTTCTTGTATAAAACTACCAAGATCTCATTTTCAATGTTGATTTGTTTGCACAGCTCATCCTGCTTCGGGGTGCTTTGGTTTTTTGGTTGAGAGGGTGTTTCTTCTGCTAACTGAACGTCATTATCTTTATCTGTATCATCAATAGTCAAAGTTTCATTAGCATTAGAAACAAGAGTAGAGACGGAAGCCAAAACCGGAGTTTTTGATGAACCACCTGCACCTAAAAATAAAAGGAAAAGAAGTCTATTTTACACCACGAAACACTATGTAACAGTTCTAGACAATATATAGGTTTGCAGGCTGCATACGCAAGCAGATTAGACATTTTGATTTAACAAAAATTATAGTTAAGAATAAAAATAAAATTTAATTACCTTTCTTTGAAGAGTTTTTCCAAAGCGATAGGTTGGTGCCTTTTCGAGTTGAAGCAGACTTAGTTTCACGCTTCCATGTTTTCAATTTGGAAAAGACTTGAGATTTTAACTGAGGAAAAGTTTTGAACTCCTTTCTTAAACTTTGCCATATTGGCGAACACTTTATAACGGCAACGTGCTTGTTTTCACAAGTAAATCTTTCTTTGTAAGCTGTGACCAACTCTTGATGCAGCTGTGAAGTCTTTTGACCGAACTCGTCTGAGGAACCTGAAGTTGCCATTTTACACTGCCGAGAACCGCACAACATTCAAATGTTTAAAACATAAAACAAAACTGTAACGTATTTTCAACATAGATATATATATTCGAATGTTGCAAAACATTCGAATTCAACACTAGCACTGTTTACATTTTAAGAAAGATTAAAACGGAAAACAACGTCTTTATTTTAAAAAATACAAAAAGTATTTTCTATCGAATAATTTTTTATACCGTGACGTTACGGACTTGAACTGAGAACCACCCACCCCCCTTATTTACCGTCACGTTGCATCACGAAAAACAGGAAAAACCATTCACCCGCCCCCTACCGTGACGTAATTATTGAATGGTCTCTTATGTCGTCTGAAATATTATAGCTAAGTGTCATTCTGTTTATTAGTTACTTTATATTTAGCGTGAATAAATAAGTCTATTTCAGAAAGCTTTAATAAAACAATTAATTTTTGTAAATTAGTCAATTGTCAATTGTCAAAGTCAATTGGCACGGTCAAAATTAATATGATATTAATAAGCAGCAGAACTGAAGAGGTTGAGAAAGAGCTGTTGAATGTTTGATGAATCGGAATTTCAATTCGATGAATTCGAGTTTCCAATCGATTAAGAGTTTTAATTAGAAAAGATGTATATATAGGATACAAGCTGCCCTTTTTTCTTAAATATCGACCCCATTTTTAAATTTCACCCTACGCGCCTGATAAGTATATACTTTAAATTGAAATATTAAATATGATAAAACTAATGCTTCGCAACTTCCCAATCCAAGACAACTTCATATTAACGGAGCTAGAGTTTACTGATACGTTCGAAAAGCGATACTGATACGTTCGATTTTTTTATTTTACAATAACAACTTTTGGCTCAAAATCATAAACAACTCAGGAGATGCATTTTTATAATATTTCGAATATTTATAATGTTTCGAATATAAATTTAAAGTAAAGTTAATAAATATTGCAACGTATTTGGTATTTGGTTTTGCATTTTTATCTGCTTTCGCAGTTCGTTCACCAACCTATCAACCAAACCAACCTACCAACCGTTTATATCATATATATACATATACATAGTGTTTAGGAACTATAATATTATAAAAACTAACAATGGAGCACATTGAAGATGAAGAATTCAAGCAAAGAATGAGAAACCAGGTGCATGAATACAAATAATTCATGTGGAAGTAATCCTTATTTTGTCTGTCAGTATTAACAGCTTTTTATATGCATGTAAATATATTTTCATTCGAACATGACTTTATTATTCATTCTAGTTAATGCAAAGCCAAAGTAGCTCGTTTTATCCAACCAACAGTCCAATGCCACCAAGTAACTCTACCACTGGCATCTATTATCCTTCGAACCCTTCTGTTGCCCCTGCGATGACACCCATGTCTGCACCAATGCCTACACCAATGACACCTATGTCAGCAGAAGCTTCTGGAATAGTACCACAACTGCAGTACGCAGTTTACTTCATTAAATTGTGAAATAATTTTTGCGAAATACCTGAAAGCCAATTATTTCATTAAACTCTTTCCATATGTTCCATATTTTTCCTACTGAAATTAATTGATTTTAACAATAAGCTTGAGAAATTGCATCAAGTCACAATATAATCATTGCGTTATTTATTATGATGTTAGCGTTTATGAGATTAAATGTTTTGAATTAAATTTGCTAACTAAACGCTGACTTGTCTGTTAACAATTCTTTATAAAAGCCTTTAAAATAATATTATATTTCTTATTATATCACAGGAACATTGTATCAACAGTGAATTTGAGCTGCAAGCTTGATTTAAAGAAGATTGCTTTACATGCGAGGAATGCAGAGTATAATCCGAAGGTATATACAAAAATATGATATTTCTCAACTGACTTAGATATTTGAAATTTTCTTCGCCGTAGCTTTTAAATGATTGTGAAAAATCAAACAGTACAAGAATGTTGCACGATATGAAACATGTTTTAAAGCAGTTTGGTGTATTCACTATTATAGATATATATGTCTGAAAAATGGGATATAAATACAATATATATATACAACAGAGAAAGTGGTTGTATTTATTTTTATTTTTTTCAGTCCAATCATTATAGAATAAATGGAATCAAGTCAGAAATTCAAAGATTTAGGTTCAATGTCACTTTCCTATCATGTTGGTCTTTGTAAATTGTTTATTCGTTCCAAAATGTGGACAAGAGCCATTCCATTAATATACTATTTTCAACTCTCATGTCCCTGTTGTAAGCGTTCTGCCATAAACTTGACTTAACCTTTAAGTTATCTTTTGAAATGTTTAAAATATTGTGAGAGTAATTGGTGTAATTATTCAGCGTTTCGCAGCAGTGATCATGCGAATCCGTGAGCCACGAACCACTGCTCTTATATTCAGCTCAGGGAAAATGGTTTGTACTGGAGCTAAAAGGTATTCTTTATATTTGTAACACATGTGTAACTTTAAAATTGTGGCACTCATTGATATTCTTCCTTTTTTCTTCTTCTTCTTCTATCCGTTGCTTTGATTATACTACTGCCTGTGTCCCAGACACTGGGGTAGGCAGAATATTTATTTCAGAATATTATATTATATATAGTTGGTGGGGGTAAAAAAGAACAAAATTTTGAAATTTACAGTTTAAAAAAAACTAACAACATTTTTCAAACTTTTAAATATGAAATAAGCTAGAGGAGGGCTTTTGGAAGAATGTGTTAAAAGTTGAGTAAGAATTCATTTTGGCAAGTATGAAAATCTATAAAAATTTTGGCTGGGTAAATAAAAACATATTTTCTTTACCCCAAATTTGTGTTTTTTATTACCCCATTTCTTTTTATATAAGCCCTAACTGAATTTCTCTCAACATACTTAAAAATGCAAGTTATAGCACATTGAAAATAGTTTAAGATAAGATGAAATAATGTTCTTTTAGAGGAAAAACTAACATAAACTGGGCATAAACCATAAAGTTAACAAATATATATGCGACATATATTACATCAAATATAAATTTAATCCATTTAGAGAATTTGTGTGTTTTGGAGGTAATCAAAGACCTTGACAGTTATTGAAATGCATGATTTATTTTAGTTAAGTTTGAAGAACATTCAGGTTTGATTAATCAGGAATTTAACCTTGTGATTCAGAAAAGCACTAGGCATAACAACAGAAAACAGAATAGAAAATAAAAGAGTCCTAGCACTAGAAAAATATCTAACATCATATTTTATTATTCTAGACGAAACCCTTCGCGCGCAGGACAATTTGCGACGATACATGTGCATTAGCAATATTTAAATAAAAACTTGTCAAAAAAAAATTTCTTTGGCCATCCCAGGGGCATTACAATCATACCCTGAAAATTTGGTTCCAATCGGTCCAGTTGTTTGGGCGTGATTGGCGGGCAACAAACAAACAAACAAACATACTCAGGTTTTTCCTCCATTATAGTAGGATATATCCATCAAACATAAATCTAACACTTATCAGAAATATAGAGAATTTCAGTATTTTCAGGTAAAGCAAAGTCTTTTACAGTTGTGTTGAAGTGCATGAATTATTTGAGTTAAGCTTGAAGAATGTTCAGGTTCAATAACGGTGTCTGGCATTTAGTGATTCAGAAAAATGTCAGGCTTAACAACAGAAGACACAATAGAAAACAAGAGTAGTAGCATTTGTTCTGAACAATATTAGAAAGAACTGACTTTGAATTGGTAATTGGCATTTCAAAACCTGATAGCCAGCAACTCTTCATCTCAGATGTATTCATGCCTTCTTGAAAATATTCTCAATCAAAAACAAAATTCAACTTTCCTAAATGCTCAAAACGTACACATAATTATAGTAAATAGTTATGTTTTTTATTACCACAATTTTGGTAAAGAAATGGGGTAATAAAAAACATAGCTATTTCTGTGTAGTGGGCAAGTGAAACATGAAACCATTTATACCAAGTTATAGTCTATTGATATGGTTATAAGACTGCAAAAAAGAAATTTCAAACCAAGTATACTAGCAAGCTGGGAAAGAAAGTTAAGGAATATCGTCCGGAAGTTTTTTTTTGCATTTTCCAAACATAATTACAAATGAAACTGTAACTTCATAAATAATACTCTAAATAAATTGATATTTGGCCAGAATACTCTCAATACATGTCCCTAAAGGGAAAACCAGTCAAAATCAAAACATCACAAAAACTTGATGTGTGAGAGTCATGTTTTTTTTACCCCCCATATGTCAATTTTTTTTTACCTCCACGGACTATATAAGTTTTCTATTGACCATTATCACCATTAATTGTGTTTTTATGTAAAAACAAGAACATCATATATTTATAATGCTTATTGGTTTAGCGAAGAACAATCGAGACTTGCTGCACGGAAATATGCCAGAGTCATTCAAAAACTTGGATTTCCTGTGAGCGTAATTTCAGTGATAATCTTTACCAATTTTTAATTTCTTCCTGTTTCCTTTATTCCGTCACCAGATGCAGACATGATTCTAGACCAATCTACAAAGTCAATAAAATGATGTTTAATTTGTAGCGGTTTATGCAAACTTAAAATTAGGATTTTGGTGATAAGTTTTTCTTATTCTTAGGTTTTAATTTCTGAGACATGTTTTGTAGATCAACATTTTTAATCAGTGAATTGAATAAAATAAATGTTTATATAGAGATAAAATTCAATTTCAGCAATTATTGCTGAATTACTTATACAATAATCAAGGATGAAAGAATTCCAGATTTTTTCTGAAAAAAGAAAAGAAAAAGAAAAACAGGAATTTTCTAATCGTGCTATTAGGAACTAACAAAATGTATATAAGAAAGATATTTACATAATTTATATACAACAATATATCTTAGATGTAGGTAATTTTACGCTTTAGTTGTTGTGCTTTTTTATGTACACATAATTTTTGCTTTTTGGTATAGGGTCCAAGTCCAAGTTCTGCCTGTTTTTTTCTTTTTTTATTCTTGGGAGCTTCTAACCTATTTGAGTATAAGCCAAACGACATATGCATTCTTCGGCACAAGGGGCGATTTATTGGCGATCGAAGAAAGTTGATATTATTATTATTATTATTATAAACAAATCTTTATACAGGATAATCATTCAAAAATTATGTACAATACAATATTTATATATATACAAAAATTTCTGTTCTCCCATGAGTCCTGTTAAAAGAATAAATAAAAGACAACAATATATATATATAAATAAATAAATAATAAATAAAATTTAAAAGTTGAACCATAAAACACCGGGTGCTGCCTAGTGAAATAGGAGAGAAAACGCCCAAGGTTTTTAGGTTCAACAAGAAAAAGATTAAAATAAAAGAAAAAGATTAAAAGAGATAGCCATCTATGGAACTTGAAAAACTATTTCTAGTTGTTACTTTGCGAATTGATAAAGGTAATTCATTGAATAATTTAGCACCTTTTAAATAAAAACTGTTTTGACTACATTCCAGTTTTTCTTGGCAAACGAAGGAGTTTGTTTTGGTTTCTGGTATTGTTTTTCAGAACCTCAAAATATCTTTCAAAATTTTCACAAACATCACCATTAATGCAGTCGAATACCTGCAAACAAATTTGTTTTCTTCCAATTGCCTCGATGTTGCTGGTTTTCAACTCTCTTCTACCATTTATCACTTCTGAGGCACGCATTTCAAGTTGTTTGATCTTCTCTTTCGCCGTCTTGCTCATTCCCATCGTGACAATTGAGCAGTATGCGAATAGTGGATTGCAAGGGATTTGCATTTAATAATCCGTGTTCATAAAACTTTGACGGCGTGCCTCTCTGTACTATTGTTGTGTCGCATGGGAATCATTCTCTGTGTAAGATTGGTCGACCAAATACGAAGGCAACCTGCACTGAGATTTTTCTCTAAGTAGCACAACAGTGGGTCAAGAGTTAAGGCATTAGCTATGGATAATGAAGTCATCCCTAAATTTTCATTTGGTTTAATTAAAACAATATATTAAAAACTAACCTTTTCGATCTTCATAAAACAACCAAGAAACGTACGAACAACGGATATCAGGTCGTCATGGAGTCGATGGCACATGGGTTCTTTCTGTTCGAACACCAAAACAAAAGATTTGAAAAGGGGTAGTACTGACAAGTAGAAATTCAAATGTAAGTCAGTTTTCATTCGAGTGTGGAACAGCTTCGCGACAATATGGCTTTTCCTGTCTTTTCCCTGGGGCGTTGGTGTTTTCGATTTCAAGAGTCTACGAATTTCTTTAATTTGCGACCTCGCCTGAGTTGACACACGCTAAAAGAAAGTAAATTTCAAACAAACCCTTAGATCATTAAATATATTTTTAGATTTATTCACACTACACGTTTTTATAGGCAACCTCTGACTCGACAAAGTTCCTTCACATTTTAGAGGAATTTCAGCCTCAAGGTTCCTTATAAAAGTTAAAAAGGAAGTATTTAGGTTTTCAGTCGAAGATTACTTAAATTTTTCGTGTTTTCAGCCTTTAGGGTTCCTTAGGTGTTCTTTAGAGTTCTATTGATGTTAAGAATTTTGCAGATTTCAGCAAGGTACTCACGTTGGTCAGGGCTCCAATGGAAATCTGTGTGAAAATCATCACTTAATTGTTTCGTATACTTTTCGAATGAAGCCAGAAATTTTTTCACTGCGTTGTGGGCATGATGACAGGTGTCTCCATCAATGTCAGCAAGATGAGGAGCCTTTTTTCTCAGCAACGTCTTGAATCCAGCATCCTTTCTTCGCATGTAATTAGTCGAATCAGGCAGATTAGAAATAAAGTTTTTTAATGCGATTTCATCTTTTTCTAATAACAAATCGACTTGCGAGCAAAGCTTTTTTGCATTGACAACAACAACTCTTTTCTGTATCTTAGAGCAGTACGAGACAAGAATGCTGAATACCTTTTCATTGGCATTTGACATGCATTCGTCTAGGACTCTCTAAGTTCAGCTACAATTTGGTCACGTGTAAAACTTCCAAGACCCTCTCTGAGCTTGTACGACGCCGCTGTTTGTGATACTTTTACAGATTGCAAAGTTTTGTAATCTTTCAACAGTTCTTGTGCAAATTTCAACAACTTAGGCGCTAGTGAAAACGGGAGCGAGTTATCGGCTAGAAATGAGACAAAGGAGGCCTCAGTGTGTAATGTTCGATCTTGTACTCCAACAAGTTTTGGAAGAGATTGTTGAGTCTTATTTTGGCATGCACCTTCGTCATGGACATTAGGTGCAACACCATAGGGTAGAGGACAAGGCGAAGGGTCATTTTTCTTCGAAGCGAAAAACGGGGATGGCAAAACGGTGTTTGTTTTTTGAAGTTTAACGTTTGCTAAGTGTTTATTTTTTGTAGCGAAGCGTGATTCTTAAGATCTTTTTTTCCGCTGCTTTTATAGCTCAAAAGAGCGTCACATATCTTGCAAAAAACTTTTCTTGAGATATTCACTTTTCTTATATAATCAGAAAGAAACATTTCATTTGCATTTTTTTCCTCAAGCCAGGACCAGCGAAATATATTTTTTAAGCCTTTATCAACAATTTTAACTTCATCTCTTTCTCGCCTAATAACCTTCAAACTTCAACTTCCTTCCACTGTAAAGCCATTTTTAAAATAACTAACGGTAAGTAAGTTAAGGTAACTGTAGAAAAAATAACACCTGACGCAGTGATTTTGCAAAACACAATGAATACACATGCTACAATGAGTGACACCTATTTTTTGTTCTTAACAAACACTGGTAAATATATTTTCTGTTGATCTGTTGATCATTTCATAAAAAGCTCATTAGCATAAAATGTACGCTTAGAGAGAAACTCACATTCTCATGTTATCAAACTCATACATCTAGTAACAAATAAAGCATTTTGCACCTTCCCATTTTTCAAATTTATTTAGAATCTTAAAACTATATTAACTACACATAGCGGAATACATTGGTTATTAAAAACGCGATATTTGCCATCTTTTATATATCAACTTTTATACATCATTATCATCATCATCCAGATTTAACGTCTGTTTTCCCCATGCATGAGGCTTGGACGTTTTCAAAAGATGATATTCCCCACAATTGTGTGGGTTTAATCATCTGATGGTTTATTGAAGCATATGTTTTTACAGCTGGATGCCCTTCCTAACGCCAACCCCAGTTAGAGGGAACAGTGGTGAGTTAACCCACGCAAGATACCAACTATGCATTTTAAACTCTGTGGCATAAAGGGCATGGATGCTTATGTCCATGAGGTCAAAGATGTCACATGACCCGCATACCCATTGATGATTTATTTATTGCCGTTTATCGTTTTGGGGTCGCATCATTTTTCCCAAACATCTTTATTTTAAAGCATTTATTTCGAAAGAAATCATCTCCAAAAGAAAAACACAGCGATGGAAAGAATATAAACCTGTCAATCATAGTTGGGAGTATAGTAGTTGGGGACCGTTGAGAAAAATATTCGAAATTTTTTTTTCAAGCATGTAAAGCAAAGGTTAGTAAATGAGGCTTCAATACCACTCTATTATCCTTGAATAATTGAAGAACTATTTATAATATATATCTGTAATTATTCATTCATCGTAGAATGTAATTACTTGATAACGACCACTTTCCTGAAGAAAAGAAGAGACAAAAACAATCAAGCTAAATTGTCATTATGTTATACTTGTTTGTTCAACTGAGGTCCCAACTAATATGCAAACCATCTTTAATCTTTTCTATTCTAATTCAATGTTCCATATGATTATTGTGTTATGCTTAAACTGGCATAACTAAGATGTTATGTTATGTTGGTTTGTTTTTAACGAGGCTCCCAGAACGCTAATTCAGCATTATCAAACGTGAAGTTAATGACCTTTAAAACGGATGTTTGTTTATACGTTTTATTAAATTGTTTTTTCATTGAGTTTTGTAAATAAAACTGAATATTTCATTATGTTTTGATCTTTTTTCCTCCCATCGAATGCAACATAAGTTCTTCTGCATTTGTCTGTCTCTATGTTGAATAGAAAAAACTTTTAAATAACATGTACCATCATGTGTAAGCGTGTCTGTTCTCTTCCTTTTTTCTATGATTTACATTACGTAACAAACCTTTTGAAACGGTTAATATATCGTTAAATTTTGTTAAACAAACTAAATTTCTTAATAAAGCTACAAATTGTTATATTTAAAAAATGATGAATCGATTATACTTTGAAACAAAAAACATGTTTACGTAATGTGCGATCGCGTGCATCTAAATAGACTCCTTTCACAAATACGTCACACTGTAAACACGAACATGAAATCGAGGCAACCGATGTAGTTTCATCTCTTTTCTTAAAGCCAACAACACGAATCTTATCTTATTATTTCAAAAAATTGCTTTAAAGTTAAAAAAAGAAGCTTGAAATGAGTAGAGAACACGTACCAGATGTTGCTGAAGATATACCGAAGAAGAAAAAACAATCTTTTGGACATCAATGTGCGGCTTTTGGGTGTTTTAGCTCTTTTTATAACTTTGATGGATCACGAACCGGCCTGCATTTCTTCACGTTTCCTCAGAAAAATCCCGTGAAACGTTGTTGGTGTGCCTTGATGAAAAGGGTAAAGGGCATGGATGGTTTTAAAGTGAACAGCTCAACCTGTTTGTGTGAAAAACATTTTACATCAGTTGATATAAAGCAAAACCCAAACCACTGGCGTCTTGTTCCTGGTGCTGCACCTTCTTTAAATCTTGTAGCTAGTACTGTCTCTTCAATAACTGTCAATACACGAAAGCCTCCACCAGCTCGTTTTGAAGTATTCCCCAGCTCATCCAAATCTAAGGATGCATCTGCACAATCATCAAGTTTCGAAGAAGAACTTTCTACTTTTACTTCATCCGTAACCGTATCAACGCAAACTAACTTCTGTTCTGTCAACTCCACTACCTATCTTTCGATTGATGTCCAATCTCAAAATCAAGATCTATCAGCTAACATTATCAAATTAGAAAAGCAAGTGAAACAACTGAAGTTGCAGTTAGCACAAGTCAAATTGTCTCATTTTTCTGTTGAAAAGTTGAGATCTAATGATTCAGTAACTAGTTAAAACTGGTTTTCCAAACTTTCCTACATTGATGTCAACATTTGAGTATTTTGAGCCCAAAGTCCAGCAAATGCAATATTGGCATGGTAACATGTCTTCAAGAAGCTTGGATAATCATTGCAGCAAGACTTCACATGGTCGAAAACGCTCTCTCACTCATCTGGAAGAGTTTATTCTTGCCTTGATGAGACTTAAAGTTGGTTTGTTTATTGACAATTTAGCTAATCGTTTTTGCATTTCTTCCAGTCAAGTTTCAAAGATTTTTACAACTTGGATTTGTTTTCTTTACCATGAACTCCCACTGCTTTTTAAACCCCCTTCTCAAGAGCTTGTACGACAAAACATGCCTGTTCAATTTAAAGATTTTCCAACAACAAGATTAATAATTGACTGTACTGAAGTGTTTGCAGAAGTCCCATCATCTATGAAAGCACAATCCCAAACATGGTCTGAATATAAACATCACAATACGTGGAAAGCTCTTATTGGGGGTATCACCCTCTGGATTAATTACCTTTGTCTCAAAGCTATGGTATAAGTCTGGTATGGTCTCTGATAAAGAAATAACTCTCAAGTCAGGTGTTCTAGCACTTCTTGAGGACGGTGATAATCTAATGGGAGATCGTGGTTTTGATGTGAAAGACATTCTTCCTCCTGGTGTAACCCTTAACATCCCACCTTTCAAGGGAACAAGAGCACAACTGACAGCAAAGGAAATTGAAGCAACTGCTTGTATTGCTTCTGTATGCATACATGTGGAACGTGCCATTGGAAGGGTAAAAAGTTACCATATCCTTGATGGTGTTTTGCCATTATCATTGCATACAACTGCAAACCAAATTTTTACTGTTTGTTGTCTCCTTACAAACTTTTTACCTTTTCTTGTAGACCCGAATGATAAGTAACCTGATAAATATTTGTAATCTTTTTTTGAAATAAAGTAATAATAGGGATATATATATGTATGTGTGTGCTGTGGACTAGTACGGAGTTGTATCTTTGCTAGATAGATTTGGATGTTTTCTTTATTCAAAAAAGTGTTCTGTTGACTAGAACTTTGCCGAAACATGTTCACAAAAATAAAAATAGTGTTTTATCTCTTTACATCTAAGAAAATACTCAAGAGCACTACATCGTATGTTTGTAGCAATAAATAGATAATTATATGAGTTATTCGTACTAAATTTTGCACATTTTTAAATTATTTGCCCGAATGCCACGCGCTCCCCGCGCAAAATTAAGACGTCACAAAAATAGATATAAGGTGCAATTATTACAACATTTTTTGTTTTTCTAATCTATTTTAACACCTAATCAATATCAACTACATTAGCCATATTCTTTCTCCAATTCCGCGTTTCTAATTTTGGTAAATTTAGCCTGAATAATTTTGCGTTTGTTACGATGGAGTCGTTGTTGCTTTTAAGGAATTTTCTTTCATTGGCAGAAGTTTATGGTCTTATTACGACGTTCCAGCGCATCATCGTCTGTTTCTGTTTCTACGCTTTCTTCTTCAATACGATACAAGTATTATTCGGGAAAGTCTTTGTAAGAAGTGTTTGAAATAGTTGATACACAAAAGTTTCTAAAGTATTTGATTTGGTAAAGATGTATCACAAGTTCCGAACACCACAATTTCCTCAAACCTTACCTCAAAAAATGTGTGATATTTTTAAGTATATGACTATTCTATTTTGATAGTACAGGCGTTATCAAATTACATGGAATCTCGAGCTCCTCCCCAAACGAGCGACGATATCCGGTTTCTCGCAATCCAACTTGATTGATTTCCGCCCCCAGGTCCAAAAAAACGATGAATCGTAATTTTCGATAATTCAATCAATGGTTAAATGTTTGACAATTCTACCTTTTTACTGGAAGGTTATAAGCTTGCTTTCCATGTGCCCGTAAGACAAAATTTGATCAAATGCTCATTGAACGACGCCCACGGTCCGTTGCGAGGTAAATAAATACGCGTACGCCAAAATTTGTACAAACAACCTATAAGGGGTCATTCAAATAGTACGTTCGTCCGGAGAAGGGGTCAGCGAAAAAATGAACAATATTTAGCAGAGGGGGGGAGGGGGGTGCGCACCGAAAACAAACGTTCGTTTTACTAATTTCTTACAGAATCAACAACCGAGTGTAAAAGCATTCTTTTAAAGTACAGTGCGCCATGTCAATCGAATTTGACCGAAGGAGCGCTGCAATGCATGACATTATGCATCGAATACGATTGACATGGCGCGCTGTCAAGTTCGAAGACCTTGAAACCAACGTGCCATCGAAGCCCCCTCGTCCAGTGAACAAAGATGATCCAGCGGAAGAAGTATCAGCAGAAGATTCCGCCAGTGACAATGACAACAGAATGGACATTTATGATGATAACGAAATGCCCGTCATCATGAGATTCTACAATCTCCATTTGCCGAAGAAGAACAGGACCTTGTTTGATTGATGATTTGTTTGTTTGATTCAACATTTTATGTACCACAACAAAAGGCTTTCTTTGTTGGTATTTCCCTGACACCAGATAATTCCAGAAAGTAGGGGGGGAGGGGCGTTCGTCTGGAGAAGGGGTCAGCGTAAAATGAACAATATTTAGCAGGGGGGGGGGGGGGGGGGGTGAAAACGTGAATGCACTATTTGAATGACCCCTAATGAAAACTTACTACTAGTTAAACAAAATTAGTAAACATTAAGTATATAACATGTATATACCAATACTATATATAATATATCTATACAGTATATACACAATAATAATACAAATAAAAGTTTACACATATACCAATACGGTAGAACATAATTCATGTTTCATATAGTAAAGTTTTTCCAAACACCATGCAAATATAACTTAAATCCATATTTCACTCACTTAGTGAAAAATTCAGGAAGAATTGCTTTGCGGTAAAAAAATTGAAGCCTTGGAAGCATGTTATTTAGCACAAACTATTCATCATATAGTATTGATTCTACAAACAATGACTCACTACCACCAAACCAAACAACAAATTTAATGCGTCTCAAGTTAGCATGAAACATTTGGCCTTGAACTTGAAAGTAGTATTGATGCTTGCGTTTAAGCCTGACAGTGCCATCATAATTTTCCACGAAGAACCGCTTATCTTTAGGTGCTTCTTGAAGAGAGCTGTTGAACTTGGAGAACTGACATTTTATTTCCAAGCCCCATCTCTCATTGTTGCAAAAAACTATGCCATCTAAAGATGCGCCAAGATAAGGAAAAGAAGAAGATAAGTGCAGGCCAGTTTCAGAAACAATAACATTGAGGCCATGCTCTTTCATGAAAATAGTATAGAGCTCAATGACATGTCCTTCAAATCTCTTGCCATGGCTAGTTGCTAATGTTGAAAACGACTTGTAAAACATTGAATTGATTTTGGAAGAGGGCTCAACAGTGTTTACAGCAGCAGTGTAGAAGTTGGAGGCTGTGAGTCGATAAAGGCGATACTTCATCCAATTGCTATTAGAAGACTGACCACGGGTCACCTTCTCAATGTGAGAAATTTCTTGGGCAGACAGAGATAGGTTGTCACGATTAATTTCAATCATATCTCTAAAGGATGGTTTTGAAATGTCATAGCATTCAGTGAACGAAACTGCTTCATTTAAAGAGAGATCTTCAATATCAGTTGTACTGCTCAAAGCACTGTCACTTGAAGATGGTTGATCAGATGTTGAAGCTGGATAAAAACCAAAGAATCCACTGTTTGGCATGAATTTAGCTAATTTAGATTTAAAAATTTTAAGGTCATTGTTATTCACAGTTCTATGGCTGTTTATACGAGGGTCAAATGTTTTACAATTTGGAACATCATAAGCATCATAATTCCTGCCAAACTTTATCTTTTTAATAATAATTTCATTGATTGGAGCTGGATTAAAGGATCGAAGGGCACAGGCATTGGGCACATTCTACGAGGATAACTTTGATGTACAAGGAACAGGTGATTCAAATTCTTGAAGACTACGTCTGTTGAAATCTTCAAGGGCAAAGAGAACACCGCCAACATGGTTGCAGTTTCCAAAGCCACCAAGGCCAATGCCAGCAGGGCAAGAACAGGCAGCAGAGCAAACATCGGCAGAATGATTGGAAAGCTTCACCGTTACTTTATATAACACTTTTCTCATCGATGCCTTGACACGAACATTGAAGAATGTGAATTTCTCATCTTTAGCTACATCAATCCTTTTAATAAAGCCTTCAAAGAAAAACTGAAATGCTCTCAATTTCTTGTAGGCAGTACTCTTAAGAAGGATGTGCTTGAATTTTGAATAACCAAATATTCATAAAGCTGCAGAAAATTAAAAGTCAGTGTGTCACGCAGGTCAGATGTCCAAGGAAGATGCTTGCACTGATTATACATGGCCTCAAAGGTAAAATCTTCTTCGTGACAAAGTAAGGACTCTTCTGAAATGTTTCTGGATGAAGAATTGGAGTTCTTTGCGTGGCAAAATACAGCATATGTGCGAAGAATAAGATCTTCTAAACAATCAACCATCTTTTCTCTGGGTAGAAAAGATTTGAATGCATACATTCAAATAGGTTATAAGGAGATCAAATAAGATAAATATAAAATCGTTTGTTTGTTCTTCAAGTAAAAGCCGAAGCGATTAGCGACGACTACATCGGTTGCCTCGATTTCACGTTCGTGTTTCACAGTGTGACGTAATTGTGAAAGGGGTCTATTCCAGGCCTGATATGTATGAATGTGTGCTATCCAAAATACTAAAACAATTCTTTATTGATAGATATGTTAGTTAAGAAAAATTAAGAAACGTTAAGAGTGTAAGAAACATTACAGTTAAAACAAACATATATATAGACAACACATGATTTTGTATTCTTAGGGAGTCGATCTTTGCTTGGAAGGAATTGTTTAAGTTGTATTTAATTGATGTACAGCCAACACTGATTTCAACAAATATACACAACTTTTTTGAGAGATTCAAATATTTAAAATTTGTTGTGTACTGATTCTTTTGGAGTATGGAGAAACCAGACCATGTATTGTTAATTTTGCCCTAAGCCCTAATGTCAATCAATGTTTTTTAAAACATTTAATTCATCAAAGTCTGTATGAAAATGAAGTGAAACTATAATAGTTTGTCAGTGAACCAATCTAAACGTCTTTCCTAAATATGTCTGGACAAGTTTTCTGTGTTGCTTGTTCGAACATCAAGAAAAGGCAGTGTTCCATTTTCTTTGTGTTCAAGTAAACTTTACTTTATGTTGGAGAAACTTTGCTATATTTGTTTGATGAAAAGAATTGGGAAATATCATCAACATCATATCTTTTCTAAACCAAAGGTTAATTTTATTACAGTAATTATTAATTACTTCCATTGTCACCCATAATTTTTTTTACAAAAATCAGAGCTAATTAAGACCCCATTGTTAAATATTTTGTCTGCAGCCAGTTCTATATTTTCGTTGAGGGGAATATTGGTAAAACGGCTTTCTACATCAAAAGAAATCGTATAAAACCCTGCAAGTTTTTGTTTTGTTTCAATTTTTGGTACAATTTTGGCAAACCATAAAGTCTGGCAAATTTAGAACCTTTTGGCGAAAGTTTTTTGTACCACTTAGATGTAAAAACCAATTTGTTTTACCAATTTCCTTACAATCTTTGAAATTGGCTATCTCTTGAAACAGTGAGATCCTTTTTTAATCTTGTGAACTTGCCAATGAGTGTCATTTATAATTTTATAAATTGCACCAATATAGCTCTTGAACATTTTTGGTTATAACAACCACATTCCTTTGTCTGGTTTCAGAGTTATGTTTTTGGTTCCTTTTTGCTTTTTCAAAGTATTCTTGGACAGGTTAATTGTAAAAATATGCATTCACCATAGGTGACATTTCAGCTTTTAAAACATGGTTTTCTGTAAGTTCCCTCAACTTTTTCTCCTGAGTCTTAATACATTTTGTAACATATTTATTTACATTTCTCTTGAATCAAGTGCATTTGTCGATTATTCATTGAACTGGTTTCACTGATTGGAAGTGTAGACAGGGATATGCGGAACATGTCTCAGAATGAAAGCCTGTTTTTCTGAAAATTATTATTTTTATATTGTATCTAAAAAGGTTATCATTCATTATGAAGAAATTTTAATGGGATAAAACATGAGAGATAAATTTGATTTGTGATTTTTTACCAATCACGTTACCAATCATAATCATTTGATTATTAAGATGTTTAATCTTGTTCAAATATTTCCAGGCTAAGTTTGTTGACTTTAAAATCCAAAATATTGTTGGGAGTTGCGATGTAAAGTTTCCAATTCGACTTGAAGGGTTAGTGCTGGCTCACAATCAGTTTTGCAGGTATAACTGTCATTGAAATTGCTATGTTAATATGGAATGCAGAAAAAGCTGTTTATCATTTTCAATAATAGACAAGTTTTTCATATTTTATATTTCTGATTACATTCTTAAAATTCACTTTTTATTTGCTCTTTATAAATTTTTTAAAAGATTTGATTAGCTATTATATAATGATGTTCATCATAAGGTGATTATTTTGTTATAATGTTAGTTTTTAACGTAATATTTGTTTATATTGTTAGTTATCAATTGCACCATTACCAGACACATTTATGTTTTAGTTACGAACCGGAGCTGTTCCCTGGGTTGATATACCGCATGGTCAAACCAAAAATCGTCCTTTTAATCTTTGTCTCCGGTAAAGTTGTGTTGACTGGCGCCAAGGTTCGCTCAGAGATTTACGATGCATTTGAAAGTATATATCCGATTCTTCGAGGATTCAGAAAGACTTGATTGTGTTGTGTTTTTGTAATATTTCTGTCGATGCTCATTTAGTGGTCATATTGATTGAGAAGAGGGAGCTACTCTTGCCAAAGCTTTGTACATTTGTACTGCTATATGTTTTAACAAAATAAATCTTTAAAATAGATAAATTGGATTTTGTTTTGATGGAGATAGGTGCAGGTGACCTTTGTTCTAAGAATATATCATATTGAATTTGAGGAATGAGAAAATAACATAAAACATGAAGTAAATGAATTTATTATGTTAATGTCTCTTTTGCGTTACAGTTGATAAATAAAAATGGAGTTTGCAAACACAGAAGGAAAGGATACCATTAAACCGCACCCTAAAGCCAGTATTTTCCGTCAGTTTATCTATCGTCTCGTTGATACAAAGATATTTGGTGCAATGATTCTCTGCATCATTTTGTTAAACACTGCCATTTTGATCATTGAAACCTCTGAAGAAATAAGCGTAAAAGGAGGTAAAGAGTTGTTGGGTTCTTCGACTAATGCAGTGTTTTTAATTGGGTCATTTTGTTTTTGACATAATTCTTTCTGAATCGTTAAATTTTCATATGATTGTTCTTATTCTCTTGAGAAACATTTGAAGGTTTGAATTATTCTAAATAAACTCTTTGACATCTGTAGATAAACATTTATATGATACATAAATATTAAATTTAAAGTCAGTAATATTATTATTACATATTATTGTTAACTTTCATTTTTTTTAGGTTGGTATTTTTCAGTATTGGATAATGTTTTTCTAGCTATTTACATCATGGAGTTAATACTTAAATTGTACGCACTTGGGTGGTTGTATTTCAAATCTGGTTGGAATATTATGGGTGAGACGTTTTATTTCTCTATAGGTATGCTTTTCATCATTTGCAAATACACAAGAATGTAAAAGTCTATTTTGAATCAATGAAAGTTACCTTAAACATTTGTAGTAGTATTTAAAGTTGTGTTTTGTCATCATAGTAATAAAGATGTTTGTCTGCTAACTCATAGACCAATGGGCCGGATTTAATGAATGTTTGGCAGTATTGCTAGCGCTGTAATAAAACCTGTAAATTCATTATATAAATTATCTTTCATTGAGTTACTACATAAATTATCTTTGTTTTAACCTTTTTATTCCATTTCATATCATTAGATTTCATCATTGTTGTGTGTACAACAGCTGATTTCCTCCTTCCACTCATTATGTCTTCCTTTGGATCATTTGATATTGCTGCCATATTTCGGCTGCTCAAAATGTTTAAAGCCATCAAAGCCTTACGAGCACTGAGAGTGTTACGAACCATCAGGTAAACAACAAACACCATAAGATTCACTTTAACTCAAAGTAAAAGCAATTAAATCAAATGATAATTAAACGAAATTAAATAAATCTTATTCAATACTATTATTATTGTAATTTCCTTTTTTAAAACTGCGGTGTTTATTAAATTCGTCGACATCAGTGTTCATTAGAGGCAAGATTTATCTGTTTTTAAGTGTTTGTAATAAATGCCACTCTTTCAGGTTCAGCATTTATAAGAGAGCGGCATTTAATAGAGGGAGGTGTTTATTTTGCCCATTATTGAAAAAAGTGCCAAGTTTATTAGAGGGCAAAATTTGTCAGAGGAAATACAGTAATTGGTAAATATATTTTTTTCATTAAAAATGAGGAAAATCTTCTGTTTTATTATGTTTTAGATTTTTGAAGAATCTTCAAGTAATAATGACAACTGTTCTTCAATCGTTTCGTGCACTCAGCACTATTGTCATGTTGCAAGGCCTCTTCCTATGTATCTTTTCCAACGTCAACTGATGGGACTTCAGACGTTTGGTATAATGGTTGTCCTTTTCTCTTTCAAACAAAAATCATTGCAAAATAAAGTATTCCTCTGAACCTTAGAAATGAAGGTGGATCCGGTCAACAGCTATTCTTCAGTTTTATTATGTTTTTTAACCCCAACTTATATTTAAGCAATCATATCTAAAATGTGTGCAACAATTTACAACAATTATTATATTCATTCAAATTTATCTCAGAAATAAACTTACAATCATCAGGTCTAACTGATTAGAATAATATAAATTTATTTCTTTGTGTTATGATGTCATTTTTTTCGTTTGATGATTCTATCCATTGAACTTTGTTTCTTCAAGGCAGTCAGCAGTCATAATGACATTTGCTGGAATACAATTTTTCTCTCGTAACTCTTAACCCACTGAGTAGCCATTGTCTATGACTGAGAAATAATAATAACTGTGGTGTGATTAGTAGGGCAAGTTTTTATTGACCTAACAATCTAAAAAAATTGACTTTAAAATTCAGAAAAATTGACTTTATTGACCTAACGAAAATTTGACTGAGTGAACCATTGTTTCTTGTGTTTTATACTTTATTGTCAGAAAATTTCGCGGGAATTTAATTTTGCGAATGGACAAAATTCAACATTTTAGTTTGTTTATTAACCATATTTTGTTGTTCTTCACACTTTTAAAACGTGTTGTATATAATACTAACATAACTCTAAAGAAATACTAACTATATTTTTCATGATATCTAATGTTCAATGTCTTCAAAAATATCGAAAACGTTACGATGATCATCTTCCGGCGCATAAATATCTTAAAATAATAAAATACAACCATGGACCATGTCACATCACTTTTTTACTCTATAGCCTACAATAATAGGCTACCACCTGTCAAGGAGCTCTCATAATCCACACTATACACTAGCATAAATAGAGTTAACACAGATTGAGATTATGTTGAACAAGATGTTGTTGAAATATCAGTTTTTCTCAGCATTTAAAAGAAATTGACTTTATTGACCTAAAATTGAAAAATTGACCTAACGATAAAAAATTGACTTTTTATTGACCTATCAAATTAAGATTTTGAAACTTACTCCATGTGCCCAGAACTCTTACTTAAACCCACGCCGCAATAACTTAATAACAAAAAATTGACTTTATTGACTTTACTTACCCTAGTGATTAGCCACACCTTTCTGTGACCAATAATCATTGCATGGAAATCCCGAAGGAAGCTGATGAAAACTTAGTTATTTTCCTTCCCCAAAATTGCCTTAAATTGACATTCCCGCTGTCCGCACTTGTTTGTAACTTTCCAAATGTATTTCTACAGAATTTTCTAAATACCTTAATACTTGTTTTTTGTTTTAAAATTTTAATCAGCTCAGTGAAAGAGCTTACTGTTATTACATGCACGCAACATTAGCAGGGCCGTCCTGTGGGCAACCAATGAATTGGTTTTCAATAATATGTAAGGGTGATTTCTGAATCCTTAAAGTTTGCTTCTATTAGAAAAGAAATTTTATTACTTAATTTTATTTAGTAAGAAAATGTTTTTACATTTTATTAGTATTTATTATATAGATAAATAGCACTCTAAATATATAAAATAATTTAACTAGATCCATGTCAATTTCCTTTACAGTGAAGTTAGACATGTTTGCAGTCATTGGCCGAGGGCTGTTCTACAAAGTCGCTGCAAATCGTTTTGGTACAGTTGGTCGAGCTTTTTTCACTTTGTTTCAACTAATAACACTTGACGATTGGTATTATATGTACAATGATGTTGTCATTGTGAATCCAAGTAAGCTTCATCACCAACCTGATATTTTAATATTTCTGTGCTTTTTACTTGACATTATGTATTTTCAGTTCGTTTAGTATTTGTTTGAAGATAGTTTGTGTTTATTGGTAGAACAGCTGCTAGTTTGTCTTCATTGAAGGAGAGGTTCGCTCAAATAAATCTATATTTCAATTCAATTCAATTTATTTACCAAAATATCATTTACATAAAAAAAAACAACAACGAAGACCTTTATTACAAAAGGAGATCTGGTTTGATATTTTGGTGGGAGTTACTCAATAGCCTAAGGCTGAACAAGTAGTAACCCCATAATAAAACAAAATAAATAATATTCAGAATATAAGAAGAAAATACTTAATAATGTATATATATAAAATAATATATAACTATGAACAGTTAACACACCATTAAAGTTGTCCCTTGTTCGCGAGAGTCACCTTTACTAATCGAAGAAATTGTTTTCTGTTTAGATCAAAAATAGAATGATAATCTTTGCATTTAATTTGAAATAGTTTGATAATGCTTCCAATTGATTTGTTCCAATCAGTAATGCACTGGTGTTTTATGGAATATTTGCCATTTGATGAAGTTTTAAAAGGAGGTAAAAACAGTTTATCATTAGAAGCATTACGTGTTCCGTGTTGGTGGGAATTAATAGTTTTAAAGAAAAAATGACTGATTGAAAAAGGAACATATTGTTTTAGTGAATCGAAAGTAAATAATAAATTTGAAATTTTGATATGAAGTTGAAAAGGTCGAATGTTAAATTTTTTCATAGCATCAGAAGTATCAGAGCGAAAAGGTTGAAAATTTATTATTCTAACCGCAGAGCGTTGAGATGATAATAATTTATTAAATTCAATACTTCCTCTTTGACCCCAAATCAGACAACAGTAACACAAGTGAGAAGAAAATATTGCAAAATACAAATCTTTTAGAATTGATTTATTAACAAAAAATCTAACTTTAGCGAGCATACTGTTTGCTCTGTTCAGTTTCATACAAATTTCATTGATGTGAATTTTCCATGACAGGTGTTTATCAATTAATACCCCCAAATATTTTATATAATGCGATTGATACAAACGTTTGCCATTTAACACAATTTTAATTTCATCAACAAATGTCTTTTTTGGTCTCCTAAAAATCATAAATTCAGTTTTTTCTGTGTTCAAGGCAATAAGGTTTGCGTTTAACCAATCATTCAATCCTTTCAAATCAAAATTAATTTTTTTACATAACTGTTTAATTGACCTGTTAATGTATAATAAGTTTGTATCATCGGCGAAATGATGCACCGTTGAATAATTAATACAGTTTACTAAGTCGTTGATATATATCAAAAATAAAAGAGGTCCCAACACAGAACCTTGAGGCACACCGCACGTTATTTTCATCAGAGACGAATTGAAACCATTAATCGAAACAAACTGTTGATGATCTGATAAATAGGACGCAAACCAATCTTGTACAATGCCTCGTAATCCATAGTGTCGAAGCTTCTGTATTAGAATTCCATGGTGAACGGTATCAAAAGCTTTTTTGAGGTCAATAGAAACACCACATGCAAACAGATCACTATCAAGAGCTTCTCTTATTTTTTCAGTTATGCTTATTAAAGCATGATTAGTGGAGTGATTAAAAAGAAAACCAAATTGTAGTTTGTTTAAACATTTACAACGGTCCAAAAAATTATAGATACGGAAATGCATAAGTTTTTCTAATAACTTGCTTACATTAGATAGAATCGATATCGGTCTGTAATTTGTACACTCTAGTTTAGAACCATTTTTAAGTAATGGAAGAACAGATGACGTTTTTAAGATATTTGGAAAAACACCATTAGCAAAAGAGAGATTAAAAAGTTTTGAAAACACAATGGATAATTCTTCGTTTAAGTCTTTCAGGATAAAAACAGGAATGCTATTTGGCCCTGAAGCCTTTCTAGAACTCAATTTTGATATTAATAATGAAATCTCTTCTTTGTTAGTTGGTGACAAGTATATGCTATTGGGATTAGGATTATTTAAATATTTTTCAAAACATGTGTGCGAATGATGAATTTTCAATTGTATGTTTTGGCCTACAGAAATGAAATGCGAATTGAATTGTTGAGTAATCATATTTAAATCTGTAACTAAAACACCGTTATTATTTAAGCTTGTAGGAAAAGAATCATTTTTTGATTTTAAATTAATGAGTTCTCGAATACCGTTCCAAACTTGACGAAGATTTTTTGAACAATGCGAAAAGTAATTTTTATAGTACGTTTGTTTACTGTCTTTTATCAATTGTTTCAAGAGATTTCTGTATAAATTATAACGACGTTTCAGACTGAATTTTCTAGATTCATCTTTTGCTCTAATGAATTTACGATATAAATTGTTACGGACATTGATTGATTTTAATATACCACTAGTTAACCAAGGTTTTAAAGAAAGTTTAAACCTCTTAATACTGATCTTCTTGAGTGGTGCGTGATTATCTAATAAACCATTAAAATGTTTATAAAATAAATTAAAACTATTATTAACGTTTGACATATTAAGCTCCATAATTTTGTCCCAGTTGACTTTTAAGAAATCAGAAAGAAGGTTTTTCTTATCATAATCAGAAATGTTTCTGCGATAAATGTTATGCTTTCTAGAAACAAAACTCATTTTGTCTTTGAACTCAATAAAAAATTGAGGTAAGTGGTCCGAAATTGTAGATGTTAAATTTCCCGACAATATATTCTCACCATAAAAATTCGTATAGATATTGTCTATTAAGGAACTTGATTGTTGAGTAATTCTTGTAGGTAAAGTTATTTGCGGGCAAAAATTATTAGACATCATAAAGTTAAAAAACATAGAAACATCACGATTAGAATTAACGTTCATTAACTCAATGTTGAAATCCCCAATTAAAAAAATGGTTTTATTTTCAGAAAGTAATTTTGAAGTAAGAGGAAGAACAAAGTCGTTATGAAATTCATTAACAGACATACAAGGATGACAATAAATACAACCAACGATGACATTACAACTATTTTCGCAGATAACTTCAATAAAAATTGATTCCAAAAATAACCTTTTATACATTAACAGGTCATTCCTTGGTTTATAATTTAATTTTTTTGAAATATAAAGCAAAGCTCCTCCACATGAAGATTTTGTGGCAGTGTGTTCAATGACATAGTTTTCCAGTGAAATAGGAGTCGATGGTTGAACGTTAAGTTTTAATTTTGTTTCAGTTAAACCCATAATATCAAATTGGAAATCAAGTAAGCTAAGAAAAGTGCAGAATTCATCAAAATGTTTGTTTAGTGAGGATATGTTTAAATGAAATATTGAAAATGAATTACTGTCGCCATATTTTGAGGTACAAAAGTCAGTAGTGTCGTAATACTTGCAGTTAATAAGATTTGTAAAAGTATTATTTTCTTCGTCCGATGGATTTTGACCTTCTGTAATGAATTTGTTAAATTTAGAAAACAAGTTGTTTTGTTCATTCGACGGAAAAATCTTGTTAATAATTACATTTGACGAAAATAAAAACTTTAATTCATTGTTAGATATTGTACTGAAAGGAAATATTTCACATGTACACAAAATACAAAACCAATCAGAAGCATCAGATTTCAACAAGCGATAATCAATGTCATTTAGTTCATTACACTTTTTATGAACCCATGAGTTACAAATATCACATTGTAAGGCGTGATTGTGATTTTTAACTGTTTTGATACAAACATTGCATAAAAATCTTTCCATTTGTATATTAAAGCAAAATTTTCAACGTAAGAAGAGACAATACATCGTTAATCCCGTGGTTTAATGGAATGGTTTGAAAATTAAATAATACTATCAACAAAAAATGTGTGTGATTTTGAAAGCAAAAACTTAAAACCAGACACAATAACAATTTTTCATTTCCAAAGGATAATTGGATGTCTGAAAATTTAAAAGAAAGTTGATTGCAAGCAATTCCCTAAGGGAGAAAGTAATTAAAGAAGGCGTATTTTGAAGTTGTAAAAAAAAATAAAAAAAAAAAAAATAAAAAAAATCAGACTTAAAAATTTACATTAAAATATATACAATTTGTTCATTAAAACTCATCGAAAACTTTTGTCAAATCACTGATGTGATCGACCATCGCAACGTTCCCATGCTCCTTCAGTCTGTATTTGACAGAACCGCCAGAACTGCAGAAAGAATGAATCGCTTTAGTTTGCCATAAATTCTTACACTTACTGTATAAAAATTTATAATGGGGGCAGAGACTTTCGTTAATGTAAATAGGCGCTTTCTTATTGCAAACCTCTTTCAAATACTTTTTCTTCGACAGAATTTGCGAGGCCAACTTATGATTAACGAATTTAACGATTGTTATTCGTCTGTTCTTTAGTCAATGGCAAGCCTGGATTTTATCAGGTTGCACACCACAATCGATTGAATCAAATATATCGCATACCTCATCCTCAAGATCACTATCACTAACTGTGTTTGGAATTCCATGTACCTCCACACAATCACGTCTAGAATACTGCTGACAAGCAAACATTTGGCGCTCCAAAGATTCCAAACGAGACGAGACACCAACAACACCCTCGTTTTCAGCTGCGTCATGATGTTTTTCACGCATTTCGTCAACCCCGCTGTCAAGTTGAATACTTGAGATTTTAACTCATCTATCGAGTCTCGGAGCG
Organism: Candelabrum cocksii; assembly: GCA_963930725.1. Classification (NCBI taxonomy): domain Eukaryota; kingdom Metazoa; phylum Cnidaria; class Hydrozoa; order Anthoathecata; family Candelabridae; genus Candelabrum; species Candelabrum cocksii. The sequence goes on along the minus strand of OZ005666.1, from coordinate 10,235,698 downwards.
AAATGTTTACCGATTGCAAACTCAAGAATTTATCAATGATTTCATCCTTGTTTAGCTTTTTAAGTTGTTGCTTATTAAATGCCATAGTTCAGTATAACACGCGTTGAAAATTTCAAACACAAAAAATCCACCACAGGAAAAACGTTGACATTAATGCATGTCCGTTCTCATTGAATTCAGAAACGATTATGATATATTCTAAATTTTTGATTTTCTGATAAGGAATGTTATGAACACATGGTGAAAATTTCAGATCAATAATAAGATCATAAGAGGAAATATACTAAATTGTGGAATAAAAACAGATGTTTTTTGTTTATTGCGCACAAAATAAAAGCACTGGGTTTTGAGAATGTTTGTGACATCATTTCTGATTAACGTTTTGAAAGTTGTAAACAAACATCAACATTCACAAATATATAGTTGAATATGTCTGGCAGAGGCGGGTCTGCATGGTATAGTGGAACTTATGTTTCTGCCCGCAACAGCCGAGGTTCGCTTCTCACTAGATACAAAAATTGTTCAAAACAAGACTTACCTTTGGGAAGTGCCTGAAAACCTACCACGGGTTAACTGAAGCCTTGTGAGGGAAATTTGGTGGACTAATGGTCGAACGGGGTACACTTGTATCCCTCAGTAGTAGCGTTTCGCTGAGTATTTAGCTACTTGAAAACATGATGTATAGTATGTCACAACATCAAAAACGCTTTGGATCAATTTTAAAAATCTTCCAGTGATTAGTTTGTGTTCATTAAAGGACCGGTTGTTAGTTTGTGTTCATTAAAGGACCGGATGCTAGTTTGTGTTCATTAAAGGATTGGTTGTTAGTTTGTGTTCATTAAAGGATCGGTTGTTAGTTTGTTTATTAATGTGTAAATATTTATTTAGACTACAGCTTCATCATTATCTACTTAGTTGTGTATATAGTACTGGAGAACTTCATCTTTCTGAAGTGAGTCACAAACAGTGTTGTATACTTTTCAGTCAGTAGTGAAAATCTAGTTCTTGCTATTATCACTATTGCTTTCTATGTGGTTAAATGTCACAGGAATTCTTAATAGTATTTGCTGTTGATCAATTTTAAGTTCTCAAATAATTATCTATAGTTTAACCTAAATTTGTCTTTCATCACAGACTAATGAGGCAGTGAGTTATCACTGATAATTGTTTTTGTAGACGTACACTGGAGGAAATTAGTTCAATTGTTAACAACACTATATCATGGTCTACTATACTTACAGTCATATATGTTGTCTTTTAGAGGCCAAAGCTAAGAGGCCTAGAATTTTTAGAGTCGAAAAATTAAAAATTTATAGGAAAATGCAAAATATCTATTACATGTAGTTTTTAGTGTTTACAGAAATGTTTCTTACTTCTTGATAATCATTTACTAATCCATTATGCGCACAAGACAATATTAATCTTGCTCAATAAGTGTAATTAATAAAAGATTGCGTATTTAACTTATTTGTGTACAACTTCAAATAAGAGTCTTGTGCGGTGTGTTTGATGCGTTTGTTGAGTTTTATTTTAGAAAAAGATTATGTGGAAATGAATTTATTCTTGAATAAAAAATTGTTTGTTTGGGATTATACGGATGCGTTTTTATATAAATCTCATGAATAACAGTAACCAAAGCTTTTTAAAATATTTTGTAACTTTTACAGATACATTTTTAATTTTTTAACCTAAAATCCATCTTTATTTAAAAACGCATCTACTATTTAGTATATTATGGCTCAGGTATCACCGCTAATATAAATTATTTTTATCAAACTCATTTCTGAAATGTAAGTCAAATATTTCTATTTTATAATATCTAATAGTTATGACGATATTTCGACCTTTTTTATATATGTTGAATTATTTTCATTGGTCCCTTGAATATTTTATTACTACTAAGCTATTTGATATGTCAAAAAATGTATCCCAAACTTTTTTTGGTTCTAAGAATGTATACAAGAATTCTACATATTATATCGAGTTGGCCAACTGTTAACTTGTTAATTCATATTGAGGCCCTTTTTAAATTTATTTTAGACCTGTTCTTTTCATATTGAGGCCCTGTTCTATTTATTTTAAGGTCCTGTTTTTTAATCATATATTGTGGCCCTATTCTATTCATATGTATATACAGACTCTTTTCTATTTTATATTGGGAAACAATTCTAAATATTTATCAACCTAAGAAGTTAACTTTTGGCCTATGAATTGAACATATTGAACTATAGTGGTCTGCAGGGTATACGAACAAAACCCCTTAGGACAAAACCCCTCATAATCTCTTCAACATTACAAACAACTCAGATAATGAAGTTTAAAATATTCTGTTTGCTTTGAAAATTGGTAGTTTAATTAAATGATGCTGATATCAGACCAAGTACCGGAATTTGAATATTTTCACCCCTAATACCTTATTTGGGCAAATTTGGGGCCAAAATTTAAAGTATTCTGTTTGGGCAAATAGGTGATGAAATAGATTCGTCGCTAAATACATTCGTTGCGTTATTGCCTCAGTGGGAACCAAGCCTTGAGGACAAAAATTATATCATGCCGAGGATGGCTTCTTCTTTTACATAGAAATTCAAGAAGTTTTAATGGTCAAAATTACGGAAGTTATTCGCCTTTGTATTTGCGAATTTTTTGAAAAAAAAATTCTTTTTTATGGGATTATTGCAGGTCCGAGCCAAAATGAGTAGTCTAGTGCCATACCCCCCAAAAAAAATTATGATAGTGATAATCTTCATTATTTACCGATATATTGCTAATATACTAGGGTTGGCAGCATTTCTTATACTTACAAAATGGAACTTTGGGCCCAAATTTGCCGTAAAAATGGTATTAGGGGTGAAAATATCCAAATTCTGGTACTTGGTCTGGTATCAGCATCATTTAATTAAACTACCAATTTTCAAAGCAAACAGAATATTTTAAACTTTGGACCCAAATTTGCCCAAAAAGAAGGTATAGGGGTGAAAATATCCAAATTCTGGTACTTGATTTGAAATCAGTATCATTTAATTAGTAAACTTACCAATTTTCAAAGCCAACAGAATATTTTAAAATTTGGGCCCAAAATTAATTAATTAATTATAATTATTTTTCATTGTGAAATTTTGCCGCGTATTTTCTCCAGGACTTTGTTGATGCATAGATTTTAGGTGCCTTGACTGTATAATTATTTAAAAATAAGAGGTGTTTTGTCCTACTCTATAAAAAAATGGGGGTTTTTGTCCTAAGGGGGTTTTGTCCTAAGGGGGTTTTGTCCTAGGGGGGTTTTGTCCTACACCCGTCTGCAGACACTTTTTATAAGAACACACAAATGGACTTTATTTGTATTAAACTGATACTATATGAATTTTTCCTAATATTAATTAACAATAGATGGTTTAAGATGGTAAATAAATGTGTGACACCTGATTGCCGAACGAATTACAATGCCCCGAAAAATTCTCAGGATAATGAAACTATTGGCAAAATTGGTACTTTTCTTTTTCCTTTCAATAAACCTAAATTGCTCGAAAAATGGGTACGCTTTGTAAACCGCAAAGATTGGAATCCTAGTCAAAACTCAGTCTTATGTGAAAACCATTTTGATAAAAAATACATTAATAAAGGGGGAAAAAGACAAAAGTTATAATGGGAGCTAGATCCTTACCCAACAATATATTCGGAAAAACTTTTGGAGTGTCCTTCTGTTTTACCAACAACCCAAAGTCAGTGACCCTCGCCTAAAAAACGCATATTTCAGGAAGATCAGCTAGAGTCTTTCCGACAACAAGACATAATAGCTAGTTTCGATGAACTGAATGAAAGTCATTCTCCATCAGGGTATCAATTTAAAAAGTCATAAAACCTTGTATATATTGTTTTTTATCAATATGTTGTGTTTCTATATAATTGCTTTTTAATTAGCCACACACTAAGACTAGTTTAAAAGGGCATTTTTCTTTATTTTTAAGAAAAATATATGACCGTGAGTATAGTAGACCATGCACTATATTAATGAAGATTTTAACAATTTTTGCTACAAATCTCTGTTCAGTCAATTCATGCATGTATTTTAGTTTGTTTGTGGCGGTGTTAGTGGACAACTTCCAGCGTACGTTGACTGCATCTGAAACAAATAAGAAAGATAAACCGAAACATCGAACAGTGTTTGCTCAAGTAAATTTCATATTTTATTCTTTACCATTAAACGATAGTAAAAAAAACTTCTGTTTATCTTTTCATCAAAAGTATCATATTGTAACTACATATTGCAGAAGGAGTTGTGAAAAATGATGTATAATTTCAGTCTGTTGAAAATAATAAAAAGAGGAAGAAGTGAATAGAGATGTTTGTTATGTAACAGCTAGGAAAAGGAGTTGCATGGGGAAAGGATACTCCAACATAACAGCTTGCTATTTGTGCGTGAAGAATCATCAATGATTATATTACAATTGAGTAAAAATATACAAATTATATATGGAGGTCGAACAAGATGAAAAATAAAGATTTGCACAAATTACAACTTAGGGTTGTGCTTTGCTGATTTCAATTTGTAGATGGTCATCTACTGGCTTTAAACACCCGTATCTCTGGAACCATTGGAAATTTTAGGGTTAGGCTTATTTCCTTGAATACTATCAATGGTGAAATAACCAGGAAATTCTATTTCATTGGGTTGCATGGCTGGATGATTGACATGGAATTACCATGGTGTTAATAATGTTTTGTTTAAATATTCGTTAGTATTAATGTTTTGTTTGAATTTTCTCCTGATCAGATCGATGAAAAGATAGACAGCGCATCCCAGACATCGGCTGATATTGTTGAGGAAAAGTTTGTTCATGATTATGGTGGGATGGAGATCTTATTTCATATCTATTATAGGTTTACAAAGTTAAATTGATGAATCAATTTCTTATTTTCGTTAAATCGATGTCTTGTAAATATTCATGTTTATGGTTTTTGTTCAGGCAGTGAGACCTCGAGTGATGTCCATGAGCCAATTATAGAAGATTATTATTCCATGGATAGAGTCCCCCATAAGAGGTGGTGTGAAACATGATATTATGTGAGGTGTCTTACTTACAGCTTGCTGTGCATTTCAGAGACCGTCAATTGCTGAGTGATTACTTCTCTTTGCTGAGCACAATGGAATATAACATGCAGCAGATGCACGTTCAGCAGAAATTACTTGATGACCTCGTTGATGTTGCTATGAATGTAAGAATGATACAAAATTTGCCACGCTATGATGAAGCAATGGCATGCACGGAATTAATTATTGCAAATCAATCTCTGTATTTTTCTACTTTCTTGTACTTTAGATTCCAGATGTTCCCGAGGAAGTTGTCATGACTTAACAGAAACCTTAAAAAATTACAGTTTGCATAGTTCAGTGACAGAAAGAATTTTTCAAAAGTGTTTCACTTGTTGTTATTATTTTATTGATTATATTATGCTGAGGAGACTTTGTTTTTGATTTTAGTTTTGCTATTTAGTCAATGTTTCCATACAAGCAACCTAGAGTTTAGCATGAAGTTCATTTTTAAAAAAATAGTTTACCCTACTCGTGCAATGCTAACTATAATGCACAAGATACAATTTGATAAAGGGTCCAGATGAAGAGAGAAACGATGTTTGGCTTAAATATATTTTCTTGCAGATCGCTGTAGCTCAGTGGATAAGTTCTTTGGCTCATAAAACCGAACCACGCTGGTTCGAATCCCATCTCCAGCAAACCTGTATTTCTTGAGCAAAATGTTACGTAATGCAAGTCTAGCTTAAATAGGTTGGTTGTCTGGTTGAGCGATTTTCGTAGGCGCAAATGTCCTAAGTACACCAGGACTAACCAACAGGACACACAAGGATAACAGTATTTTATATACTGAAGTTTAAATATCCTGAATAAAAATTTGAAATAATAAGTAAGTAAAGTAAATATTTTGTAACTATAGTATTATTTTAAAATATAGTAAGTGTAAAAATAAAGATACACTGCTACCAATTTTTGTCCGGGAAATGTATATTAAGTAAGGTTAAAAACAACTAAAAATCAAAATGAAATATCTTTAAAGTTGTTAAATAAAACTATTTTAAAAAGTTATATAAAACACTCACATAATAATTTTTAAAGCTTCAAAATTGCTGTTCTTTTCTATTGTTTGAGGGTTAGTTCATTGTACAACTTTACCCCACTGTAGTAAAAAGATTTTTGTGTACATGACAGTTTTACTCTGTGTAACTACAAGGAAAAACCATTATATCTTGTAGCTTTGTTGTGTTCTAATGTTTGAAAATAATTTAAAATGTTTCTGCAAATGTTCCCATCAATACACTTATCCTTTTTTTCCCCACCAGGCATGATGCTTCAGGTATCCTTTCTTTCTTAATGACAAAGGAGAGAAAGGTGAAACTTCCAATACACAGGACTCTGTTGAGTCATAGGCACTGCCTCTCCTGTGTATTTCCTTCTAAAAAAAAAATGTATCTCTGACAATGTCAGCATGTCAATATCTCTGTGCAGTTTTAAGAGAGCTTGGATGTTTGGAAATTTATGAGCAGGCCCTGTACATTTGGCTGGAATATTTTTTATCCACGATTTATTGTGAACTGGAAAAGAATCTTCTCAGTTGGTCCAGGACATGATTCGATATCTCCACACAACAAAAGCAATACTAAGAGTAATCCTTCAAGTTTCGTGGCAACATAATGTCTGTCTTGTTTGACAATTTTCATAAATTGGTGAAACTTTATTTGGAGTGATGGTTAAACTTATTCTGTCTGAAGTAACAAAGTAAGGCTGCGTAGGTTGTAGAATCACAATCAAAGTTGATGTAAGCTCAATTAATTTTTTTACTCAATTATTTATTTATTTGTTATTCCAGTAAAAACCATACAATAAATCACAATATACATAAATGATGTTCTTTTGTCATGAAGTCAGCCACCAGAACTATGCAATCTCTCCAATTTCCAAACTTGCCGCAACAAGAATTTAATCCGGTGAGAAACTCATTCCATTTATTTTTAATCTTATGTTGATACCTTTCTGTACTAACATTGTTTTTCAGAACTTTTTCCTTATATAGATATTTTAACCAAAATCAATTTGATTGTAACGTTTGCAACAACATTTTTATGAAAATGGAAGGAATTACAACCGTTTCTTAGGCTTTGTCGTTATTTTTAGAACTGGCATTATCAAATGCGACGGACTATGCAGGTAAAATCTTACCTTCTATTAGTTTTGTATTAAATTTTTCTTCCTATAGGAGATTGTACCTAATGTTTACTTGGGCCCATATGCAGCTGTGACGAAAGACAAGGTGCGAAACCACTTGTAGATGGTAATGTGTGAAACAAAAGTTTGTATTCCAACAAAATGTTAAAGGAAGAAGATTTAATGTTGTTAAATATACAATGAAATTAAAAAGGTTAAATGTGCTCTGAAGAACTTTTTTCCTTTATCATCTTCAGTTGACAGTGTTGCAGCAGCTTGGGGTGACGCACATTGTTTGCATCCGTCATCCTGTGGAAGCAAATCTCATCAAGCCAAACTTTTCAAATTTTATCAGGTTTGTAGTAACCCTGTCTGCTTAATAATTTCTTGTATTTCCTTTGGTGTATCACAGTGCAAGCTGATGCAGTTGAACTTCATTTTTACAGATATCTAGTATTGGACATGGTGGACAGCCCTGTGGAACCCATTATGAAGCATTTCCCGCAGGTATGTCAATCATCACTTTTTTTCTCTTGATAGCAAATTTTGGAGTTGGCGTGTCTTTCGATTTTGCTGTTATTTTATCACTTTTATCACATTTCTTTATAAAACAGAGGAAAATTTATGAGCAATTATAAGTGGTTTTGAATCAATATTTGTTGCTGACTAGTTAAAATCAATCCACTGAGACTTTTTAAATTTTGATAAAATGCACTTGACGTCAAAGTTTAATTTTCATTTTATTGTGTTTCTCTTCAATGTTCATGCCAGTGCATTAAAAAGGTCTATTTAATTATGTCAATGAAATGAAATATTGAGGGAAAGAGAGTTCAATACATTCTATTGCATAGGTGAAACAGTTCATTGATGAATGCTTGCAAGGAAATGGTAGGGTTATAAAGATTTTTAATTTAGTATATTTAAAATACCAATAATATTTTGTAATATTTCTACTAAACTTTAAATTGATTTATAGCCATCTTCTATAGGAAATGAGGCACATCACTGTAATGACACTCTCCAATTGTTGAAACAATATTTTAATGCTAATTTATTCCTTGTTTATTTAATAAATCTCCTAAAAACATGGGTTTATGCACAGTTCAGGAATATTTTTGTTGAGAACACTAACCCTTATCCATAACATGTGGGACGGGATGGGCGGGTGTTTAGGGCCCCAGCTAGGCTTGCATAATACAATGAGTTTGCAATTGCCATAACCAACAGTGGAATTTCCACGTCTGCCTGTCAAGAAATATACTATTCAACAAGTGATATGTATACAAGTAATTTGTTTGCAGGTAAAGTTGTGTTGCATGGAAATGCTGGCATATCTAGGAGGTGTGTAGCAATGACTTTAAAAGACCAGGTGACCCGAGGGATGCAATTTTGTTGCAAATAAAATTTAATTAATTACATCATATTCTGGCCATCGTAACCATGATTTATCTTCCATCTTTCGTTTAGCCCTGCTCTTCTGATTGCATATCTGATGGAGACGTATGGGTTAAACTATGCAAAAGCTTTTTGGTACATCCAAGAAAAAAGAGCTTGTATTTACCCAAACCATGGCTTTGTTAGACAGTTACAAGTAATTTTTTGAATCTGTATAATAATCTTACCGCACCTGTCACTCAGATGTGTTTTTGTGTTTCAAAACAGACACTTGCCCAATTAAAAAAATAGAAAAAGCAATTACTCACACTAAGATCAAAATTGGTGTTGCTTGAGCATTAAGCCATTATATCTATAATCTATATCTATTTCTCATGTGTTGTAATTACTTATATATATATAAATCTATATTCTTTTTTCTTCAGGAATTTGAACCAATATACCTTGCAAACTACCAACTTACTCACCAGTCCTCCTCAAAGGGTAAGCGTTCCTAAGCAATCTATGTTGTCATGGTCACACATGTAATCTGTCAAAAATACCTTGTAATAATATATACGGTATCTGAGATTTATCTGTCACCAACGAAATCCATGGGTTGCATTTTATATTATTAACATGTTAAAAGAGAGTGAACAATCATCTTGCAGACCTTCTTACAAAGTCACACTCTCACTGGTATAAAATGCTTCTTCTGCATGCTCCTCTTCATACACTCAGATCATAATTCAGATTTAATAGTTAAAATATCTGTAATCTATCTACTTCTGTTGTTTAAATTTTGTCTTGGGTTTATATTTTGGTCACTTTTTAGTTTGTCTGTTTAGTTCAGGGGTCATTCAAATAGTATGTTCGCTCAAATTTGCCAATTTTTTACTCCCCCTTGTTTATCATTGTTTTGATTAAACCCCCCTGCGAACGTTTGTTTTCACCCATACCCCCCCCCCCCCCCCCTGCTTTCTGGAATTTTCTGGTGTCAGGGAAATACCAACGAAGAAACCCTTTTGTTGTGGTACATAAAATGTTGAATCAAACAAAACAAATCATCAATCAAACAAGTTTTTCTTCTTTGGCAAATGGAGATTATAGAATCTCATGATGACGGTCATTTCGTCATCATCGTGAACATCCATTCTGTTGTCATTGTTGCTGGTTGAATTTTCTGTTGATACTTCTTCCGCTGGATCGTCTTCGTCTTCACTGGATGAGAGGGCTTCGATGGCACATTGGTTTTGAGGCCTTCGGACTCGACAGCGTGCCATGTCAATCGAATTCGACCGAAAGAGCCCTTCTACAATATTATCCCTTTCGATCTATCTTGTCAGTCGATGACAGTAAAGTTGAAGTCTGGTATATGTCCGTATATATGCAGTTGGTACTGGCCTCGTGCAGCTGCGATGATGCGCCATAAGAAATGCCTTGCATTGCAGCGCTCCTTCGGTCGAATTTGATTGACATGGCACACTGTACTTTAAAAGAAGGCTTTTAGACTTGGTTGTTGATTCTATAAGAAATTAGTAAAACAAACGTTTGTTTTAAATATTGTTTGTTTTTGTTCGCTTTTTCACTGACCACTGACCCTCTCTGCGGACGAACATACTATTTGAATGACCCCTAATTATGATTATTTTTCTCACATGAATTTCTGTCGTCAACAATGCATGTGCAAATTTCATGCTTTTTTGGGTGAACAGTTGTGTAAAACTCTTTCAAACACATGTATTTTTTGTTATTTTTCAGTGTGTTTCTTTAAAATATTTTAAAGTTTTTAACGATTTTGCGCAAAATAACTTTACATTGTTTGCGTCATCAAAACAAACTTTATTCTCCCCGATTCAACCAATCAAATCGCACTTTTTTCCCAACTAAGAGTCGAACTCAAACCATAGGGACCTCTTGTTTCTGACCTCAACACTTAGACCATCGTCCTACTGCTTTTTTACCTCTGCTGTTTTGTGTTTTATTAATTGTAGTGAGAAAGTGTGAACATTGGAAAATCTTACTTACACAAACAATATTATTATTATTATAATAATAAAGCATTGAACGAGTTTTTAAATTTAACTGAAACATGTTTAATCAATAATGTTGTGCTAGTGATAAATGTTATCTTTCATTTCAGGGGTTTTAAAACGAAGTTATGATGCCACTAAAGAATAGCAACACAGGCTAACAGGAGAGACGAAAATATGCTTTTGTAAAATATGTTTATGAATGCCCTTATCACGTACCATTGTTAACAACACGTAACTATATCAACAACATGTAACCATAACAAAAGAATACAATACATACAAAGAATATCTGTAATGCCTTAGTTAATCCTTACGTATGGCATTAATCGCATGGTGTTTCACTTTGATTGTCTGTAAATAAGAAAAAAATGTAAATTGTTCAACAAATGTTTTTCTAGTGTGTTTATCGTCTTTATATCTTTTGTTTTATTCAAAAAATAATATTCTGTGGAAGATTTTTGTTTTGTTTTTGTGACTCTTTGTTTTCCATTTAATACTTGTTTTTTTGCAATATTTTGTGATAAAATATGTTGAATTTGGTTCAGAAGGACAGTCATTTCTCAAGTTAGTTTGGAAATGTTACCAATGTTACATGGTGCTTCATGTTCTGTACAAAAGATTGCCACAAAGTGAACAATGAAATTGCTTTTGCGGTATTTCTCAAGTCTTTTTAGTTCTACTTCAGTGATGCCTGTTCATACATTTTATTCTGTTTACACATAGCATTGTACCTTGATTGCACTTTTTATTGCTGTTGCATCTCCTTTCGATGACAAGAAAAATATATTATACAAGTCACAATATAATGACACTAAATTTTATTTTCATATTGGGAATTGTGAGTTTTGCTCTTTTTAGTTAATACCACATTTTTTTATATTATTTCAGTTAAATAACAGTATTGCCATGGGATCAAAATGTTCCATGCCTCTGCCCAATGCACCTAGCAACAATATCATGACCCTCTCAATTAAAGCCTATGATCAATTGGTGCTAATATATGGAGGTGAGTGTCTTTGTTAGAAACATGTATGAAAATTCTCTATTTGCTTGTTGTTTTTTTGTGTTATACTACAAACATTTTCTAAAGTCTTGAATCAAATTTTATAGGACTGAAAGAATCTGCTGCTAATTGTTATTCTGTTCTACAAAAGATAGTTTATGATTAAAGTTTATCGCATTTCCTCTAATAATTGCAGTGGCGTTTATGACAGAATCAAACCTTTAGGTACGGCCTTTATTAGAGCGTGGTGTTTATCCACCGATAAATATAGAGGGCGGAGTTAACATGAGATAACAAACTGACTTTAAAAGATGTCTTCTTTTCTAAGAAAAAACAAGTAATATAAGATTGTATTAAATGCTTTAATGAACACTACAAATAGTATAAATCATATTAAATAATGTCAGGTCACTGTCTCTATCAGAGTCCTCATCTATGACATGAAAGCTTTTGTAGTTTTTGCTGACATCAGCCTCAAACGTTTTAAATGGATTATTAGAAGATTGATCTTCATCCAGTACCTCCATTGCCTCTTTCAATAAAGCCGTGCCAGGCGATTTAGTTTGTTTTCTAATAAATGCCACTTGATGCGGCATTTGTTAGAGGACGGCTTTTATTACAAAAAAAATCCTCCAGAAGTGCCCCGTTTATTAGAGAAAATACGGTAAAGCCTATTTTTGGAACATTAGGTAGGGCTTCGGTTATCCTTCAAAAGTTGCATTTTTTGGAAAATTATGCTATTAGAATTTATTCACCTCAATTTTTGGTTGAAGGTCAACAAGAGCAAGAAGCTGTACGTTTAGCCATCAGTCAGAACTGGATGAAAGGCATACAGAATGAAAAGGTACTATTTCATGATAGTTCCGAACCCCCAAAAGCCTTCCGGTTCAAGTTAAGAGGAAATCCGTTTTCTGCACTGGGTGATAAATCTGAAGCTCTGGCCATGCGACGGATGGTTGCTATGATACTGCAGTCACTTAGAAACATGGGATGGCAGGTGATACAGTCAAGTGTTCAATATACATTTACATTTATTTGTATATTATTATATTATATTTATTTGGTGATAACGCAATGGTACTGGCGTTCGGCTCTTAACCGAAAGGTTCTTGCAGGCCTCTCAGTGAAGAACAAAGTGCCTACGTGACAAATCGGCTAGGCGCATTAATTGACCTACGCGATCACGTATTGTACATTTTTTAAAATCGCGTACAGCTACAGGCCTGGCATTTAGAGGCCTCCGCACGCGCCTTGATAATTTAAGGTGCGCTCTCCACCACGCCCCTAATGGTGTTTTTTTTTTTACTAATAATCACGCGTCTTAAATATATCTCTTGTAAATGAAATCTTAAAGAACTTACTTTAACTTAATTTATTTAGCCGCGTAAATATGTTTTTTTGTTTCAAGTTATGTTCGATTTATTTGTTCTTTACTATATCAATGTGTAGCTTTATTAAGAAATTTCGTTTGTTTAACGAAATTTAACGTTACCAATTATTAACCGTTTCAAGAAGTTTGACGTCAATCATAGAAAAAAGGAAGAAAACAACAGACATGTTTACACGCGGTGCTCCAGGTTGTTTAAAAGTTCCATTCAACATAGAGACAGATAAATGCAGAAGAACTATGCTGCATTCGATGGAAAAACAAAAGATCATACCACAAGGAAACATTCAGTTTCGTTTACAAAACAAAACACACTTTCACAAAACCAATAAACATGCAGTAGACTCAAGTAATTTCAAGACAACATCGTTATCATTGAGAAGTCGTCGTATTTTAATTTTTTAAAGCTGTATTTTTCTAGTGAATATATGTGCCGTGACATTTTATATCATTAAAATTTTGATATGATTGGCTCAAAAACTGTTCTCTGTTAAATATGTTTAATTTCAGGAAATTGTATTACTACGGCACAATTAATTTTAAGTGCCAGTTAGTTAACATTCTAAACGGCATTTGCATTTTGGTCTTGTTTTCACACGTGACTCCAATTGTGCATAATTAATTCACCAAATGTTTAAAGGGATTCCCAAGTGCTCAGACATGTCAAGGTGACATTCAAGTTCTACAAATAATATAAACATTTTGATAAATTAAATTGCGAATAGATATATCATTTGCCTAATATCCTTGTTTTTATTTTCAATTTTTCCTGTTTCTTCCCGCTTCGAAGCTGTCCTTGTTGTTATCTCGTTATTACGCTAGGTCCAGTTCCTTTGATTATGTATGCATCCAAATCGAGGCTGTGACGTACCAGTTTGTATTGATACAGTGTATAACTTTTAGCCATCAAAATATCAAGTGCATATCTTCATAAAAATAGTTAACTTTTATCTTCCTGTGATTAATTACACCATGAGTCACTGTTCTCCTGTTGGATGCTCAAATCATTCAAGGAAGCCTTTACCTGGGATATCATTCCATCGATTACCATCAAATCCTGTAACCGCTGAAGCATGGAAAAGGGCTATATCTCGTGAAAACCTCCCACAGACTGTTTTTCTGTGCTCGATGCATTTTACAGACGACTGTTTTGACAAATCGCACGAGTTGAGGCAAAACTTTATTCCTCACACAAAAATGCAAGCAAGTGAAAAACGTCTCACACATGCATCACATGCAATCCCAACTATTTTGTATACAGGTGTGTTGATTGGTACACAGACAATCAAAACGAGTTTTAAATACACTGCTGTTGCCTCCATATCTACCTTTCTTTGCAGAAACAAAATAAACGCCATATTGGTTACCAAATAAATATCAAACCTAAGTTAAATGATGAATGCGAAGATGTTTTGTGTTGTACAATTCTGTTGTGTTGACATTTTGCCTATTGAAAAGATTCAAGAATGTGAGAGTTGTTTGAACCGCACTGTTGTTAGTGAGAGTTGCAATTAGTCTGCATAAGAAACAGTAAGAAAAGTAAGGTTAAAAATAATTATATCGATGATTTTAACTATTTATCTACTTTAATGTCACCTTAACATGTCTGAGCACTTGGGAATCTCTTTAAAAGCAGCTGCTTCGATCATTGAAGGTATCAACAAAACAACTCTATTAAAAAATTAAATATTTCTAAAGAGAATTTTTTCTCAAACTCATTTCCATTCCCCGAGAAAGATTTTCGTATGCCGTAAAAATATTTAAAATGGTAGACGCTAACAGCGAAGAGATCACGATATTGTAATTTATATTTTAATAACATTAAAAACTTGACAAAAAGCACAAAGAAGAAAAATCTTTGTTTTTCGTTTCTGCCTACGCGATTTTTGCGTACACAAACAAAACTACCTACATGTTCACGTGCGGGTACACGATCGCGTAGGTCTCATTGAGAGGCCTGTTCTGGGTTTGAGCCCATGCTATCACAAAGTTGTTTAATGAGCAGTTATAAATAAACAATGCCGTATTTCATCTGGAATAACTGTAGCACAAATGGGAGCAATTAAATAGACTATATAAAACTCCGGGTCGAGGTCTTTATGATAATGCTGCATGAGCGTTCTGGAAGCCTCGTTAAAAAATAAACAAACACAATTGGTTTGACCATATAAATTTAAGTGTCTTGTATGTTATAAAGATAGGCTCTGCAGGATTACAATATCTCTCACATATTTTATTACTTGTACTCTCTATGATTATTCTATCCTTTATTAAAAACATTATATTCACATGGAATGACCTAAATATGTTCTTAAATGGAACATTTTCTATTTATTTTTTGACATTTCTCTGATTCATTTTAGTAAATTTAAAAGATTACTCGAATTTTAGATTAGTTATCCAAAATTTTTCCTTAAAGAAGACAATTTTCCTATCAATCTTGAATTATATTTCTTTTCCTGAATTTCAATAATACTGCAAAGTTTCTCTTTTATTCCAACAGTTGATGGTGTCAAGTGATTTGAGCAAGTACACAGATATGGCAACATGGGTGTTTTTACGGCAGGCTGTATCACAAGATACCCAGAAGTTTATGGTTATTGGTATCTCTTCTACAGATAAACTGCAGGTTAACATTGTTGCCATTTGAAAGCATTATCACATTTATTAAATAATCCATCACATCCATTGAATAACTACCACACTGATTGAATAATTAGCACACCCATTGAATAATTAGCACACCGATTGAATAATTTGCACTCTCGTTGAATAATTAGCACTTTTAGCCCCTTACATATTACAAACTACACTGCATACATGAAAAAAGTCAGAAAAATTGCAACAAAAGATTTTTTGCTGAGAAACGTCGCCCATTGGAACCAAGCTTTTTATAGGTCCTATCCACACAATCATTTTAACTCCTGGTAACATGGTAATCATGTGAATCTAACAATGAACAATTAAACTCCCAAAAGGGAATAGGTGAAGGGTGGGAGTAAGTTGTGACGATGGAGCAAAAATTATTGAAATAGTTTTCTTATTGTACATCATTTCAACTCAGGGAAATATGACACGAAAAAGACTATCCGATTTTTCAAAAGAATTCCACACCTTGGTTTTGTAAGTGAATGGCCCCAAAAATGATTATATTATTTCAGAATTGTGCAGTAAAAGCTAGTTTTATATACAAAATACTGATTTTAACTACTGCGACCATAAAGGTAAATTGAGAGAATGAAAAAGAATCGCAAAACCTGTTTGTGTGAGGATTGTCATAGGGAATACTATATACATTGGCTACTGTTGCTACAAAAGATTTCAACAGTAAAAAACGTTCTACTAAAACCGTACGTTGACTTTTCAAAAAATGTCTCCGATTTAAGGAAATCATCATCATCATCATCTTGCGGCCTCAGCCGAGATAGAATTCACTACACCTGCCCAGTATACCTTATCATTCATAGCTGTCAGAAGGTCTTCCTTGGCGATGGCGGTGTCTTTGCATATGATGTCTGGAAAGGTGAGCTTCCGAGATCGCTTAAGTGATGACGGGTGCCTCTATAAGAGAAACGATGACACAAGTTCATCTGAGGCACGTGCACAATGTCCAGCAAACTGGACGCGTCTCCTTTGGACTAACGTTGATATTCTAGGTAGATCATCGTATATCATTTTAAGAGTTGGATATTTTTTCCACGAAAGATTTGATACTTTTCTGAGAAGACGGGTATAGCATCCATCTAGGCGGCAGTGTTGTTTGGCGGAAAGAGTCCATGTTTCAGATCCGTAGAGTAAAATGGGTTCGATTATTACCCGAAAAATTCTAGTCTTAATCTTACGTTTGAGCTCCAGATCTTATCCATTTTGTTGCATGCAGTCCATGCCATGCCCTTCCTGATATTAAAATCTTTTTCAGAGTTTATTATGTGTGATCCTAGATACTTGTAGTCATCAACACATTTGAGAATGTTATTTGAAAGAGTTCTAATTTCAATGTTGTTGCGAATGTTAATTGGCATACACTCTGTTTTGGTTTCATTCAGATGGAGCCCTGTACAGTCTGCTGCTGATTCAAGGGCAGATAGTAGTGCCTGGGCGTTAATGAGGCTGTCTGACAAAAGGGCAATGTCGTCGGCAAAATCAGCATCAGTGATATGGAGAGAAGGATAACGTGAGCTTCTTCTGGGCTGATACATGAGTCCATTTTGTTTCATAGTATCGACGGAAACTCGCATGATGTAATCGATTACAATGATGAAGAGAAATGGTGCAAGTGTATCACCTTGAAGAATACCAGCGAAAATATCAAAAGGCTCTGTTTCGCCGTCCGGTGTCAGGACAGTGGAGCGTGTGCTTGTATACAAGACTCTAATAGCTTCGATAAATTTTGTTGGAATGCCATAAAACCCTAAGATTTCAAACATTTTCTCGCGGTTAACAGAGTCAAAAGCCTTGCTGAAGTCAACAAAGATGAGAGCTGCAGTTTTGTCGCAAAATGTGATTTCTTCGATTATCCTACGCAGTGTGAGAATTTGTCCAAGAGTAGAACGACCCGGGTGGAAACCATTCTTGTTCTTGCGTAGAATCGAATCTATTTTTGGACGAAGACGATTCAGGAGTAGTTTGTTATATATTTTTGCAGCTATAGGAAGCAATGAAATACCACAATAATTTGTTGGTAATGTCAAATCACCCTTTTTGGGAGTGAGTATGATTTGTGAACGCAACCAGATGCTTGGGGAAACATGATTGGCAGATGCAAAATTACATAAATTGAGAAGCAATTGGTGAAAAATAGGGTCTTTCCACAAAATAGCTGGGATTTTGTCCGGACCAAGAGCTTTGTTTTTTGTACTTTCCAGAACAAAAATTAGTTCTGCAATGATATACTCGCCTGTTGGAATCTTCAAGGAATTACAGATTTGAACTTTTGGGAGCCATTTATTTTCAGGTAGAGTTGCAGGATGTCCAAGAAGATTTTTAAAATGGAAAAGCCAGTTTTCCAGTTTTCCAGTTTTTTCATTTAAGGAAAAGCCTAGGACCCACCTTGTTCTTACAATGTTGTTCGACTTTCTTTGAAATGGTGTCATTTTCTCCGTTTCTAGAAGAAGTTGTTTTATTGCATTCGATTTTGCTTTCATTTCTCTCATGATCTTTTCACAACTCTTTACTATACACTCATTTAAACAACATTATGACGGCAGCGAAAACCTCGTCCTAAGTAATTGCCTCATGAGCCAATTAATCATTGATTTCACCATACGGTTCGTTTAGATTGTGGATTGCCCACAACAATTATATCCAGTCATTCGAGATGTTGTAGTGGCTACCTGGGTAAATGGAGTCCAGACTGAAAAAACACTTGATGAGTTCACAAACGAGGTGAAATATTATATATGCTATGAAAGAAATGTTGAGGTCTTCTCAATTTCATTTAGATTAAAATGAAGGGCAACCCATGGAGTTATGTAAACAAACAGGAATCATGTTCAGCAAGACACATGCTGAAGGAAATAATAAAAGAGCTCTCCAAGCGGCAATGGGTTCTTTATGCTAACAGCAATCTAAAGTCGACCGCAGACACGATGTTTTTTCGTTTTGATCCAAATGCCCCTAGTAAGCTTTTTCAAACTTTGTAATGAATTGTAGAAACATTTTAAGGCCAGTGTGCACACTAGTGTAAATCACTATTTTGAGAATTATACTGCAGCTGGATGTTGCTTCTGAAAGTTTTTGGATTAGTGTTTGTTATATGCATTAAGATGTTTGCCCACAAGTTGCCAAAAGTTAAGCATTATTCCTGTGCAAAACGAATTAAAAATGCATTTAACGCCACCCTCCGCTTTTTTGACTTTTTCACAAAAATATATGTTCCAACATCCTATTATAGGTTTGTTTTTTGCCACATTTCATTGACCGTGTATAGAAAGGTATGATAAAATAACAATCTTTTGCCATCAATCTTCGAAGCTTTCATTTTCCAATAACACACCTGTGTTTTTTGTGTTACAGTGGATATTGATTTCTGTACAATCAGTCTCAACCGGAACGATCGAATCCGTCTCATTTACTTCAACGACGGTATCACTGCTGCAATCGAAGAGACGGTACGTAACACGTGGAAGGAGGTCCAAGAAGTG
The DNA here is from genome assembly GCA_963930725.1 of Candelabrum cocksii. NCBI lineage: Eukaryota > Metazoa > Cnidaria > Hydrozoa > Anthoathecata > Candelabridae > Candelabrum > Candelabrum cocksii. The sequence goes on along the minus strand of OZ005666.1, from coordinate 10,216,545 downwards.
ATAGACGACAGACCATTTTGTTATGAAATGAAGCTCAAAGGAACGCCTTGGTGGGCGGATGGTTCGTTTTTTTCCTCTCTTACCGAAAATAAATGCAAATGTCATTTCTGCTTAGTTCCCGAAAATATTTTCAACAACAGCTTTTTTGTAATTCGAATTATAGTCTTTGTATTATCTATACCACTTATATATTTATTATACTTAACTAATTATTATATATGTATTTATTATTCAGTTTACTGAAATAGTTTTCTCGTTTATCTATTGTAGGTATGACGTCTGTACACTCTCGAATGTTGATACTGCGTTTAATGGAACAGATGGCTGCCTGTGGTTATTTCGTAACCACTGGTATCGACATCACTAGGAAGGTCAACGATAAATCATTGTTGCTATTCCAACGCGGTGAACCACTTCGTACCCAGTTCTTTTGCCTCTCACTCAACGAGTCGGACAAAGTGCGCTTTCTAAACGCCCCTTCAAACATTGTCAGCGTAAGAACACAATTGTTTGCTATCAACCCGAATGAACGTTCTCTTATTTCCTATTGTTATTTTTTTAACTTTAATTTTATTCGCGTTTCTAGTTAGCCTGTCAAGTGGTTAGGGAAAACTGGTTGGCTGGCATTCAGAAGGAGGAAGTAATGAAAGACGGGGTAACACACGAGGTAAGTGAACTTTACAATATGATTTAATTTTATGCTTACTGCTGAACCTTCGTCATATTGCGAATCAAAGTTTATGATGTGCTTCATTATTAAAGTAGTCGCTTCCGGTGAGGTCGTAGTGTAGTTTAGGATGACGGTGTTTAAAAGATTTTTTTGGAAATCAGTCCGGCAGATAGTTGAAGGACCTTGCATTGCATACTGCATGAAATTTTATGATTGATTCAGGTTTATGGGATGATTACAAGTAATTTAAGCGATGTTGCCATGTTGGTACCTTTGAGCGTTTGGAGAAATGGGCCCCACTAACCCATAACCCCAGCAACATTTTTGTTGATTCGAAACCCTACATATTTGGTATTTCCGGAAAGGAAATTCCATACTGATCACTTTTTAATAAAGAACTTGGGTCTGAAAATCAAGTGGTAAATAGTTAGAATGGATTAAACAGTTTATAATTCAATCCTATATAAACTAGCCTTTCATCCTGTTATATTCAGATTAGCTCATTTTCTGATTAAAATTGAGAAAATAGACCAACCAACCATCTCTATACAAAAACTACCTTATTTGTACGGTGTCAGAAAATAACCCCCCCCGGAAAAATACCCCCTGTACAATAAACCCCCCGGAAATATACCCCCGTACAATAACCCCCCCCCCCCCCGGAAAAATACCCCCGTACAAAAATCTGTTGATACACGTTTCTTTTTTATAAGAAACCTAGCGAAGGCCCTAGTATCAAAAGTTTCTTAATTTTTTTAAAATTTTAGTCCTAAAAGTTTCTTAACTAAAGTAAAGATGTAAAACCACAAAACAATCTTCAAATTGATTTTAATTGGTAGATAATATTTTGGTAATTGCGCTCAACAGTTGTAAGGGAAAATATATTGATAAGTGAAATATGGTATAATAATGATATTGAAAAGTATAGGTTACCCACGCTCAAAAATCCTATTTCTTCGGGATATGAGGCAGTCCCCTGGGGTTACAACCCAAGCTTCCGAAAATCCTCAAAAATCCGGAAAATGAATGATCTTCAAACTTTAGATTTGAGGGATGTGAAACAATCGGTATACCTGCAATGTGTAGCAGCAACAAATTGTAGCAAAGTTATAGTACTTGTAATAATTAACAACCAGTATAACCCAACAAATAAATTCTTTCATGTTGGAAGAATTTTCTTTCTGAAAGTATTTTTATTTGAAAGTAAGTGTGTCATTAAAGATGGAGTTTGTAACATCACAAAAAAGGCAGAGAAAAATTATTTCGGATGGTTATGTCTACGTTTTTCAAAAAGACCTGGCAAATGACGTGAGATCTTACGAGTGTGAGCTAAGAAGAAACAAGCGACAATGCAAAGCAAAAATAAAAGTTGACATTTCAGATGATATTATCGGTATATATTATCAACGATCACACCCATCCACCTTCTAATAATACAGTTTGTGAAGTAAATCGTATTAAAAGCAGAATTCGAGATGAAGCCGACACCACACAAAATCCACCACAACAAATTCTTGGTAAAGCACTTCAAGGAATTTCAGAAGATGCATCTGTAGATTTACCTGCGATTAGTCACATGCGTAGAACAATCCGTAACCAACGGAAAATGAACCAACAACCTCCTAACCCTGTAGACGGAGCTGCTAACGCTGAGCTACCTATGGTATACCAACAAACTGCTAATAACGAGCAGTTTCTTTTATTTGATAGTGGTTTTGGGGATGACAACCGAATCCTCATTTTTGCATCAAACCAAGCTATTCAGCTTCTCGCTAATTCCGGGGATTGGTTCGGTGATGGAACTTTCAAAGTCTGTCCAGACATATTTTTTCAATTGTATACCATTCATGCTAGGATCAATCAGCGAATCATACCCTGTGTATATGCTTTACTACCAAATAAAACTTGACAAACTTACTAAAGACTTTTACTTGAGGTATTAAATCAAGTTCTAGCGGTTGGAAATCCTCCTTTGACCTTCCTCGCGGATTTTGAGATAGCAGCTATGAACGCTGTCACTACCATTTTTCCAGAAACCGAACTTACTGTTTGTTTTTTCCATCTTACTTCAAACATTTGGAAACGAATTCAAGCTTTTGGTTTACAAGAGCAATACCAAGCCGATCCTGAGTTTTCGCTTCATTTGAGAATGGTTGCAGCTGTTGCTTTTGTACCACCAGATGATTAACAAATAGTTATTTGCACATTTTTTGGAGGTTTTAGAAGTACACATTTTCATTAACAGACCATTTCAAATTCTGTTTGTGTTTCTATTTGATTTTTCTATTTTCTAAATATGATTAAAAAGTTTCCATGCAAGGGTTGTAAAAAGACTGTAGCGAAAAACCACAGGGCTCTTCAATGCGATTCTTGCAGTCAATGGATACATATGAAATGTAACGGAATTGATAAAAAAACCTATGACAAACTTGCTGAAAATACCGACCCTTGGTACTGTATATACTGCTCCAGAAGCATCTTTCCTTTCAGTGACATAAATGATCTTGAATTTAAATCCACTCTCTCTGGTTACAACATTTCATTTAATAGTAATAACAATTTTCCCAACTTCCCTCTCTTTAACAACATAAACAATCTTGACACTCCCATTGACTGTAGATATGCTGACACTGCTGAGATAAATAACCTCACCAATCCCTCTTCTTCCACATTTCTCCATCTCAACATTGCTTCTTTATCTTATCATCTCACTGAACTTGAAATTTTAATAAATTCATTGCATATAAAACCTGAAATCATTGCCATCTCTGAATCAAGGCTCCAAAATAATGATCATTCCATAACTGACATTAATATAAATGGTTACACTTACACTCACACACCAACTGAGGCCAAAAAGGGTGGAACACTCATCTATATTAAATCTGAGTTAAATTTTAAACTTCGCAACGACCTAACCATTTATAAACCCAAGGAACTTGAATCCAGCTTCATTGAACTAATGTATCCTGGTAGAACTAATTTAGTTATCGGTTGTGTATATCGTCATCCCACAATGTGTGCATCTGACTTTACTAAAAACTACTTTGTGCCCTTATTGGAAAAAATATTTTTAGAAAACAAACAGTTTATGTTAATGGGAGATTATAACATTGACCTTCTCCAACATGAAAATAACAGCATTGTAGCCAATTTCCTAGATACTTTAACTTCAAACACATTTTTCCCCTTTGTCTTGTACCCAACTCGCATCACATCCCATTCAAAAACTCTCATTGATAATATTTTCCTTAATTTCTACAGTGAAGATATCACATCTGGCAATATAAATGTTACAATTTCTGATCATCTGCCTCAATTTATTACTATACAAAATTTTAAAAGGAACAATCAAGCTAAAAAGAAAAACATTAGTCGACACTGTTTCAAAAGGTTTCAAAAAGATCAGTTTGTAAATGATATTTCTTGTGTGAACTGGGATTTACATATTAAGGAGACTGACGATGTAAATGACTCGGTAGCTATTTTCTTAAAACAATTTGAGCTTATTCTAGATAAACATGCTCCGTATAAAAATCTAACTAAAAGGCAATTAAAAATACCATGACAAACTGTGGGTGAGTAAAGGCATCTCAACATCTATTAAAATAAAAAATAAAATCCATAAACAATTTCTCAAAGCTAGTAACAAAAGAACTAAAAATAATCTTTATAAAAAATTAAATTAATAAAATATATAGAAATAACATTAGCAACCTCCTTAAAACAAGTAAAAAAAATCATTACATTTCCTTTTTTAATAACAACATTAACAATATAAAACAGACTTGGATGGGCATAAAAGAACTCATAAACATTAAATCTAAAACTAAAAATAATATAAATAGTCTTAACATAAATGATAACATTGTAACAAACAAAAAGGACATAGCCAACCATTTTAATAATTTTTTCTCTTCCATAGCATACAAGCTTTCAAATAAAATTAAAAAGTCTAAAATGGATTTTAAAGAATATTTACTTGAACCTAATACTAATAATTTCTTCATTTCACCAACAACTAAAGAAGAGGTTGATAACCTTATAAAGAATCTTCAAGTAGGAAAGAGCATAGGCCCCAATAGTCTTCCTACAACACTCCTTCAACTAGTTTCTAAATCTATATGTAATCCCCTCAGCACCATTATCAATAATTCCTTCCAAAAAGGCATCTTCCCTGACTTGTTTAAAACTGCTAAAGTCATCCCTGTTTTTAAAAAAGGATCCAAACTTGACTGCTGTAATTACAGATCTATATCACTTTTATCTAATATCAGCAAGATCTTTGAACGACTTATGCACACAAGGCTTTATACATTTTTATCCAGATACAATTGTCTGTACAAGTATCAGTTTTGGTTTTAGGAATAAACATTCAACAACACATGCCCTAATTGAAATCACCGTATCTATCAGACTTGCTCTTGATAAGGGACAGTATGCATGTGGTGTCTTTTTGGACTTGCAAAAGGCTTTCGATACAGTGAACCATGACATATTAATCTCCAAATTGTACTACTATGGTATCCGAGGTATACCTTCCAAATGGTTTGCCTCCTATCTTTCTAACCGTCAACAATTTGTATCCATTGATAGCCATTTCTCTGACACACACATTGTTAAAGCTGGAGTCCCCCAGGGTTCCATACTTGGACCTTTGCTCTTCCTCATTTACTTAAACGATCTAAACAAATCTATATCACATTCAACTTGCTATCATTTTGCAGACGATACTAATTTATTGATAATAAATAAATCTCTTAAAAAAGTTAACAAATATATTAATCATGACCTATCAACTCTCTTACAATGGCTTCGAGCCAATAAAATATCTCTAAATGTTAGTAAAACTGAATTAATTATCTTTAGATCCCCTAAAACTCTCCTAAATAAAAAAAATAATATTAATATCCCTAAACATCTAAATTTCAGGCTAAGCGGAGAGAAAATTAATTTATCTAACAAAATTAAATATCTTGGTATCCATATAGATGAGAATTTGAACTTCAAAGATCATACTCATAATATCTCATTAAAACTCTCTCGCTCTAACGGAATGTTGGCTAAGGTCAGGCACTATGTATCTTTCGATACACTATTAAACATCTATCGTGCCATCTTTAATTCACATCTCAGATATGCTTGCCAGGTTTGGGGTCATTCACATAAAACTTCTCTTCACAGAATCTCTTCTCTCCAACGAAAAGCTCTTCGTTTAATCTTCTTTCAACCTCCTCAATGTAGCACTGACATCTTGTTTACTCTCTCTAACATACTCCCTTTTCATGATCTAGTTCACAGTCTAAATTGTTTATTAGTATGGGAGCATCAACATTCTAGACTACCCCCTGTGTTTGATGACATATTTACGAAAAGAACTGGAGACCATCATAATCTACGGTCAGTTGCAAACAACAACCTCTTGGTACCTCATAAAAATACATCTACATATGGTATCAATTCTATTACATATCAATGTATCCGTGACTGGAATACCCTGCCTAAAGAACTTAAAATGGACCAGAACCGGTTCCAATCTAAAAGTAAATTTTCAAAAGCCCTTCTTAATTACTTTGGAGAAAAAAATTCATAATATCTTTTTTATCTTATATAATAGGGAAGTTTATCTCACGTGTATATATACAAGTTTTTTAGTTTGTTTGTTTTTATTTTTGTTGTTGTTGTTTCTGTTTTGTTTTGTTCCTCTTCGCTGTTTGACTTTTTCATTCCTATTTTTCGCCACCAAATCCATTTCACTTCTAATTTAGACTTTTTGATTGTACTCTGCAGATATACTTTTACTTTTGAATTATTATCGATATGAGGTCGTTGCGTATTTTATAGTGTTTCACTATTTGCAACGTTCCTGTGCTGTTTGTATTTGTACACAGATATTTACCCAATGCTTTTATAAAAGCACGAAATATATTGATTTGATTTGATTTTGATTTGATTTGATGTCATTGATGTGTTTGAGCGACTGTGCAATGTCATTCGAAATATTTATCAGGATGATGCTGACCGTCTCCTAAATTATTTTGAAGATAACTACATAGGGAGTTTCCGACGAAATGCACCACGCGCTGTGCCACTTTTTCCCATCCAGAGATGGAACATGTTTCATCAAACACACCAAGAGATGCCGCGAACAAACAACCATATTGAAGGATGGCACCGGCGCTTTGCCCTTTGCTCGTCTTCGCATCCTACATTATGGATTCTTGGAATTGCTAAAGAAGGAACAATCTATAAACCGTACTGAAATCTTACAAGCGGAAACTGGACATCCTCCTCCAGCACAGCGTCGTCGATACATGGATTGCAACGAGCGAATCCTTGCAATACTAGATGAATATCCAAATCGTGAAAACATGCGTTATCTTCGAAGCATCGCTCATAATCTCTGATTTTAAAGAATATGGAACAATAATTCTTTTGATTTTCCTACAATCATTCAATCTTATGAGAAATATAACACTTTCGGGAGTTAATTTTCTCGCACTTTTTATTATTCCAGGGCTATATTTCTGGGGTTCATTTTACGGGCGTATTTTTCCGGGGGGTTTATTTTTGGGGGTTTATTGTACGGGGGGTTTATTGTACAGGAGGTACATTTCCGGGGGGTATTTTTCCAGGGGGTAATTCTCCGGGGGATATTATTTCCTAGAACCATTTGTACTAATTTTAGCGCGTATTAATTTTTGCACAACGGGCCTTACATGTAATTTCGCGCGTATTTAATTTAGCGCATTATGAATTTAGTATAATTTTGCGCGTATTAATTTTCGTGCAAGGCCATTTTACAAGAGATTTTTTTCTCTATAATTTATTTGAAACAGGATGAAAAGGGAAGCTAGATTTAAGGAGTATGTTATTTGGAAACACAAATATTTCTTGAGAGACAAATAATTAAACACAAATAATAGTGTCACAAGGTAATATCAATGAGTTGCCACGAGTTAATGTCATTCTACGAACATGTAAAAGGCGCTTCGACCATTATTGTTGTCCAATTCCCATTCAGAATCGAACTCTACACTGGTATAGTCAAAAGTACCGAATTACTTAAAAAGTACCTTGAACCTTTTAAGGAACGGTACGAGGAACCTCAGGAAATTGTGATTTTGGGAACTTTCCATGTATCATTGCCAAAGCAACTGGACACAACAACGACGACACTCACCAACCAAAGTTCGGCAATTGCAAGGAAACCAGGACCATCTAAAGCCTCTGCTACTATAGTAGCGAAAAATAAATCAAAGGATATTAGGGCCATGTTCAATAAAATTGCATTAAAACGCAAAACAAGAGCCTGAAGCAGAGAATGTACACAGTGTAGTTTTGATTGATTAAGATAAATAAAGTGAACAATTTTATTATTTTATTTGTCTTTTAATACACATACAGTTGACTCTCTCTAATTCGAATCCCAAGGGGAAAATATTTTGTTCGAATTATAGAGAGATTCGAATAGTAGAAAGTCTCTCTTATTCGAATTTTCAGGTTTAAAGGGTGAAAATTCGAATTAGAGAGAGAAATCGGAATTTTTGAAAAATTGAGAAAAATCATAAAGGTGAAAAATAAAAAAGAATGATCGAGTTTTCTGTGATAGCTACGTTTTTTCCAGGTCGAAACGTATAGGCGGGATACCAAAGATTGTGTCACTTCTTTATTGGACGTCCCTTTCTCTAACTCCAATAGAAGCTTTATACTTTGTCTCAAGCTTTTGAACTATATGGAGTCGTTTAGCCATTTTGAACGAGAAATAAGACGAAGTTCATCAAACCATATAAAGTCACAAGAAAATATGATCAAACTTCATACAAAAGACGTGTATTTACAAAAAATCAAAACATTCGAATAGAAATGAATTTTGAAAAAAAACATTCGAAAGTGTTAACGGTTAGTTTACACTCCGAAAATTCGAATTACAGAGAGGATTTTGCCGAGGGAATCAGAAAAATTTTTAGAATTATAGAGGTTTTCGAATTACAAAGATTCGAATAATAGAAAGTAAATTATAAGAGTTTCTTAAGGAAAATTGACGGTGACTTAGAATTCGTTCGAATTATAGAAAGTTCGAATAATAGAGATTCGAATTAGAGAGAGTCGACTGTATATGTATATTAAAATAATTTTTAGTCAGTTATTAGTCAGATTTAAGATGGTAAAATTGGTACAAATAAGGTATATATAACTGTGAGTAAGAACATAAAATTCCCATCATAAAAAAATAGTCATTTTCTATAACTCATCACCAGAAGCATTTGAACCATCTGAACAATCCGTATCAGAATCGGAACTGTCAATTAGTTTCATTGTCCACTTGCTTTGACAAACTTCCTAGCAACAAGAACAAAACTCAGTACACGATAGCTGATTTTTGCACACGAACAACGCAATGTTGAAAACCGACTTGTACCTAAAAACAAAGCAGAACAAAAAGAAATCAAGTTGATCTAGTGAAGTAGTAAATTATTTGCGCTTTTCTAATCAGTTTTATAGTTTAAATATCATTACCAACTGAAATACTCAAATACGATCGTTATTTTAGAAGTAGGAAAACAAACTAATGAAAGCTGAAGTATGATTTGTTTGAAAGTTGTTCCATGAGAACGATCAGCTGTTGTACATGAAACTCCTTTGTTTTCATTCCATCTCTTTGGGTCCGGATGAAATACGCAAAGTTCACCACAAAACAAGCAGTGCTCTTTAAAGTTAAAAAGTACAACTGAAACCTGCCTAATTCTCTTTGGTGAATGATGCTCGCTGAATGTTTGACTTCTTTAAGTACCTTTTATTGTGATCTTTAGAAGTGTATTTCAAATGGCAGTTGTGAGCGAACAAAAAGTCCGTTTGAGCAAAATTGTTGAAATCTGATCTACTTTGACTACTTTTAATAATTGTTTCTTGACGATGATGTTCTGTCATTTTAATAACATCAGTATTAGAGTCTCCAGGATAAGTGTCCAAAATACTATCAAAAACAGAGGAGTCACTACTTCCATTTTTAAATTCCTGGTTAAACTTTCCATTAAACTAATATAATGTTAAATTCCATAAAGTAATCTGACCATAAAAATCCAATTTAAAACGAGTTAATAACTTTAAAAATGTTATTTTGAAGTCTTTAATATATTTTAACTTTACAATCACATCACCACTACTCATATAATTATGTTTACCAAGCTATCTCGCTTACCCTGCTGGCTTGCCTCATATGGTAATCATAACCCCCTAAATATTACTTTGAAAAACTACAAAACTATACACAAAATGTGTCAGCAAATGAGTAAAAATGAAGGAAAAACATGAGTGCGTTTTAAAACATTGCATGTTATCATACCGTAAACCTCGGCGTATAAGCCCACCCGCAGATATGCCCACTCGCGTATAAGCCCACCCTTTTCGCTAACGTTTTTATTATCCCGCGGATAAGCCCACTCGCGTATATGCCCACCCTTTTCGCTAACGTTTTTATTATCTTGCGGATAAGCCCACTCGCGTATAAGCCCACCCCTGTAAATACTCAAGAAGAGACAAAAGACAAAGACAAGGTAAAAAAACACTCTTTTTATAAAATCATCTATTTTCACATTCTTTAATTTTATTTCTTACAGTTTTTTTCCATATTTTGGCGCCAAATAGATAGTACTTGCAGGGTATTTCAATTCCACCACCAGGGACCCATGTTCCTTCAGGTGCAGCTCGGTGTTTTCCAGTGAGTATACATATAACTTTCAATACTTTCCATTGAACCAACAAGCTAGATGGTAGCGAGGATCACTTGGTCAATATTTGTGGTCTTGATGGATACAGATTGCCAAAACCTGAGAGAGAATTCTACCTGGAAAGTAGTGATGAAGAAGAAGAATCTGAATCAGAGTACGAATATGAAGAGGCAAGCGAACAGTCTGCAGAACACTGAATCTGACTAAAACTTTCATTGCTTTTGTGCATTATTGTTCTTTGAATATAATTAGCTTGTTTATATGTTTCTTTATTTTGTCTGTTTTACTAGGTACTCATTTTGCTAACGTTTTTATTATCCCGCAGATAGGCCCACCCGCAGATAAGCCAATGGAAAAAGTTTCTTTGAAATCAGATAAGCTCAGGGCTTATACGACGAGGTTTACGGTATCACACATGGCATAAACTCCAATCCATTCTAACTCTTTGCCACTTGATTTTCAGACCCATGTTCTTTATTAAAAAGTGATCAACATGAAATTTTCTTTCCGAAAATACCAAATACGTAGGGTTTCCAAACAAAAGATTTTTTGCTGGGGTAATAGGCTAGTGGGGCCCATTTTTCCAAACGCTTAAAGGTACCAACATGGCAACATCGCTTAAATTACTTGTAATCATCACATAAACCCAAAACAATCATAAAATTTCATGCAGTATGAAATGCAAGGTTCAGAAAAAATAGCCATCATTCTGCTTGGCTAAATGTGATCAGCTTGTTGTGTTTCCTACATGTTTTAAATCTTTGTGGACTTTTCTCAGAGCCTATTTGATGCGAAGCAGTGAAACCAACTCAACCTTAAGGCTGCAAAAGTAACTTGGCAAAAATGAGTCGGTTGTGTAAAGAAAAATTGATAATTGTCGAAAAGACTGCTAGTAGTGAATAAAATTCTCATTCGTAGATAAAGTTGAACGGCAATCCTTGGAACGGTTTAACGTGGCATGATGGTGTACACGGTCGGGCGCTTCTCATCATTCTCCTTCATCATTTCACCATGAACAACTGGAGATTGGTGTGCTCGGCAGATGTCTCTGCGAAGTATGTACAACCGCAGAACTCTCCCCCATACCCTTTAGACGTGCACAGTTGGTATTTCATGCATGATGAAACAATGCAAGCAGCACCACCACCTTTGTATCCAGACCTCAATCAATCTTTTGCAGCCATGTGAATGGTTGAAACCATTCTTCCTATATGCATTACTATTTTATGAATCTTTCTTAATTAATTCAATTCTATTCAATTTGAAATGTAAATTTAAATTGTTTTTTTGTATTATTTTGCTACTATTGTCAGTTTTTCTACTTTACAAGTACGGTATAATCTCGAACCCCTGTTCAGTCGAACTCGTCTTAACTCAAAGTGCCTCTCATTCCCCTTTCCTAATAGTTTCTCATTAAAACTTCCGATAATTCGAACATTCCTTATCTCGAACTATCTTAATCGGTCCCATGAACCTCCAGAAGGAATGTCTCATAGTGACGTCATTGCTCGGGCAATCGAGAGAAAAATAGGAATCGATTTTATATCTTTGGTTTGATTGGAAAAAACTCAATATGTTTGACAGGCAAAAAAGCTATTCATTATCCACAAAATATTTATCTTATATCACAATAACGTACTAAAAGGTTCTTACCTTCAACCTTGCTAACTTGAATAATGGGAACTTTAAACGAACTTTATCCCTTCTCCCAACCAAATTCATTGGATTTTGGAACCGTAGTGAATGTGATATATACTGTACTCACCAAGATTGGAATAGTTTTCGAAGATGGAGAATGGAACGCGAGAGGCCTTTGGAAGAGCCTTTCGAAAAATCTCTATTAACAAATGTCAGTTGCATCAAGCAGAATAGTGATGTGAATGTGTGAATTGTGATGGAAAAAATCTCTAAGTATAAGTTATCGAGAAAAGATCAGGTGCGGCGCAGGCCCTACGACACCGGGGGACTGAGGGGGCCCTATAGCTCCCTCCCCCACTTTTTTTTAAACAATTTACCTTTACAGAAGCTTAAAAAACAAATTTCAAACCATTTTAAGCCAATGTAGGCGAGTCAAAAACTCGAAAATTTTTTGGCCCATTGACCCCAACCATGGTGGGGCGGCGGGTGATACTAAATATATGTGTTCAGTAACCTATCACCCCCACACACACACACACACACACTTACATTTATGTGTCGTAGGGCTTGCGGCGCCCTTGCATTCATGTTTAAAATATCAAAGTGATTGAGATCTTTAGATTTTATATATATATATTTATAGATAATGAAAAACAACTTTTGTTGTTAGTACTTAAAGTTTCATGCTTTCGCAATCATCAGCTAACTACAGTGAATTAAAACCGTTAAAAACGTTAAAATAAAAATGCTACAATGCAATAACTTCGTGACGTCATTTGATGTTTTTTAGTTTGTGTTTGTTTTGGTGCCGACATTTGTTGATTAGTTCGCTGCGTTTGTTGAGGAGATTGGGGTCGTTTGATGTCAGGATATAAAGTTTTTCTTTTAGGCAAAGTGAGCATCTATTGGAGTTTGGCTTGATCTTCGTACATTTTTCTTTTATTGACCATGTTATCGTAGGTGTTTTATTAGCATCTTTTATCTTCCATATATCTTTAGAAAGCTCCGTATCATTTTCATATTTTCGGTGGTTGATTGATTTCCTGTGGTTTGCGTATCTGGTTTTAAATGTTCCTTCACTTATTCCAATGTATATCTTTTGCTGGTAATTAGGGATATTATACAATAAACTCGAATATCCCCAATTACCATACTCTTGCAATACGCGTAACTTAAATCTTTGAACATTTGTATGTCAATGCTCCATGATGTATGTAGGACATCAGATATAGTCTGAGGGCCAGCCAAATATTACCTTATCTCATAAGCGACATACGAATTTACTGCTTAAAACGACGCAGAATGATGTCAACATTACATTTTCACTGCTGCTTTAGTTTTGGGGGAATAGGTCTCAGTACCAATCAGAGATGCTAACAACCTACACAAATATAAATTTGTAAGAACTTACAACATTTCCGGGTGCAAGTAGTAGTCACACACCCTGAATAATCCCAAATTTTGTGTCATATGCTTACCTCATAAATAAGATATATGGGTAGATTTTTGCTCAACGTTAGTCAATGGTATTTGCTTTTCAAAAATACAAAAACTTACCAAAATTTCTGGGAAAAAGTGCACTTATTTTTTTATAAGAAACTAGCTTACCGTAAATGACCAATCTAACGCCCACTCTCGAACTGACGCCCCTCCCGAATAAACGCCCAGGGTTAAAGTTAAATTTTTTAACTAACGCCCACTCCCGATTAAACGCCCATCCCCGAATAAACGCCCAGGTCCATAGAGAAAAATTAAAATAAACGGGCTTCCATGGGCTTTCATTTGATTCACAGCAAAATTAATACTACTTTCTGTAATCTTTAAAGTGTGGATATTTTGAAATAGTTTCACTAATTTTAAGCGTAAAATGTTCATACAAGTTACTCTTTCTATTCAGTTTGCTAAACAACACATCTGCGATCTTCTTGCTCTTGGTGTAGTACAAGTACGTTCCAGGCACAACTAGTCCAACTTCTCTGTATCTTTGTATTATATTACTTTTGTTGATGGACTTTGTTTATTAACGCCCCTCCCTTACTAACGCCCCTCCCGAATAAACGCCCAGGGTAAAATTCGTTTGTTAAAATAAACGCCCAGGGCGTTTAATCGGTCATTTACGGTAAGGGCATAAATTAATGCTGGTATAAAAGAATGCATCATAAATGTTTGCAAATCAAAGGTCCAAAAAAGTTGATTTTGCGACATTAATGTTTGCGATTTCGTCCTTTTCCCTAAATTTTGCAGCATTAATTTTTGCGATATCACTTATTTGTTTCAATTTCTTTTCTACTACATCGAAAAAATCTGGTTCGTGGATAGACAATAATAAATAATAATGTGATAAAGTTTATGGACATTTTTTGTTACCACACCAAAAGCACAATTACAATAATTTTTCGAGAAATTACGACTCATCATCTTCTAATATTTCGAATATGTTTCTTTCGCTATTGTTATCCATTATCATCCGTTCGCTATTGTCATCTGTTTCACCATCGAGGCTTCCACTCATCATCCGAATCTGACTGGAAGCTTTCTTTCGGCGTCACAAAATTTTCAATGTCTACATATACCACTAGTTGCAACTGTGGCTTCGAATCTCCACGTCTCCTCATCAAGTGGATCGACATAGTGAAATGGGTCCAAATTTGGCAGCCATAATTCAGATATCTGATGCTTTTTTCAGAAGAAAAAAGTTGTTACGGGCAGCAGTCAGGGGCGTAGCCAAAGGGGGGTGCGGCACCCCCCCCCCCCCCCAACATTTTGTTTGTCGGCAAATTTCCAAACCCTGTCGGCAAAATGAAAATTTTCTGTTTTCTACCTTCTTTCTTCTGTTGTAATGCTGAACAAAAAGCGTCGTCATTATATGTTATCATTGGATCAATAACTTTTGATTTTTACTTTGTGTATGTTCATTACGCAATTTTCATTGACTGACGTTGACAACCAGAGTGAGTGAATCATCATTCATTCACTCTCATTGTTGTCGACGTTGCGACGTTGTGACGGATTTGCTTGAAAAATGTAACAATTATGCGAGATTTAACAAATTCAAATTTATCATAGAATAAATCTAAAACCAAAACATTTTCACATGAAACTAATTCAAATGATGAAACAATCACATGCAGCATAGATTTCAAACTATTTTATTGAGTAATCTCAATCGAACGAACACAAATGGTAGCCAGATCAAAAATGCTTGACGACAGACTTGAACAGTTAATGTTAATGGCTTATGAGAGAGACGTCACCGATAATGTACGTGTTGAAAAACTAGCCACCATTTGGGCTACACTTAAGACCAGAAGAGTTTTAATATCGAACAAATAAACACACATTTCATATATCCTTTGGTCTAGTTTTTATGTATTGTTTTTGTGTTTATTGAATAAAAATATTCTTGTCGGCAAATTCGGCCTTTATGACCCTTGCACCCCCCCCCCCCCCCCCCCCCAATATTTTTCTCTAGCTCCGCCCCTGGCAGCAGTTCTTCCAAACAACAGACATCAGAGGTAATCATTGAAATTTTAGATTCCGAATAAATAAGTGTTGACTTCAAACATTCTTTCTTTACTGCTCTCCGCCAAAAATCAAAAACTTTCCGTTCACTAATGTACACCGTCAAAAAAAAAATTTCGCATTTTGCGACATGCATTTTTGCGTTTAGCCACAAATCTTTATATTTTGCGACATAAATGTTTGAGGTTTGGGTACCTGATCGTTTGCGACATTTAATTTTGCAATTTTAGGCATAATTCGCAAACATTTCCGTCGCAAACTTTTATGACGCATTTTTTAATACCAGCATTAATTTATGTCCTTAAGGTAAGCAAAGGTCCTAATAGTTCCAGTTTCATTTTTAGGGGAGGTTAAGTATCAAAAGTATCTTAAATAGTTTCTTAAATCATAAAATTGGTTGGTTGGTTGGTCTTGCCTGAGTGACCTATGTGAGGTGAGGTAAATAAAATGAAAGTATAAGTGTTGTTAGTTGTGATTAACAGACGCATGTTAACAATGTGTATCCTGTATTTATTTACTTTCTTTTTGAAAGGCGTGTACCTTATACTTATCACGTACCTTATACTTATCACGTACCTTATACTTATCACGTACCTTATACTTATCACGTACCTTATACTTATCACGTACCTTATACTTTTATTATTCAGACAACTCATTCCGTTAAAACATTTGATTTCAAGTTAGCATGTTAGCATGTTTACGACGCAATTCAGAACCAGACTAAGGTTTCTTAGGAAATATTGTATTATTACAATATATATTACTACAGTTTCTTAAATATTTGAGGGCGTCTAGATCTAATTTCTGATAAACGGGTTTCTTATATAAAAAAAAAAACGTGTAGTGGTCAGATTACATTATATTTGGACCAAAAATAGACCCCAAATATTATCTCTTAAGATATGGTAAACTTTTGTTCAAAGTTAGCCAGTCCTTGCTTATGAAAAATACATAAACTTAACAACATTCTTAGGGAGAAAGTAGTGGTCGTCAGACCACTTATCAATATAAAAACAATAAAACAAAAGAAATAAAAATATCCAAACAACACCGTAATATTTCTTTCTGTAATTTTAAAAAGAAAACAATAAGGTTTGAGAGCAGCTTCATACGGAGATGTTCAACAAATTATGTAATCAAATTAGGATAGGTATAAGAATACGTTTTATAAGAAACAGTTCTTAAATTTGGCAAGTATATAATCTATAATATAGTTTAATAACCGCCAAAGAACTTTATTAATAATTTATTATTATAATAAAACAGTTACCGAAAATTTATTTTAAAAACAATCGTTTGTAATACATTTGAATTTCTTCTATTAAAAATCAGAATACTGTTTGTAGAACTTTTTATAGCAACTATAACTTATATATAGTATAAGAAACTTACCTTCCATTAATGCACATGTATTTTCTATTCGTCTTCATCGATGTTTCTGATTTCGTCATCATCGTCGTCTAGTAAATAAATACTATGAATGTGAATGTTTCATAAATTAAAAATAAACATTTTCTTCAATTTTGGAATAAATGAAAATAATTGTTAGTTACCTGTTTCATTGATTGATTGACAATCATCGGAAGATTCTTTATCGTTACTGCAATCATCATTAATCATGTATTGTTGCATCCCCTTCAAACCATCTGATCATGAAGTTATTTCCATCAATTAACCATCCTAAATCTTCAGGATATTCTTCAATTGGATGTGTCATGAAGGATAAAGACCATCTTCGTGACATTAGACGAACTCTTCTCAGTTTTTCCTGGAGAACCTTATGACATGAAGGTAGCATACTCCCATCCAATTTCTTTGCGTACGCGTACGATACTTCTCCATGAAGATTTCTAAACGCGCAACATTTACCTCCGTAACTTTCTTTCCTTTTCATTCTTTCTTTTCAGAACAATCACGCGTTCAATAAATAAGTTATATACAGTTGAATTAAGTCAGTCCAATGACGATTCAAATAAGGAAAAATAAAACGGAAAAAACTACTCGCAGACGCAAAGAAATGCTGCTATTGTGGCTGACATAAAAAGAAAATGAATCCAAAATTAGATGCGGGGGAGTGTTAAGTTTTGTACATAAATACATTAATTATAAAAGAGTTTGAAAGAGTATGGGAACTAACTGGTACTAATTTAGGGAATTATGACACGTGTACGTTTTTTAAGTTTGTTTCTTTTAGCTCAGATCGCGAAGAAGTATTGCGTAAAAGTTAAAAGTATTTTTGTTATTTATACAGTCTCCAATTTTCATATAAGCAAAGCATGGTCAGCTCTTAAACGATTATCAGTTATTTGGAAGTCAGCTCTTCCTGACGGTGTTAAGAAGAGCTTTCAGAGCAGTAGTAGTTGAATTCTGGTGTACGGATCATCATTCTGCACTCTGACAAAAAAACTCGAAAACATCCTCAATGGCAACTACACATGGATGCTCAGAGTCATATTAAACATCCCATGGCAGAATCACCCTACTTAAGCTCTGATATATGGTAGACTCGCACCAAATAACAGAAGTTACTCGCGAAAAAAGGCTTAGGCTCATTGGTTCATTCTATCGGAACAAAGAAAAGCTAGTCAGTGAGCGATTTATGGAATCCATCTTATGGTTACAGAGTCTTGGGAGACCGTCAAAACATGCTCTGTTCAGCTAGCTTGGGCACCGACCATTTCCTTAAAGAACTTCCAAATGCAATGTTAGGTAGAATTACATGGTGTGAATTTGTCAAGACTAAAGTCTGCAAGCTCGATGCATTGATTGATGGTAAAGTAAAAAAACACGACGTATTCCCATGTTTCCCTGTGACATAATTGAATCTTAAATTGCTAATTGAGACGCGTTGATTCTATTCCTTCTTATTTGTTTCTTTTGGATAAAATTAAAAAATCTTTTTTCTTATTTCATTTCTTTTGGGGGTGCGGTTCTCCTTATGGTCGCTAAAAACGCGAGGTTTGGGGCCCGGTCTAATGTACAGGTTACCGTAATCATCTGTTTGGCGTGCTGCCACTGTAACAACATCTAATGGTACGTCAGGATCTTCGATGATATCCATAGAATACCGCGAAACATCGCTTACATATTTATTTTGAAAATTTCTGATGAACCTTTGCTTTCCACCATTTTGCGGTTTGCTGATAATATGGTTTGAACACTGCGGTGTACTTATGAGTCACTCAGTTTACGTCTTTTTTTGCGTTTTGAAATTGCCTCAATCCTGACTTAATGATCTCGGAATTCGAAATGGACAGCATCATGAAATTCGACATATCTTAAAGTCATCAAAAAATCAAGTAGGTTGGATATGACCTTTAAAGGAAACGTTGCTGTTCGAACGACTTCAATTCGTTCTATAATACTCTAGATCTCTTTAATACGTCACACACCGATTAAAAAATGTTGATATACTACTTTTTCCTAAACTAATTCGTCTAATGAGACCTTATATTATAAAGGAGGGTATCTGTTGGTTCAACCGCATGACGTTTCGTACATGAATCATGTTTACTTAACAAAACAAATGATTCGCGCAGTTAAAAAGTTAAGAAATATTTAAACCGGCCATATACATCCATTACAATGCAGTAATCTGATTTTTCTATATCGCACATCGCTTTATCACTTTAAAGTTGTTTCGATGTGTTTGAAAGAGGACGCCAAGTCGGAAACCAATGACGGCCCTTTTTATTTGAAAAGAGCAATTATAATGTCAACAAGCAGTGAAGATAAAACTATTTTATCAACAGAGTTTAATGAGGCTTATAACAGCAATTTAATCGGTGTACTTCAAAAGCTAATTGCTGTGTAAGAAGTTAATGAACAAACGACGTTTAAAAAAGATAAATGAAGGACTCACACGACTCGTCGTCGGCGATGGAATTGATTCAGTCATTTTTACTGAAGCACAACTTTCAAAATGTCTTCGACAAAAGCATCATTCAGGAGAGCTTCTTGAAAAACGAGCGTTTGTTTTTTAAAACGAGTAAAAAATACAAGGAAAGAAAGTTTGTGTTTGGCTACAAGTTCTTTCGGATTCTTGTACTGGGTGGTGTGGGTGTTGGAAAAACAAGCATCCTGGAGAGATATGTTAACGACAGTTTTCCAAAGGAGCATTTAGCTACCGTCGCGCAGATTTACGAGACGGGGGTATTCCTGGACATTGATTCCCAGTTGAAGCAGTTCGATTTAGAATTTCGAGATTTCAACGGCGAAATAAAGGACGCGTATGAGGAGATTTACCGCCACGAAATCCTGCAAGCCGATGCTTTCATCGTCGTGTACAGTCGGTGCGAGAAAGAAAGTTTCGCACATGTTGTGGAGACCGTAGCTGATATCAACAATTTGCGAGGGGTGGGTAAATGTGCCCCCGTTCTGATACTAGAAAACAAAAGTGACGTGCGCGTGAAATCTAACGGTTCTATCGCTAAGAGATCCTTTCATTTATACAACACAAGATGCGAAAGCGTTAGTGCGCGAAACAACCTAAACATTCAATCTGCAGTGGTGAACCTTGTACAAGACGTCGAGAGAACGCAGTAAGGCCACGCAGGATGGAATGTGATTATGGCGGCAACATAAATATTAACCGAACAAAAGAATTGTATGTAATTGTCATAATGAGATATCGCAGCAATAGATTATTACTTGTATGAAATGCTGATATTGCAGATAACTGTAAAAGATTATAGATTGCAGATGTCGGATAGTTATTGACAATTTATGATTAATGATGCAGACACTAGTTAATGCTTGTTGTAAGTTCAAGGTCATAATTTAGATAGGCCTATTAGGGTTATATGTTTACACTGCATATGGGGGCTGTCTGCATATGGAGAGGTTTGCATAGGGGGCTGTCTACATAAAGGCCGTCTGCATAGGGGGCTTACTGAGGTCTCCTCGTCTGATGCATCATCTGCAATAAATAAATATATAGATAGATATGTAGTTGCAGTCTACAAGAACCACATCCTACCACTAGGTCACCCATTGACATGCATAGGTATAGACAGAACACGGCATAATTAGGGGAGTAAACCTTGAAGAAAATATCAGAAGAAGAAGATGTTGCACGCTTCTACAATGACCTATCTACACTTATTCACCAAATATCTCTTCCTACAACAATCAAAATTCAAGATTTTAGTTTGTTTATTAACCAGATTTTTTGTTGTATCAGATAAAACATGTTGTATAATACTAACATAACTCTAAAGAAATACTAAATATATTTTTCATGATATCTAATGTTCAATGTCTTTAAAAATATCGAAAACGTTACAATGATCATCTTCCGGCGCATAAATATCTTCATCATTGTTGCTATCGCTCTCATAAAAATCAAATGCAGGGTTAACAAAAGCCTCTCTTTCTTCCTCATTGATTTCCGCCGTGTTGATGTTGATCTCGTGCGTGACTTCGGAAATAAGATGGTCGATAATGCTGAACGGATCTTTAGTCTAGTCTTTATTTGCCATTCTACCCTTGAAAACTTACAACGAGCGCAATATCTTCTGATCATAATAGGGAAAAATTTAAAATGATCGGAAAAGTCGAAAAAAGAGCTAGAATTTTAAAAAAGGTTTTTTCGCGGGAATTAAATTTCGCAAATGAAGGGAAAAAACATTTTTCGCGGAAATTAAATTTTGCAAATGAAAGAAAAAACATTTTTCGCGGGAATTTAATTCTACGAATAAAGGGTCAATCCGCGAAATTCGCGAAATTTTCTTCCCGCAAAATTTTCTGTCATTAAAGTAAGTTACGAATTTTCTGAGTCATTATATAGTTTGAATTTAATGTAACCAATCATCTTTAAATCTTTTAATTTTATGGTATTCAATGGTAATACTTCCTAGTCTTCTATGAATTCGATGCCAGCAGATATTGAAATTTAAGTTGGTATTACTTTGTTTGTTTCATTTCATGGCAAAAACATTGAAAGTTGGAATATCACCATCCCTTAGTGACGTCACTAGAGGGTGCGGACGGCAACAGCGACACCACCACATGGGGTGCCACCAACCTGCAAAATATTACTGTCTATGATTCTATGTCGCTCTATGAAATTATTGTTATGCATTGTTTCAGCCCAGCGACAGAAACTTATTATTGAAATATAAAAATGTCTCTGCTTGCGAAACTTTCTTTATCAATAGGTCTTTAATATGCTTTAAATCGTGACATAAATCAGGAACCCGTCGAAGATTATTTCCCAATTGTCAAAGTTTGCAGCTTTAAAGTTCTGATTTAGTTCAGATTTAATATGACATTGTCATTTGTACTGTTGTATCATTTGAGCAGTTGCTGATTACGCAAACCCGATACAGAACGGTTACAATCTTATCTCATGTAACAGTAAAATTTAAAGATTAAAATAAAGACTTACCGTAAATCCTCGAATTGGCCCCCTGGAGGCTAATTAATTTATGATTTTTTTAAGTGGGGGTTTATTCGAGGGGGGGAGGGCTATTCGAGGAGGGGGGCTAATAAAAAAATGTGGTATGACTAACCCAGAAAAAAGATATATGCATATGTCCATCAATACTTCATACGTGTTCAGTTCAAAATGTCAATGTCCTCGGCATCATCGATTGCTTCATCGAGGATCAAGTAAGGAGGGCAAGCCTCTTGTATATCTGTCTCATCAGGAACGAACAGATTTTCCTCTGTGCCGTCGAGCAATTGTAACTGGGTCTTTAGCATTTCCTGACCCGAGCTGCATGGCATACCTGGTTTAAAACACGTTATTTCTTCATCCTGACTGCCGTCAGTAGCAACTGAGACTCCACATGCGATGAACGACTTTATAATCATGGGTGCTGAAAGTTGTTCCCAGCTCTCTAGGATCCATCTCACGATTTCTCGTCGAGGTGGTGCTCTTATGTTGCCACATTTGGTCTCTTGGTTAATACCGTCAGCTGCTAGCCCCCTGTCGTATTCTTCAGTGCAATAGGCTTTAAAAGGTTTATTCCAACAAACGTCTGGTGCTTGGATGTACTTAGTACAACCACCAGGAATTACAGCGTCGTCGATCTTTTTTGCATGAACAGACTGGGTGACTGAAGGGATGAGATGGCATCCATATGTGTCCCATGCAAGCAAAAGCCCCTAGCACTGAATTTACGTAGAGATGCGTCAAATCATTGTTCATCCAACCGTTGGATGAAGAAGCAATGAAGCACTTACTTCGGAACTCCTTCGCCATTGTATCAACTTCTCGTTTAGCCCCTTTGAATACTGTGAGAGGCTTCAACTTCGTACCATCAGCCTTAGCAGACAAGCAAACTG
Source organism: Candelabrum cocksii (assembly GCA_963930725.1). Lineage (NCBI taxonomy): Eukaryota > Metazoa > Cnidaria > Hydrozoa > Anthoathecata > Candelabridae > Candelabrum > Candelabrum cocksii. The sequence goes on along the minus strand of OZ005666.1, from coordinate 10,193,691 downwards.
TGACACGGCATTTTTCATGTCCAGTGGTTTTCATAGAAACGGTTTTTGTCCCAGTAATTTCAAGTGTGGTGTTAGAAACCATATCTGACCAGACAGGGGTTTCGTCCATTGCAATGATGTTGACCATTTCACATTGGTACTCGCTTCGCAAGCGTCTCACGCGTAACACGTATGCCAACAATTTCGCAACCAGTTGATCAGGGTCTTTTTGGGCGACAGACGTTTTTCTCCTCAAGGATATGTTGTGGCGTTTTGCAAATTTTTCAAATCATCCCTTGCTGGCTAGAAAATTGACATCGTGCACTGTTTCGTGTTCATCTGCCATTTCAGTGAACATAATCTATAACAAAGAGGTCATAACATAAATAACTTTATCACTTTATCACGATATTTGAGTGGGGGGGGGGCTAATTCAAGGGGCGGGGGGGGGGGGGCTAATAAAAAAATTTAGATTCAATGATGGGGGCTTATTTGAGGGGGGGGGGTTAATTTGAAGATTTACGGTATTTTCTACGTAGTTTTTAACTTCTTACAATCTTTTACCTTCGATCTCGAATTCTTCTTCTATGACCTTTGTAAATATATAACATACATTTACAAACATTACTAAGGATTCTGTATGGTCCTGTTATTTGCATTGGCGAACCCGGATGAGATTCATGGGGTAATTCGTGAGAGAGTGACACCACGAGTTACCGCACTGGGAGACACCAACTCTAGTGACGTCACTACTATCCCCTTAATATTAAGCTGCTCCTCGTTGTTTTGTTGTCGAGTGAATTATTAACGCTTGGCAAAAGATGCCAAAAGATCCCATCGACAAATCTTTCAAAGGGTGTGTGCTCAAAAATGATGGAAGCGAAGATGGTTTTATTCATTGTTTTAAAGAAAAACAACCTTGCAAAGTTGTAAAGAGAGGTCTTAAACGATCAGAATGCATTGCTTCATGATGTGAGGGAATGGACGCTAATCCTTTTGGTGATCCAACAGAATCGGATGTTGAAGAGGCGAACGCTTCGTTCAATCTTCTAGATGAAGATGAGGGAGATAGCGTGTTTTTTATTTCATTTTTCGTCATCAGTCGTTCTCTTTGAGGTAGTTGCCTGAGATCATCAGCAATCGTTGCAACAAATCTATCTTCAGCGTCATCAATTTTTTTGCGCTTATCTCTCCGTTCCGTCCTTTCATTTATAGTTTTTACAAATGTCACTTTTTGTCGATTTATCTCCTTTTCCTTTTGTATAGTCAACTTTCGTTTTGATTGTATTGGTTTCATTTCCTTTCGTTTCGTTGCTATCCCCGCTGGAGACATTTGTGAAATTTCCGAACTATCTTCCAGTCTGTCAATGTCCTTGTTTTCATCTTGGTTCATGGATTCATCCTCTTCATGTTCTTCATCTAAAGCATTATCATTGACCTCTTCTGATTGCGATTGTTCAACTTTGGCTGTGGCTGTTCGACTGTGGCTGAGAATCAACATCAAATGAAGAGTGGGAGCTTCTTGGTTGCACATGTTCATCGAGCCATGTTAAAAACTTCCAAGGACGTAATTCGTGTTTGGCTTTTTTGACTGCCTCTCGGGAAGTGCCAGACTTTTTCGAGTTTTGAAGATTACTTTGCTTTTTGGTGTAATTCTTTTTAAGATTTTCGAATGCTGACTTCGCTCTCGTTTCTGAAATTAAAAATAATACTTTTCTTTAGATTTTGAACACGATTTACTTTGACTGAAAAAAGGTTTTTGCGTCTCAATTAAATACAAAAAATTGTAATATTCTTACCGTTTTCTATAAAGCTTAATTGATTGACAACTTCTTTCCAGACATTTTCTGTGACGACTTTGTCTTTGTATTCCTTTTTTGCCATATTATAAAGACAAGGGTAAACACGGACAGCTTCTGCAAGTTCCTCGTACTCTTGTATTGAAAGAGCTTGTCTCCTTTTTTCAGCCATCGCGTACCACAAAACAGACACCTTACAACTAACTTTTTTTCAACATATTTCATTCGTAAGTTTCAAGAAAAACAATCACTTTCTAAATCTATGTTAAAAAATGTCGGCATTCTTTGATGTTGAGCGCTTAACAAGCGAGAAATATGAAAGTTTTTTCATAATTTTCATGAGCGGTAACTAGCGCTAGTGAGCGATAAATTTCTAACGCTGAGTTCCCACTTGAAAGAAAAATTTTTTTACCGCTCACTAGCGCTAGTTATCGCTCATTACCGAAAGTGGGAACCGAACTTAACTACACGGCCGGATATCTTGCCTTTGCGCCAAAAAATTAGTGGGGTAACATTTTAGTGGATGAACATTTGCTCCACTAATTCGCGCTCATCCGTGGTCGATTCTAAACAGATAAATAATAATAAACATTAAAATCTTTACGGAATATTTGTTTAAAGTGCGCGCAAAAATCTAAGATTGCTGAATTTTTAGTTGTAAACAAGATGTTGGTATAATAGGCCGTTTGTTATGGCTGAAAAAGGTGCTTAGAAATAACATTTCATTTAAGATATCTGGAAACTGAAATTTTTTTGTGGAAACTTCTTTTATATATATATAGAAGATTAAAAAAAGAAAAAGTTTCCGCACCTGGGACCTGTAGTTATTGAGAAATTGGGCAAAAACTAATTGTGACGTCATGAAAAAGAAAAATAATTTAAAATTGATCCAAAACTGTTGAAGTGATATTTTTCTGAACCGGAGTGAGATTTTAAGCATTTCTTCCGCTTGGACTATGTTTTGATTTTTTTCCTTTTCGAGTTATAGCTTATTTTCTTACGTCACGTGACAGGGTGTAAAAACTGTTAGGGTTAAAAAAACTAAATCTTAATAAAATCTTAAAAATAAAATAAGAATAAAAGAGACCAGGTTGCCTTTCGTGGATACATTTTCGCGCTTTAATGGTATTAAATATATCGTGGATTCAATATCGTGTGCCGAGAATTTTTGCAACAGTAACAAAGGTAACTCGAAGCTCATGCATTTCGTATTGTTTAATTTTCGCGGTTTTCGCGACTCTTTGTCCAAGTAATACATAAATTATGGTTTATCATCATCATCGCTGTATTCACCTTTGCAAGACGAAGATTCCCATTCATAAACAACGTCATCTTCATCTGAGTAGGCATCATCCCTGAACGAATCGTTTTCAGACGTAGCAACTATACCTTCTTCCCCAATTTCACTTTGATTTATTATATCAATAAGAATTGAACGAGTCGTCTTTCTTTATCTCTGCTGATTCTATTAGCCGACCGGCAGTTATAGTCTGTGAGAAAGAAAGATACTGGGGTACTCTTTTTGCAGTAGTCTTAAAGAGGATAGTAAGTACAAAAGATAAAACTTCTGGATAACTTTTATGGATAGTAAAATAATTTACACATGAGGAAAAATAACAATTTGCACAGGTAAAACCAAATTACATATAAAATAGATTGAAAAACGAAGACTACATAATTATTTTTTTCGGCGATTTATTACCACCACCACCAACAACAACAAACGAATCCACTCACTTTATATTTTTTTTACAAACCTTCCGTTTCAATTTCCGATCGACTGACTATCTGACTTTCCGGAGGCCGGGTTTTGTTGTTGTTGTTTAAGTTAGAAGAACTTTATTTATATTATATCTATTTTAATTATATTTTGTTGGTGTATGTTGTTTAATTCAAATTCAAAAATACCAACAAGAAAATGATGATCCTAACCTTTTCGTTTAAATAAAGAAGCCCAGCCTTTTTACAGATTATACAAATTTTCGAGAGAATTGAACTAGATTTTTGAGCAGGAGTAGTAGAAGAAATTCTTTGGGATCGTTTAGGTTTTGGTGATAGCGTGGGAGGCGGAGGCTGTTTTTTTAATATATAACTATAGCAGCTTTAGCTCGTTATATTTTCCCTTTGTTTGTTAAAAGGCGAAAGCAGTTGACGTGATTAAAGCAATTCTTCCAGATTGAATTTGGATCGAATTCTGGGAAAAAACTTAACGATCTTCTGGCGACTTCACAGAATTCTCCGTAATCTTTTTCCAAAGCAAGCCATTCGTTGCTTCTTTCCTTGACACGCTCTAAACTGCTAGCAGTGAACTGGCAAATAGGCCCTTCTTTGCCTTCAAAATGTATCACACATTCGTGATGAATGTCTGAACCGTGTCGTAGTTATTTTAGTTTTGACAATTTTATGTTCGGATGTTTTTATTTCGAAAGGACCATTTTTGAACTTTTAAATTTTCACATACTAGAAATAATATATATAACTTTTTAGCTTGTTTATATTATCATTTATAAAAAAAAACAATGTAATATTAATAATATATTTATTATTTTTATGAGTGTACTTTGAAAACAATAAACTCGTTAAATAGACCAAAAAGCGGCTTTTACACCCTGTCACGTGATATAAGAAAATAAGCTATAACTCGAAAATGAAAAGAAATCAAAACATAGTCTAAGCGAAAGAAATGCTTAAAATTTTACTCCGGTGCAGAAAAATATCACTTCAACAGTTTTGGATCAATTTTGAATTATTTTTTTCTTTCATGACGTCACAATTAGTTTTTGCCCTATTTCTCAATAACTGCAGGTCCCAGGTGCGGAAACTTTTTTTTTTTATTAATCTTCTATATATATAAAAGAAGCCAAGGGCGGATCCAGAATTTTTCTTAAGGTCAGCCAAAATTCGGACGAAGTTCGAAACAATCCTAAAAATACCTGGGGGTTTGTGTGGCGCTGTAATCCCCCAACGGGGATAGGGGCGGAAAGGTTTTACACGCGAAAGGTTTTACACCCTAACGGTCATTTATTCTCTAAAAACAATTTAGTGTACACCTTCAGTAAGAGAAGTTTTCACTATAGAAAGGAAAATATATTTCCTTTTTCGATGAAAGAATTACTGAAAAACATGCAATATAGCTATTCTTGTGTGCCGAATAAACGGGGATCTTATTAATTAGAGGGTGGAAAATTTCCAAAAATCTAATAAATGGTGGGTCTTAATTTCCGGGGGTGGGGTGGGAAAATGAAAAAGTCACGGACGATTTCTTTGTAAAATGAAGAGACACTGTTTTCACGTATTTAACAACTCTAAAGAACATAAGCATAAACATTAAGTATATTATATATATAAACAGACTGTTTCGACCAATATCAGATCTCATCAGCATGCCTAGGAAGAAACCTCCAGACATGGACAGTCAAACAAAAACAAAATAAAACAGACACTAATGGATATTCATGATAACATGGAAACACACACACATATATATATATATATATATATATATGTATAGTATCTCCAAGAAAAACTACACCATTATAGCAACTTAAAGTTTCTTGCGTGAAGCATTTTTCAAGCTATACACTATGATGATAAATGTTTACAATCACTTCTGTAAAATGGATTTTAAACGTTTATAATCACTTTAACGAGCGCAGCGAGTGTTTGTTTCTATGGCGACACTTGCTGATTAATTCGGTTCGTTTATTCAACAATCCCCTGGGTTCTGCACGGACAATACAAACTTTTTCTGCCAAGCATAAGTTGCAGACTCTTGAGCCAGGTTTGTATGGACAAGCACGTGACGCAATACTCCATGTTATATGGTAATCGACCCCCTCTGTCTTCCCCTCATCTTTCAATTTCCAAACGAGTTCTGATAGGGTAGTTTCTTTATGGTATTTTTTGTGCCGGAATGATTTCGTATGGTTATTGTGTCTAGTTTTAAATTCTCCTTCACACAGTCCATAATATGTGGCCGTCATGTCGCTGTATGTGACGTCCGCTTTATACACAATGCTGGTTGCAAGACAATCACCGTTTAGAGGGCAATTTCCTTTGTCTCGACAATTACATGGTCGCTGTGTAGGTGTTTGTTTGTTTAGAACTTTAGTGTTGTGCTGTTTTATAAAGTTCTGTACATTCGTCATACAACAATAACTTAGTTTGAGCGTGTTTTTGTTAAGTATTTTGTAGTACTTATGAGTTTTTGTAAAATGCTTTCTGACAATTTTGAGGAACTCCTTGCCGACATTTGTTTTGACGTTCATGCTATAAGGTGGGTTAAACCAAATGACCTTTCTGTTTCTGTTACGTCTTTCAGTCTTTCGGTTGTCGTACGTCATTTTGTGTTTAAATCCACTAGCAGAGAGTGCAGCTTCGTACTGGTGTTTTGCGTTGTTAAACGTTGTTTCGTCGCATGATGTTTCACAAATACGCTTTGTAATCATTTCAGGGATCGCGCGCAGGACTGAGTTTGGATGGTTCGACTTTATATTTACATATAAAGGATCGTTTCCAGGTTTTCTGTAAGGGCTGAATCTTTTTGTTGTTATGTCAAAAGAAACATCTAAGAAGTCTGTTTGGGAGAGGTTTGTTTCAATCGTAATTGACAATCCTTCATCTTTGAAAATGGAAATGATGCTTTTTCTTAGTCTGTCCATCTGCGGTCCGTTGGCGTTTAAAATTACGGCTAAACCGTCATCTTGGTAAAGTCCGACATGTCGTTTATCAAGTAATTTTTCTAATTTGCTTAATAAGTATAAACCGACGAGTTCACACATTTCTGCGCCGTCATACGAACCCATGGTGACGTCAAACAACACATCTCCTCTTTTAACCCATGGTATGGTTTTGTCAAACAAAAGCGATTTTCTGGCAAGTTTTATAACGTCAACGATATCATCTTTAATCTCGGTTATCGATTTAGCAAAGTCTAGAGATTTGCCGAGAAGTTCCTTGGTAATCGATGGGTAAAAATCGACGATGTCGAATTTTACAAATCTTGACTTTCGATGAGATGGTAAGTTTGTAAACCAATTTAAGACGGATGAGGTATTTCTCCACTGGTTTACTCGAGTGGTTGACGAAACTGATTTTACTATTTCCTCGAGATATCTCTTGCTTATTACACCTATGTCCGACTTTGCTGGATTAATGAGTCTGCACTTTACGTTATGGGGAAAGTTTTCCTTGTGGTCTTTGATGGTAATATATGAGTTTCGGTCGACGTATCCTTCCATTTTTGAGTCTAGATTTAATGCTTTGGCAATTTTCTTCGCTTCTCTATCGATTTTTCGTTTGACGGAATTGTCGCATTTTTGGTAGCATTTCGTTATATTTTCAGTCAGAAGTTTATCGTATTGGTCGGTGGAAAGTTCATAAATGTTGTTCGTTTTGTCGGCGAACACAAAAAGGTTGTTTGACGAGCGAATTTCTGCAAGATCGTTTGTCAGTTTCTCTTGAAATTTGTTTTTTACGTGGTCAAACTGTATGTTACGCACCATATCGTAAAGGTCTTTTTCAAATTCAGCGAGATTAGCGTTACTAGGCGGAGAAACATTTGATTTGAATCATCATAGTGTATAGCTTGAAAAATGCTTCACGCAAGAAACTTTAAGTTGCTATAATGGTGTAGTTTTACTTGGAGATACTATACATATATATATTCAATCGCTCTGAATTTTTTCATTGAACTTGTTCATTGAGCACTCTGTAATATTTATTCGTTATCATAAACCTTACGTATATATATATATATATATATATATATATATATTGTACTTAGTAAATATAATGAAGAAAAAATAACTAATTAAATTGAATGGATTTTCCAAATAGCCTTATTGGGCAATGTTTACCCACCGTAAGGTGGCAAGGGCTCAATTTAGCAAAGCTATCAATTACACCTTCAACCAATGGTTCAAACATACCTTGATTATAACTGGATGATGTTTCAATATTTCTTCTGATTAGAGATGAAAGAGCAGCAATACAAGTGTAAAAGGACAAAACTCCCGGCTGACATGTATGAACTGCCTTATGTTTACACATAAGAAGGGATTCCTAATGACTATTGAAAGAAATATCAGAGATCCAGCAGCTAAAAACAGAATTAAAATGTGTGAACTCTGTTGTTCTCAAAGGCGGTAATGTTTTTTGTGATTTGACTAAAAGAATGCATAAAAACAATTCAACACAGGTCATTAAACGTAAAATATCACCAAAAGTGTTACCGTCAATCACCTTACAATTTTGAAGACAAGGCTGTCAGTTTCTTCACACGAACTGACTGAAACTGAAATTCAAACACAATAATAACATCTCTAGAAATCGTTTTATCAACCAAAAGACCTTAACATTTTCTCCTCACAAATTTGTTTAGCGGAGTCAAATTTAACCTAAAGCATCTCACAACATTGTGAGATTGAAGTGGTAAATTACAACAGTCATTTGACTCCATAAACTTCATAACTTTATAAAAATCACACTCATCTTGGTAGCTACAGCTCGCACAATTATCTTTTGCGAATTTGTCACAGAATCTTGGTAAACAAGGCTGTTGACTGCAGGGCCAAAAGATTTGAACAAGGCACTGAACACATTGTAGCTAGGAAGGCCAGTGTAGAATCTGAACAATTTGTTATTATGCTTAAATTTTTCAAGGTGAAGCCCTTTTCTACATTTGGTATTTTCTACTTGTTCCATCAGGTGTGAGTTCTCAGGACGAAGTTCACTGTTTTCTTCTCCGAGTCTGCTGTTTTCCTCAAGCAGCAGGCTAAGTTGTATGCTCAGATCACCTTCATTATTGGTTTCAGCACCAATTTGTTGTGTGTCACCTGGAAAACCTTCAATCTCTAACAAGGGTGTATCAGCATCTTAGTATTACATTATATCAGGTGAATGTTCAGCAGATAGAATACTTCGAGGAAAGCACTATAACAACGCCATGCGAGGATTAAAGTATTTCTATAATGCCTTCTCTCAAATGCGCATTGAACACTTCCAGAAATGGCTGATCAAAAACGAATACCCTACACTGGAAAGTTTTACGGAGTCAAGAGAATTTCTTGAATTCATCAAGAAAGTAAAATCTTGAATATCTTTTCTGACATTTTGAATTTGATATGATGTCATATAACAATAGCTTTCACCTTCCAAATAAATTTATATTACGATGAATTATGATTATAATAATGATGATAATTTGCATTTAGATTTCAATAGAGAATATGCTATCCTTCCACGATGCACATGATGACCTTCCACATCTCCTTGAAAAACACGGGATGGCCTTGAAAAACGAGTACGGTCCTACGTCACAGTTTTGGTATTCATTCATTGCGATGATGGAGATTCTTTTTTCGTTCACTCGTTCCTTGAGAATAGGCTCGTGGGAGATGCATTTGGCGGCATCAAAGCAAATGCTTCCGTGGTTTTTCGCATACGACCGACAGAACTACTCCCGCTACATGTCTTTGTATCTTAGTGACATGGCCAAACTTTATGAAACTCACCCAGCAGTTTACCTGGAATTTGTGTAAGTGTATTATTCAACAGTGAAATAAAAGTCTGGTTAAAAACACAGGTTTATACTTTTAAGTTTAAAGTTTTTAAGTTTAGTCTTTAAGTTTTTCGTGGTTTTTATGTGGGATTGGAATAATACCTAGAAATTTAGTTAGCTTTCAATTAACATGTATTTATCATTATGGTGTTTGATAATTTAAGGAATGGAAACTTTGCAGTGAAGAGGACTACTGGACGTTTCAACCGGTTTGCTTCAGACCAGACAATCGAGCAGACGATCAACCGAGACCAAAAATGTCATCGCGGAATCACTGGTTTCAGCACCACAGAGAGCACCGTTCAACGTTGGGTTCTCACCAGTCATACTCTCGCCCAATGCCAGCTGGCACTTGAGGATGATCTTGCCATATGCCAAAGTGACTGCAGAACAAAGGACCTTGGTTCAGCACGCATTAAATTCGACAACGAATGTGTAAAGCAAATTCTGGAAATCCTTTCATCATTCGGTAACCCTTTCGATTGCCGAGACTCACTGGTGAATTTATGTTCCGGTATCGAAGCATCAGCAGTTGTATCGAATGATTTACTCAACGCAGCAACAATTGGGAAGGCAGCATCGGAGGCATTCACATATGAACGGAGAGCTCTATCAGCCCTCAGCCCTATCCCTTGGAGTATTGCTTCGGCAGACGGAGGGATATTAAAGACAGTCAAAAGCAAATTGTTAGGTAATGCCCTATTACGCATTGAATTATCCGTTGTCCGCATTTTGTGTTTGATAAATCAAAATTTCAATTATTTATTTCATTATACTTGGATAATTAATATTTAATTTCTATATTTTAGCTGCAATCGAAGATGTTCACACCAAAGCTCCAATTCAGCGCGGTTTCAGCTGCAAGATCTGGGACGGCATGGTTCTGCTCCAAATGTTGTCGTCAGTCACTCTTCAATCCTTTGGAGACGTTTCCCAATATCTACTGCGACGTATTATGAAACACAAGCTGGTGTATTTCGTAACAGATCAATATGACCACGGATCGATAAAGTCGTTTGAAAGAAACCTCAGGAAAAATGCCACTGAAAGTCTTCGTATCAAGGTTGAAAGGCGAGAGTAGAAACGACCTAAACAATGGGCAAAGTTCCTTCGAAACGACGACAACGAAGCCGAAGTGGTCAAATTTTTGTTGGAGGATTGGTCACATCAAAGATTCATAGATTATTTCTCGGATGGTTCTAACCTTTACGTGAACGTAGGCGAACATTTCTACAGCATAAAGTCGTCAGAAGGTGAAGTCATTTCACAAGAAGAAAGGGCTTTGTCTTCCACACAAGAAGAAGCCGACACAAAGATATTTCTCTGTGCAAACCACGCATCGTCAATGGTCCTGTCTGCTTGCATCAGTACGGTAGATACCGACATCGCAATTTACGCGATGTACTTTAATCATCTGATGGATGTACAGATGTTTGTAGAAATTGGCACTGGTGATCGTAAACGCATCCTCGATATCAGTGACATCTGCTTGAAGTTGGGTGAAGATGTTTGTCGTGCACTGCCAGGACTGCACTGTTTCACTGGAACCGATTATACAAGTGCTTTTTCATGGCATCGGAAAGAAGAAGGCATTTGTTTTGATGAGAGATGACCCTGAATTTGTTGAAGCATTCGCGCGTTTCGGAGAAGGTTACGCAAGATTTACGTTTGACATGTCACTCTTCGACAAATTCCAAGAGTTTACCTGCAAGTTATATGGCCTGAAACGATGTACTAAAACAGATGATGCCAAATACCAAAAGTTTTGCAGCTCCAAGAAGGAGTGCCCCGAACCGCAACAGCTTCCTCCAACATCCGACGTTCTTTTTTGTCATCTAAAACGAGTGGCATACGCAACAGCTGTCATAAAGAAGGCACTAACAAATCATCCAAACATACCAAATCCAGATGGGTACGGCTGGACCGTTGATGGTGATGATCTAAAGGTCCAGTGGATGTTGAGAGATCCAATTCCCGAGTAGTTGGTCGATTTCATGTCGTGTGGGTGCAAAAAGAACATGTGCAAAACAAATCAATGTGTTTGTGTGGCACACAAATTTGAAATCTATGCACCTGTTTTTCTTGTAAAAATGTCGCAAACGACGATTATAAAAATAATGACTTCACTGACGACGACTCATACATGTCTGACGACGGAGAATCATCAAATTCGGATGATCCAGACGAGTGACGAAGAAGTTAGATTTTGGATTTATAGTTTTGAAACATTTTTGAATTTTTCCGTTCTTAAGTGCGTTTAGGTATTGATTATTTATGAATAAACACTTAAATATGACCGTGACGTCTAACCTTCAAAGTTGAATAACTCTTCTGGGCTTTAAATTCATTGCTTCTGACATGTTTCTTTTTTGATCAGCACTAAATTATCTTTCAAATGATATTCATATGTTTATGTTTTGGCGAGATAAAATTTTCAGCCTAGCTTGTGACGCCATCAGTCCCCTTTTTACTGGTACGGGACCAGAAGAAAATTCAGATCGGCCAGTAGAGCTTTTTGAGGTTTCTCGGGTATAAGGAACAACATCAAGTAGATTAAAATTTGCCCGGAACTTTTTTTTCAAAAAATGGCTCTCAGCGCCCTGACTATACAGCTCGCCAGCTAAAATACAATACAAGAAACACTTTTTCACGCGCTCTCAACCATTGTTTTCTTCATAAAATCTTGGTTTAAAAATTATAAACCTTTGAAAGGAGATTTTGGCTGACTTTCCTTTCTCAATTAAACAATGCTTTTGAAAAATTAAATCTCTGAACGGAGCTTTGGCTGACTTTGTGGCTGACCTTGGCTCTTCTACGTGAATACTTTTACGCTTTATCAACCGAGTATACATCAAATACTCTCGTTTTTAAACGGCAGAGCGCAAATACACTGGTTGGACCTACGTTTGTCCATCGTTTGTTTAAGGTTTTTTTAATAAATGGCTTTGAAAAGAGAAGAAATAAGCTTTGCGGTGAAGTTCCATTGATTTTTAGAAGAATGCCATCAATATGTTATGCAATTCATATAATAAATTTACAAGGTGCTATGTATGCTATGTGCTATTTATGTTCCTATTAATTGTTTATAAACATTAACGAATTCAAACTATATATTGCGGCACGCGGAGAAAGTAAATTAATTCTAGTTAACAACATCACCGCAAATAAAGCCACAAATTTTAAATTCTCTTTTAATTTTTCAAGGTCAGCACTGGCTGACTTGACTGACCTCTAAATCCGCCCCTGGAAATTTCCACAAAAAATTTTCAATTCCCAGATATGTTAATTGAAACTTCATCTTTAAAGATCATAACAAACGGCCTATATGTAACATGGCTTTTTAAACTACTGATATGATATATATACATCTATTTTCTTTGATGAATATTGATTATTTTTGTTGCAACTATGGTTAGAACTTGCAGTGTAGTCAATTGTACCACAGGTTATAGGAAACAAGAAAAAAAAAATTCATTTGCTGGTTATATTGCAAAAAAATGTTTAGAAAAAGTTAGTTGTGACAAATTGTACAATTGCAAAGCAAGATGAGAAAAATGAATTCTTGAATGTACTTTCAAGAGGTGGTCTGCTAATACCTACTGAAGACTTTGCATATTTTGTAGCTAAGTCCTTTGCAATATTAGATACATCATGTCATTTATTTACAAAATCTAAACTTTCTGAAAGATTTTCAGCTGAATATGTTCTTAGAAATTACATTGAAATACCTTTTAATTTAAGTATATCGTAACAAACGTATAACGCACAAAAACGTCTTTGTGATACTGTGAGAAAAGATGCAGTCAAAGACTTTAAGCGAAGACAAACCGGAAGAGTGAACTATTCTTAAATTTTAATATGATTGATTTTACTAATAGGCATTAATTAGCCATTATCATTTGATATTGTTTTTATCTTTATTTTTATCATTTGACTTGTATATATATAGGTGTTCCATGGCAAGGCCATGAGATGTTCATATAAATCATTATTTGATAGGCATCTCTTCATTTGTTTTTCATTCATTATTAGAGTAGATCATAATGCTATAAACAACTAATAATATGATGGTTTAAATTTATTCATCCTATCTAAGCCGGAGGGATAATGATACTATTTACTCCAAATTTCATGACTTTTCCTAAATTTAGTTATTATGACGTCATAATTGAGTTTTTTATAGCTTTTATCATGAATTTTTTGTACTTATTTTGTATCCTTCTCAAAACTTTTCATGAATCTGTATGTGATGACTGCAATGCTAAATTAACTGAATGGAACAAGAGACTTATAATATATTACTTTTTCATTTTTATTTGAAACTACGTTTATTTGTTGTAGAAATGCATTTCATAATCTTCAAGTTGGTCTGTAAGTTTATATTATATTTTTCTGTAATAATATTAGCTATATTTTCAGTATTTTTTGTGTCATTTTACTGATATTCAATATTTTTCATCGCATTACATTAAAATAACTCTATACGGTTATGAAAAAAAATAACTTCATTTATCTTCATGATTTAAACTATATTTACAAAAGATAATTTTTTCAAATGTTACCCCACTAATTTTTTGACGCAAAGGCAAGATATCCGGCCATGTAGTTATAGTAGGCCATGTCTGAGAAAAAAATACATTTAAAGAAAAAATAAAGTTTCAATATATGACCAAAAATGATTTCCGGAAACCAAAGTAGATATTAGCTCTCTCATAAAAAAACGCTTTAAACGCCCCAAGAGTGCAAAAGTCAGGTGTTTCTGAAGGTTTTCGATGTTGCCAGGGGCGTTGCTAAGGAAGATTTTGACTGATGGTTCCTACAAAATTTATCTTTAAAACCAAAAGAGATTTTGAAAAACGGTTTGACAAAATCTGAATTCCTTGATAATTTTAGAAGCTATATATATAGCTAAAATAAGAAAATAAAAAATTGAAAATTTCCGAGGGGTCACCCCCCTTAAACATACATCGTCAATGCAATTCCCAATTGATAGGTATCTAAGTAACTTTACTTAGAGGACGCCATGATAGGTACTTATTACAAAATCGGACGGCGGTTGGGATGGTAAAACATGCTAAATGGAACCAGAATTCTATATATAAATTATTTGGGGTACAAGTTAAAACCATTATCAGAGATATGCATAACTAGAGTTAGTGCCGTTTAAATTGAAGCATTGTTGCAAGTTGTTTCAGTTCCCTTTGTTTCAGTTGTTCCTAACATGACAAAAACATAAAGGTTTTTATAACTTCCATGGTAATGGTAAGGCCAAGTTTTTTACATATATACTTTTTTGTTATACTTTTCAAGGAATGGACAACAAAGTAGCTAATCAAAAAATTGTTAAGCTTTAGATATTCACTAAAAAACAAGTCTGCAACTTACTCTAGGTCTTTGAGGCTGATCAATGTCCGATAAAAAACACCCTCATTTCTGTTAAAGTTACACTGAGATATTGTAATTGTTCAAAAGACGCATGGGTATAGCTAAATATCGAAATAAATGTTCTATACTGCTTTTTGCTATGTTACACAGCCTAATTATTGTAATTATTTTTTTCAGGTGAAATAGGTGTATCTATAAAAAAAATCAATATGATAAATGCGCCAGTTGTTTTGGAGGATTTCCGACTGTTGGCAAATGAGAAGTTGGACCAAAATGCAAAAAACTATTTTATGTCTGGAGCAGATGGAGAACAAACTCTTTCAGAGAATTGTAAAGCCTTTGACAGGTAATAAAATGAGTTGCAATATTGTCATTATATATATATAGACATTTATATATAGACATTGTTTGACAGATTATTTTTGTAAAGTTAAGGAGGTATATATATATAATGGGCAGCAATCTATAGATTTGTGCGCATTCTATGAATTCCTAGATTAGTATAGGTCAGTCGGTAGAGCACTTGGAATTCCATATTTCTGAGGTTGCAAGTTTAAATCCTCCTAGCGTTATGTTGGATTAGTTTTGGATAAAAAGTTAGGGAAGAAAGTTTTTCCTTACCCACGAGATATGCTGATACAAATTTCTTTTTGGTCAGTTCAAAAAAGTCTTTCATTCTCATGTCTAAGCAGTTTAAATTGTTGTTTTGCTGATGTTCCTCCAACAGCATCTTTATCTTTTCAGTCCGATCTTTGGTGATGACTTTGAGTTTAAGATCGAAATTGTAGCCTAATTTATGAGATTCTCCTTCAGCATGCTCTAGTGCCAGTAACTGTAAATCTTCCCTCGTATTTCAAATGCCTGGCAGATGGAGCAGTTGAATGATGTTATAAGTTTCATTTTTAAACAAAACTAACCACACATTGGTATGATATTTGGCTAGAGCAGTAGCCTTTGATTTTTCCGCTGTTGCAGCAAATAGTTTTCCCTGAAAAGAAGATGACGAAGGAATTATTGGTGAGCTGATTGTAGGGACTGGATACATCGTTATGTTGTTATATATCTTAAGATATATAATAAGTAATATTGTGTTGCTTTATGTTATTATATCTTATTATTGTGTTCTTTTAGAAAACCACATTCTATATATTGAAATATTTAAGAATAGAAAGACAATATTGTTTACTGATGAATTGTTTGTTGGTTTCTTAAAGCTAATGATGTTATACTTGTAATTACAATTGAGAATGCTTGGAAAGTGTGAAGAGTAGATTTGAGAAAGAATAGGACAGGGGATAAAGGAATTTCTAATGAGGTTATACAGAAATAGAATAGTGTTTGGTTGAATTGAGCGTTTAGATATGGTTTTTCAAATTATATACCTAATGTGTAATGTCAAAGGGAATAACAAAAATCATAGTCGAAGAAACCCTTACGTTCAGGCCCTAAAATAAGAAGTTAGAAGACGTCGGACATGATGTTTGGCATGTTACGCCATCTCACCGGACATCAGATAATCACAGCGGACATGAGAAAAAAATTTCCCCGCTCGCCGGCACGTACGCCAACCTTGGTATAGGAACATTCCCGT